>OX235275.1:24997364-25219864 GCA_944472155.2 Trichobilharzia szidati | reverse complement strand
TTTTCGATCCATATAGAAGAACTGACTGACTTGACGTTTGCATTGAAAATCCGAATCATTTTGTTGTTGAAGCAGGCTGAGTGACAGCGGAAGATTTCCAGATTGGTTTCAGGTTGATGAATGTGTTTCTCGCCTTCCCGATTCTCGATTTGACATCCTCGTCCATTCCTGGTGTAGTTAAGACAATGCTCCCTAGATAAGTGAAAGAAGTAACCTCTTTCAAATCCCTCCCGTCGATGGTGATTGGCGCTTGATATTGTTGCTGCTGTTGTTGTTGTTGTTGGTCGGTTATTTTCATAACCTCCGTCTTGTCTATGTTCACCTGGAGTCCTGTCTTCTCTGGCTGCTTCCTCGACCAGTTTGTCGGTTTCCGCTTGTAAGTCTTCGATTTTGTGTGACATCAAACATAAATCATCCACGCGCGAAATCCAGGTCTTCTAGGTTCTTCACATCGGTTGGTCCAGGATATCCCTGTCTTCTCGTTTCCCACTGTCTGACACATAATCCAGTCGACCACAATTCGGAATATCATTGGTGATAATAAGCCCTCTTGTCTGACTCCTGTGTTTACTCCAAACCCCTCGCTGAGTTTTCCGTTGTGGATCACTTGACATGTGCCGTTGTCGTACAGCTGTTGAATAAGGTTGATGAATATTTGTTTTTGTTGATATTCTCTAATCAGTTGTTAGAATTCGTCATGAAGTAACACAATTACAAGGAAGCATTCGATAGAAGCTTCGCTGTGGGCTGAGACTCTTGCAGCAGTGTGAATTCACGATCCCATCACTGGAGATGGAAACCGGGAACCTTCTGACGCATGAATGCTAACTTTTGTCAATATATATCCATGATACAGAGCTATCATTATCCTAGCAATAGGCCTTCAGTGAACATTCACACATCACGTGATGACATTGGTGGACTCGTATTCTGGTCACACTTTATCAGTGTACGATGGCTTCAGGACATCACTTATGCGATAGCCATGAATGAACTGGAGATTGGTCGATGTATTCAAGTTATGGGTGTTTCTAGTAGTGATTTTTATTGATTCGAGAGTAAATTTCATCGGAAATCAATATATATCAAGGAGAGTTGTGAGAGGATCATTGATTGAGGAACATATATCATTAGAAAGCCGCTTCGACTTAGTTTGTGACTTTGGAGCAGTTTGTCCACACAACCTCGCAATGTCACTACAGAGGCGATCTATGTAACCAGAGACTTTCAGGTCATAAGTTAGAACTCATTGACTATTCTGTCACTTTGGTGGGAATTAAATGACTCGTTGTGAAGGAGTGATATAATGGTGGGCAATGTCATCTGTTACTACAGGTGAGTTTCAAAGCTTCATCTGATATACACCTGAATATCCGATCCCCAGTGGTGAAACGTCGTAAAAGTGTCTCAAAAAGTAGACTGAAACAGAGAGCTGTTCAGTGCTCCTTGCATCTTCTTTCCTTTTTACATTACAATCTAACACTGGAAGCTCCCCCTTTGATTGACTTTCCAATTCATAAGTGAATTGAATTGCCTCCACCTTTGAGTTAATGTATTCGAAAAATCTATCTATATCCTGTGTTCTAAGTACAGTGAATGTGTCATCTACATACTTCCAGCATACTTATGGGGTGGTGGGAGTGAACGTTTCAATCGCTATGTTTTCTCACCTATGCATGAATATATCTGCCACAATCGAGGATATTCGTGACCCCTTGGTAACTCCCTCAGCATGTTTGTATATTCCCCCCCCCTGGAATTTAAATACTGTGGAAGCCAGGCATAGCTGCACTCCCAGCATTAATTCCTCTAGTTGCATTTTTGTTCTAAGTTCAACTTCTTGGTCAGAAATGAGTTCGTCTCTGACCGCTTCTATTCGAAGAGTAGTCATTAAACCTACGCGACTTTCATAGATTTGAAGTTAGATGTGAAAATTAGCTTATTTTAAAATGTCTGTGCCTGGAAAGGATGAAATAAGATGACACTTCTAAAGTCTTACATGTCAAGGTGGAGGGGGAGATTGATAACTGAATGAGGCTGTATTTTTATTGAATCAACTGGGAGTACGTGTAACAGCGAATGACTGAAAAGTTGTCCCCTTGGGTATCTGGAAAATTCTACTACCTCTCCAACAACAAATTGAGGGGGGAATAAAGACGACTATAAAATGAGAGTTTCAAAGTAGTGTGATTATAATTGATGCTATGATTACGAGCAATGATATAATTGTATTTGAAAGTTTGTCATCCAGTATTATTATTATCATTGTTTCCTTTAATTCCTAGAGGAACATAGGGTTTCAGTCGTGCGTCTCCATTGCGTTCGGTTCTCTGCTAGAGTCTTCACCTGGCTCCAAGTCTGCCCACACGTTTTCATCTCCTCTTCACATGACCTCCTCCATGTCACCCTTGCACTGACGACCAACTCCCCGCTTCCCACTGCATTCGGGTTCCACTCGAGCAGTGGCTTGTCTAGTGATGTCACTTGATGGTTTCCTCAGCGTATGGCCAGCCAATCCATCTCCATTTCTTCCTACCTATTTTTTTCACAATCGGTTCCTGCTGTGTTGGTTCGCTGACTACCAGAAATCTCTGTTGCTGATCTTTTCTGGCCGGCCATCTGATCTTGAGTAGTATTGAGCGAAGACACCTAGTTGTTAATGAAGGTCTGTAGTTTGTTTGAGATGCTCTTTATGACGCTCAGTGCAAGTCTCTGATCCATCCGTATAGTAACAATGATTTCACATTGGAGTTGAAAATCTGGATCTTATTTTTGATGCTGAGTGCTGTTGACCTCCACACAGATTGGGGAGTATTGAAAGCTTGTCTTGCTTTTCCGATCGATTCTTGCTTTGATATCCTCGTCAGTTCCGTCCGCCTGTAGTTGAAACGATGCTTCCCACGTCGGTAGGTAAAGGAGGTTGTTTCTTTCAGATTTCTCCCATTTATGCTGATCATTGTCCATTGTTGTTGTTGCTGTTGGTGGTGTTGCCCAGGAATCTTCATCACCTCTGTTTTCTCTATGTCATCCAGTAAATAATACTAATACTGTTTCACTCTGTGTATACGTGTGCATGTGCGTGTGTGTGATATATATGATAAATAAATTAAAATGGAATTACATACTATAACATTAATTCAATGCTAATTATTATTTGAAAACTTCACTAGCTAATTAAAATTTATATTCCCGCCAACACGATAAATCTCATTGATGAATTTAAACAAAACGAATAAATATGTTCACTGTTTCATTAAAATTACCACTGCCATTATTATTATTATTGTTATTATTTTTAATAATAATCATCCAACTTCCTGCTAGGCTATAGAAAAAAGCAACTAAATTATTATTATTATTATCAGATGACTGACAAAATTCGCGACAACATTTCTCCCACCGCAAAATGATGCAATTAAAATGTAATCGATGTATGTGAATTAATTTGGATGGAAAGCAGCGGAAGAGTAATGACACATTAATGTATCTAAAATTCATCCACCTACCCACCGACATACCCCGCGAAGACATACACTCACAGGGACACAAAGCAATAATTCTGAATGCGTGAAATAGAAATAACTATTAGTGTGTGCGTGTGTGTGTGTGTGTGCGTTTGTGAGTGTCTAGCGTTAAATGATTCAACTTTCATGATTAGATGATGGTTGTTTAAATGATACAATTTGAGCGGGGTTTTTCAACTGTTCAAAATGCAACTTCGATTACTTTGAAAAATGGGTAATAGCAACATAACAAACAGCTGGTTGGCAACGAAAATGAGGCATTTTCTAGGAATGGAATCCAATAGCGTCAGCGCTAGCGGGATGTACCTGCATGCATTACCCCCCCCCCTCAAAACGAGTGATTGGTGGATGGTAGGTATTCTGAATGAGACTTGATCCCAGCACCGGTAGTTTCAAACATCGCCAAAGTGTTAAGCCTTTAGATCAGCTGGGCCAAGATAAACAGTCTAGTGTTTGAGGTGATGGGTAATGCCCTTGAGTCACAGCCAGGGGAACACCACCCATTGCTCATTGGGGTGTGGGTGGAGGAATGCAGGTACATTCAGCTAGCCGACGAGTTCTAAAGAGGACTAAATGGGCACCCACTCAAGAGTGTGTTGAGTGTATGACGTTACTGAACGGTGTCGTCAGCGCATATTTTCGGTCATTCGTCCACTTCATCCACTTCCTTCCACATTTACTTTAGGCAATAGGTCTCTTGGTTGATTCATAACACCCACCACCAGAGTTCCTTATCACTGGATGAACTAGTACGTCGGGTTCAATTAGATTATTGGAACATAAAATTCAGCTGAACCTAGGATTATGGATCTTGCTAAGTTAAATAACTTAGAAAACAGAAATCAGCCATCGCACTACATTGTACTCACACTTGTATTTGATCAAAAAATTAGGTGAGTAGGACAGGATGAGAGTAATAAACTGTGATATAGACAGGTGAGTACGTGGGTGGCACAGCGATAGAATGCTCGCCAACCACGCTTCTTATGGTTCGGGGTTTGATCCATAGACGACGCACTGCTGTACCTCGCTAAATCAGTAATAAGACTGGAAAAGGGAGAAGGTTGGACATGAGGCTAACAACACCACAGCTACTGAAACTTCAAGCCTCTAGCTTGAAAACCAATGTTCCACTGGGAACGTACAGAGATAAAATAGATAATAATAATAATAATAATATGGTTAGTTGGGATGAGATAGAGGTGAGCTGGATCACTGAAGCTTTGTTTATGAATTCAACGCCACACACGTGGAGAATCGGAATGACACACACAACACCTATAGCGGAGATATGGAATGTGGCAACAAACAACAAAGGGAAGAATATGGAAAAAGAGAGAGAGTTTATTTATTTCACTTTATTTTATTATAGCTTGATTCCCCTACAGTATTTTCGATAGAAGTATGGAATTTTCAGCATGTGATACCGGTAGGCCAAATTTAGCAGGCCGACCACCATTGATATCGGTTGTGCGTCGGCCGGGGATCGAATCCCGGACCATGTTCATGATCGGCGAGCGTCCTAATCTCTGTGCCACAGACACACATAAGACAAAATGTGAAACCTTATCATCCAGTCGTTAATAATACGGAGTAATCAACAAAAACTTAGCTGATATAGAAATTAGCTACTTATATTAGTAGTATATGTATTTTTGATACAAAAAATCACTTTTCATTCACATTATCCCTATTTCAGAATGTTCATCTACAATTAACGCATATGAAGAAACTCAATGGATTTACAAATATTAAAACTACCTTACAATAATAATATTAATAATAAAAATCCCCAATTACTCAATTTAACTGGTAACAAACATAAGAAATATTTAATTATTGAAAGTCAAAATCAATTCCATACTTGTGTGATCATCATTTCAAGAAGATCTTTGATTCATATTCTGATTCCTAATATTCCTAAAGCTTTAAGAGAAGTTAACGCCTGGAAATCATCAATCAAAGAATATTTTATACACAATATTGATTTATTGATTTCTTTAATTGATTATTCTGCCTTTATTTATACGAACACTTGGATACTCACGTATATTTCCCTTCATTATTATTATTTAGGTTTTCACATATCATTGTCGAAGCTATCAGAATGTTTTTTATTAAAATTATGCTGATAAAATGTCGTTGGTGTCATCATTTTATCAATTGGGAAACAACGATTATTATCAGTTATTTTAAATGGATTATATGCATGGATTTATTATTGATTTTATTAAATTTAAACAAAGCTGATACAAATCAACAAATAATCAATACTACACAGAATAAAAATCACTATTTTAGTAATGATTTATATCATCATTATTATTCTAATGTGTCTTTCAATAATCAAAAAAGAAATTTAACACGATTTGAATTATTTAAAATAATTAATAATACAAATCAATCAACTATACGAATGAAAATAAATCCTATTGAACAGATTGAAATGTCACAACCACGAAGAATTGAACGTCGTAGTCATGCGGTGAAGTTTCCACCACCTGAAGAAGTATCCACTCCAGATTATACACATCCTTATCAAGATGAGAAATGTGCTGAATTTATACAATCTACAGAGATAAAATATGTTAAAGATCCATCAATGTTAG
Source organism: Trichobilharzia szidati (assembly GCA_944472155.2). Classification (NCBI taxonomy): domain Eukaryota; kingdom Metazoa; phylum Platyhelminthes; class Trematoda; order Strigeidida; family Schistosomatidae; genus Trichobilharzia; species Trichobilharzia szidati. Next base: position 25,213,731 of record OX235275.1, on the reverse strand, counting down.
GCGGATTTTTTGGTATGTCTGGATTACCGAAACGTTCGGTGGAGTATAGTTTTCAAACACCTAATTATCCAGCTCCTTATCCATTGGACATTGAATGTATTAAAGTAATTGCTGGTAAGTTGGTGAAGTTGCATAAAAAAAAATCGTGTCGATTTTTCTAAAAATTTGCATTTGTGTTTTATTATTTGGAATCCAAAGTGTGCGGGTAGGGAGGGGCGGATGCGTTCAATGTTGTTTTAGGATCCGTCCATTTCCCTCAGTGAGTGATAGTGTTACACAATATTAGTAGGTGACCGATGTGACAACATTTCATTGTCTGAGACGCTCGAGTCTTAGCGGAGATACTGTCATACACCTAACATGGGGATATAATCGGAATAGTACTTATAATACAGTGTGGAATCCTCCGAATTCGTTACAATATTGCATCTAATTTACCCAACCGATGAATCACAACTTCTACGATTTCGCCAATATACAGTGCAAGCAACCCCGGGTAGTGCCTATTGCTAAAGTGTTGCAAACTACGAAGAAACAGCAACTATCCAGTTGTCTACTTCCTGCTTTCCCAGTGGTTCTCCAACTGATGTGGCCTCACTATGAAACCTACAACCAATCAAACCACTGCATGCCAATGGTCGCGAAATGGACATGATATACTTGAACCCCTTAAGCAGCTTTACAGCTTTGAAGCGAAGTAACGAATACGAGATAGATCGCTTTGTCAGCTTGTGTGTTTTCCTAATCTTGGAAAACACAAAACAGAAGACAAGAATACGCTTTTACTATTACTGAATATTTTCTATTTTCTTTTGCTAAAATCCAACGCGAAATTTGAAAAATCTATCCACTGAATTTTGAACGCATTATATTGTTAAAAAAAAATTAAAATAAAAAAGCTTACCGCCTTTTTGTTTTCGTTTTAAACTTGTTAGTACAAAATCAAATTCAGGCATATATTCTTCAATTTTATCCGGATGACCAACATAACTGGTACCATTAGTATTCGTATTTATGGTGTTCTCACGTTTCTGACGAATATTCACTGTATTCTTTATTGAAGTATTACTTGAATTTCCATGCAGTTGTGATGCTTCACGACGTGTTTTAATATTTTCTAGCACGTCTGGTTTCATTTGTGGTGATGCTATTACCATACGAATAATAAGACGTGGATGATAGATAACAAGATCTCGAGCATGTCCATGATTATTGATCAGTTTTACTGTGTCTAAAACTTTATCACAGAATCGTGTAACTTTTGGACATGGTGGTACAAACTGGGATATTGTCTTGCCACTGTACACTTCAAAGAATGTATGTTTTCCATCGACAATTGAAGCAGGATCTTGTAGAGACAGCTTGTCAAGACCTGATTCTCCACCTAAATATATTTAAAGGTGTGAAATAAGAGAAAAAAAAAGGTGTGGGTAAGATTATGGTGAGATGGTTTAAAACAAAGGATTCGTAGATTTATTATTGTTATTAGTATTATTAGTCACTTGGGTTCCGAGAAGAACATAGCACCTTAACGACACATCTCAGCTTTGTTCTATTCCCTGCTGTCCTCTCCATCTGGCTTGCTGGCTGGCTGGCTGGCTCCATGACTGCCCATAATCCCTCATCTCCTCCTCCTGCAACTCACACGATCTCTCCAATGTCACCCTCATACCGACGACTCACAAGTCCCTTCCCATTGGGATACCACTCGACTGATGCCCCACAATCACTGGAATGATAGCTTTGAGAGCTATTCGCAATATAAAGAAGCCTTTAAATCACGGAATCAGTTGCAGCGAAGAAAAGTTTTTGTTTCGACGAAATCATCAACAAGGCTGTACATTTGTGTATTTGTAATAAATGGGTAGGAGAGTTCCAGAATAATTTCCCGTCAAGGGTCAAATTAAATAAAATTACAATTAAGAATTAAAGTGCCATAATAAACAGGGTGGGACGGATAAAATCCAAACAAAGTAGCATCATAATTACTGAGAAGTTTGACATTTTGTGCAATGGGGGGGGGGTTAGAAATGTAGAAATAACAAAAATAGACAGGATGTTTGGATAAAAATCTAGTGGGATCATAACTAATGTGACGAATAATTGTTTATGCAGTCAGGGATTAAATATGTAGAAATGATAAAATAACAAAACAGGCAGGAAGTTTGGATATGAAAATATGGTAGTGTAAATAGGGATTAAGAAAAACTTAAAAATAACACGAATAAACAAACAGGAAGTTTGCATAAGAAAGGCAATGGAATGGTCATTACTAAAGCAATTATCTGTTTGTGATGACCACGGCAGGGACAGGGGTTGGACGTATTTTTTGGATACAAAGCATGAGTTTGAGCTTTTGGATAGCTAGTACCTCGACTATGCCCAGATGTTTTAATTTTAATCCCTTTGATAGGTTTGATCAAATCCTGTATATTATTATTTTGAAGGATTTTTCGAATGGCGCTGAATGTCCTGAATTGACCAAATGTTCTGTAACGGAACTATATACACGTTTTCGATCTCCTTTTACTAGCCGGGCATTTTAATTCCTAATTGCAATTTTTTATTAATTTGACCCTTAACCGGAAATTATTCTGGAACTTTCCCATCCATTTATCATAAATACACGAATGTACAGCCTAGTTGATGACTTCGTCGAAATGAAAATTTTCTTCTCTGCAACCGTCTTCCTGATAAAACATATGACCAGGATGATGATGAAATAATTTTAGGAATTCAGTTGTGCCTCACATCTACTATCTTTAAATTCCAAGGCAAAATATATAGACAAACTGAAGGAGTAGCAATGGGATCACCAATATCCCCTATCGTAGCAGATATATTTATGGATAGCTGGGAATATATGGCTCTTAATACGTCTAATCCCACTCCAAAAATATGGTGGAGATATGTGGATAACACTTTCACAGCGTTAAAAACAGAACTTATCTCTCTCTAGCTTCTTAACACATATAAACTCACTAGTGGAGGGAATAAAATTCACATTTGAAACCGAAAATGAACAAGGAGAATTAGCTATGTTAGATTGTAAAATAAAACGAATAGAAGAAGGCAAACTAAACACTAGTGTTTATGGAAAACCAACGCATTCTAATAGATATTTCGACTTTGATTCATCTCATCCGTCATCTGTCTGTTAAGGCAGGATTAGTTAAGTGTTCAACAAACCGAGCAATGGCACTAAGTAGCACAAAAAAAGACCTAAACGACGAGATAAAACAGATAGAAGAAGCGTTGGTGTTGAATAATTATCCTTTAAAATTCATTAGGAAGATTGAAAAAGGCCAAAAGAAAAATAAAAAGAATTGTGAAACTAGTAATAATAATATAAACAAGAGAGAATATAAGTGATCTACAGTTATACCATATAAGGAGGGGACATCTGAGACCCTACGTAGGATTCTAAATGAAGCAGGAATCAGGGTGGCATTTAAACCTACAAACTCACTCAGGGACAAGCTCTGTAGGTTGAAGGACCCAGTTGACCCAAATAGACAAAATTATATAATTTACAAAATACCCTGCAATGACTGTGAGTGAGGTCAACTACATAGGTCAAACTAGTAGGTCAGGGGTAGTCAGATTGTCAGAACATAAGAATTTAGCTAAGGTAAGAATGGTTGACCCAGAGAAGATAAGTAATTTAGAAAAAAGCTCAGCAGTTGCAATGCATGCATTAACACACAACCACACAATAGGGTGGGAGAGGGTTAAAATTCTAAAAAGTAATCTAAATAGGTGGAGAGCGAGAGAGGTTGGTTACTGAATCTTTTTTCATGGAATCTACACCCAACACATGCAATAGGAATGATTCATCACTCATACCCGAAATATGGAAAATATTACTACCAATCAAATCAAGTGAAAAACAATGGAAATATTTGAAATGAATTTAATAAGTCGTGTGATCACCTTGATATGATTATGAGCAGTAATAAATTGTGCTCGAAACGTGGTCATCAGTAAACATTACTGTATAACACTGTGAGACTTTATCAAAACAAAATTTACCCATAATGGAATTACACTCTACCACAGTGCACAAGTTTTATCCTTATGTCAATATGACCAAGAATGCAGAAAACGACTATTCTACATCATTTAATAAGAAGCTTTTTTATACACGACTTTAATTCAAGAGTGATGTACCGAGTGATGAAACAAGTACTAACAAGTCAAGAAAATCTATTCAAAGAACTTTCAATACTGGTAAACTGCAAGTCATATCTTGCTCATGACCGGTTCTGATTCCTCGACTGAAAGATGAAGTACCTAGACTCGACGAGACCTACCACCTCTATTTGTATTTCCGGATTCAAGTGTGATTGCAGTGGAGCGACTTATATTGGCCATCGCTCTAGGGAACTTGATTTTTCATACTCACTCAGGAATACCAACCAGTCCGGTAACGCTGAATAAAGTGGAAGTGTGCTGAAAACCATCACCAACAGCTCGATATTAAACTACCTGGTCCAAACCGGCCAAGAAGCCAGCTAGTAGTGAAGAATCCTTCTCATTCATCAACTGTTGGGTACCAAATAATTTGTCTAAAGCATCCAGGTGCTGAATAACCTACCAAACAGCAGAGGCTATTGAGATTCGCCTAAAACAGCCGATGTTCTATGTGTGTGTGTGTGTGCAGAAGAAACAGATCCAGCCGGCCAGATGCTATCACTGCCCTAGCCGGCCTTCTGTGAAGCCTGTCAATTCTGTATTTTTTTTGGAAGTTTTTATAATTATTGTCTGATATTCTGTGTTCTTTGTATTCCTTCACAATCCCAGTGCTGGAACACAAGGCTTCAAGCTAGAGGCTTGTAGTTTCAGTAGCAGTTGTGTTTATTCCTACGGGATGCGGTAGCTAGCCTCATGCCCAACCCTACCTCTTTACCAGTCTTATTACTGACTTAGCGGGGTGAAGGAGGGCGTCTGTGGCCGTGGATCGAACTGCGAACCACGTGAGGCATGATCGGCAAGCATTCTACCACTGTGCCACTGGCACGATATTCATATTATCACACTTAAAGATGCCACTGAACTGTAATCTATTTATATTATTGATTTATTCAATGTTATTTAAACGACATTAATGTTGTCAATAACCCTGATTCTTTAATTCTTTTGGATGGATATATAACTGTTGAGCCTGATGAAGAGCAGTTTGTCGATATGAATTTTCATTGTTTAATAATGAATCTTTTAAAATTTCTGAAGGGCATCTTTAATCAGTTGTTCACGAAATCCCGAAAATTAAAGGTAATTATCCGCGGGGAGAGTCAGCCAATATGGATTTAGACCATTCTTCGCATGTGTTCAGGTGTCTGCCGACAGTAGTGGTCACCAGTTTTCTGATATAGTGTTGGCTCACTACTTGCCCTACTGATGACAGCCTTTAACACTCCACGCAATATGACACAGTCTTCTTTGAGTAACGCAGAAAAGACTGACAAGGGAGCGATAAATAACAATAGGGGGGATGCAAGGGATAAAAATTTTTAAAAGTAGAGGTTGAGTGATTCCTGACTGTTTGGAAGAAGATTTCATCGTGGACTGATATCAGTTAGAGTACACAATTGGAATACCTGCAAAGACTATTGGACAGCTGTTTCGTCAGCCTAGTTTGTGACTCTTCAGCAGTACGCATCCACTACTGGCGTTCAAACCCACGACCTTCGAAGAAGACAATGCGAAATGGTCACGCTATGTCATGAATTGGCAGAAGTTAGAATTCGTCGGCTGGCCATTGAATCGGGTCCCAGTGGCTCAATGGTCTACCAACTGGCTCACCTAGTAACCAAAAGGCCCTGGGTTCAAACCTTGTTGGTGGGTGCGTACTGATGAAGTGGAGTCCAAAACTAGTTTGACGAAACAGCTGTCCAGTACTCCTTGGCAGGTTTTCCAATGGTTCTCTAACTGGTGTTAGCTCATGATGAAATCCCCTATCAAATCTCTACCTCTCCAGTATTTGATATTTTAGTGTGCTGATCGATAAACATCTCGTTATAAACTACTACTGATAAATCTTACCAGTAGCATATGTCTTCTCCTCACTTCAACCACACATTTTAAACAAAAACCACATTCGAACTTAAAATCTAATTAGCAGAAAAGCAAACATCATATATTTCTAAAAAAAATTATTATTTAAATTGCTGAAATTTTAAAATGAAACGCAGAAACAAAAACAAAAAACAGATTAGGAGGGATAAGCAAGCAAACAAACGAAGTTTGTTTAAAATACTTTCATCCTTCATTTTACTTTTTTGAAAGCCCGCGCGCGCGCACACGCACACACGTACACACGTAGTGGCATTCAATCGTTCTTCACTTACTTTCACAAACGTCTTGAATATTGAACATTACCCTTTTTTTTGTTTTTATATAAATATTTATACCTTAAATTCAAAATTTATTTATTTATTTCTATTTTTTGTGATGGCAATTTCCGTCAATTTTCCATCAATCCCTTCAACAGCATCAACGAACCAAGGAGTTTGTTTGTTTGTTTAAATGAATAAACGAGGGTGTGATTGAACAAACTTCTTTCTCTTCTTCTTCTAAGCGTGGAGATTTGATTTTGCATCCGGTGTACACATTTGAAGCTTTCGTCATAGAAAAATAGACTAATAAGTTTGTAAAATGAAACTTTGTGAATATCATTGTCTAGTCAACCATCCTCAAGATGGAATTAACCCCCCCCCCGTGGTGTGATAAACAAATTGTCGCACCCCTTCACTCTCGATTAAACCACGATGAAATATAAAATTAATCTGCTAATAAGTCATAATTACTGCTGGGTTATTTATTTATTTGCTTATATATTATCATTTAAAATATTCGCAATATTTTTGAAACTCCCGCGAAAAAATATTTTTTGTCACTTCTGTTGTTGTTGTGGTTGTACTTGTTGTTGTTTGAAAGGGTAAAAAAAATCCTCTAAAATCTGTCAGAATTTGAAATTAAAGATGATTTGAAAGGAATTATTTGAATCCAAGCTTGGTGAGAATAGATCTAACACTGACGCAGAAAAGAACACCGTTGTATACATGGATGTTTCGATTGGTGGAATGCTCGTCAACCGAGCACATGCATGGTTCAGGATGACGCACACACACTTCTATGTCTCACCTAGACGAGGAAGGAACCTCAGAAGCCTTACGCAGAATTCTTAACAAGGCAGGAATAAAAATGGCATTCAAACCCACAAACTCAATTAGAAACAAGCTTTGTCGGCTAAAGGATCCTGCTAGTTGAGCCTTTAAAACAAAACAATTTAGTTTATCTGATACCCTGCTGAAATGATTGTCAGGTTAAATACATAGGTCAAACTAGTAGAACGGGGGCAGTCAGACTAGCTGAACATAAAAACTTAGCAAAATCTAGATTGGTTGACCCGAATAAAATAAGAAATCTAGAGAATAGTTCAGCTATACCATTCACTACATGCAGTTACACACAACTATACAATAGGATGGGATAGGATGAAAGTTTTAAAATCTAATGCCATAGGGTTGAGGGAGAGATTGATAACAGAAGCTTTGTTTATCGAATCAACTGCAAATACATGTAATAGGAATGATTCATCACCTGTCCCAGATATCTGGAAAATTCTACTCCCCCGACGACAAATAGGAGAGAACAAAGAAAACTATAAAACTCAAGTGTCAAAGTCGTGTGATCACAATTGATATGATTATGAACAATAAATTTTGTTCGAAACGTCATCCAGTAAATAATACTGTTTCACTGTGTGATATGTCAAATAAACAAACTAATACGGAATCACCTAGACGACATTAAATTTCGAAAGGAGAGTGAGAGAGGACAGCAACCCTTGCATCTCCAACTACAACATCTGGGCTAAAGGAAGTTTCAAAGCTTCTAACTCCCGAATAATGCTCCAATGAGAACGCGGGAGAACGAAAGAATAAATAATGATGAATTTCAAATAATTATTATTTATAATTCTATATATAGAAAAAAATCCCCATTTAGACATTTAGAAAACAGAAAGATTGAGCGGGAAGAAATATTTTTACTTGTCAATTAGATCCTCATCTCACTCTGGCTCTACTCTAATATATAATGTATAGCATTTTTATTACAATACACAACAATTTACCAATCAAGTGGCGCTGATATGTTTGTTAACAATAATTAAACAGTGTCAAAATGTCAATGCGTTGATAATTAACGAAGAAAATTAATACACACAATTACAAGGTAGAAATGGTTGCAACACGTGGATTGCGTAACGCACAATTTTGGAAAATTGATGAGTAAGGAATAAGTGTGTGCACAAGTTGATTACGTGTAACAGATTGTTAAAGAAAATAAAATGATTTGGACAATGATAATTTGTAACTAAGGATGAAGTGGTTATAAAGGTAAAATAATTTTCCAAGGATAACACGTAATTAAAGATGAAGTAGTCAGAAAAAATAAAATAATTTGGACAATTATAATTTTTAAAGGTTTATGTGAACGGGGGGGGGCAAAGTAATCCGGTTTATACAATCATGTAACGATGGCCAAGGTAAGGAAAGTGGCTGTACAAATATCTTCTGAACACATAGGTTTGGCTTCTTCTTCTTCGGGTGGATTCCTTTTGCTTCAGGTGTCTTATGTAGAAGACGAACTCGTAGAGCAAAATTAAGATTGGTCGGAATGCGATAAATTATTTTAAGTGCAGTATTAACGTCAACCTTATGCTCACTATCTACAAGGTGTGCTAAAATAGAGCTACGAACAGATCTTGTTTGTCTCTTGCTTAACCATGCTGGATGATGTTCGGAAATACGATGATGAACCTGCCTAATTGTACGCCCAATGCAGCCGGCTCCGCAGCTGTAGTCAAACTGGTAGATACACATAGAAGTGGCAAATTTAGGTAATTTATTCTTATTTCTCGAAAGTAGAATTCTCTTGGGTTCCGAGTGGACCATCGGGGTTTCAACAGCATAGATCCATTTTGTCCTACAGTCTGCAGTCCTACTCACCTATTAACTCTCTTCAAAAAGAATGAAAACCCACACGATTTCATCAAAAAGGTGTTTAAACTCTAGCCATAACACCAACAAGAAACCATCATCAAAGACCACAGGAAAATTTACTTTATGAACTATAAAGAATATCTCTGAAATAACAACTGGAACAATTAAGACCGCACAATCACTTTTTTCAATATTGTGGAGACCAAAAGACCCCCGCAACAGAAAAAGAAGATAAAATTATTACCATTTACAAAATAAATTGCAAGCATGAACTGCAATAAACATTACATCGGTCAAAGTGGGCATAATCTTCGAATCAGAATGCAGGAACACAAATTGTTTGTCAGAAGACTTGATGTATATATTCTTTCATATCAATGCATGTAGATAATTATGGACATCAATTTGATTGAGATAATGTCAAAATTCTAAATAGTGGAAACACAAAAAATGCATTCAAGGAATTCCCGAGAAGCCTGGTATTCAAGTGAATTAGCAAATAACAAACTGATATTAATCCGTGATCAGCTCGTAAAAACAAAACTAAACCTTAAAAAACCAACTATAGGGAATTAATCTAATGCTCGCTAGTGAGTGGCTTGCTACAGAATGGAGTTTCCTGGAGTTCTAGTGAGAAGTCGTGACCAGTGAGGTCCATCCAGTCAGGTATGAGGAATGATGTCCCACTGATGACATTGGTTTGTGCCACCCGCGCTAAATCACGAATTATTAGAAGTTAGAATTCATGGGCTGGCCATTGAATCGGGTGCTGCCAGTGGCTGAATCGTCGTCACCGAGCTTGCCTTGTAACCGGAAGGTCATGGGTTCGATCGCCAGTAGGTGCGTATTGCCGATGATTCCCAAAATGATGAAACAGTCAGCTGTCCAGTACTCCAGTGCAGTTTTCCAATGGTTCTTCTCTAACTGATAACAATCCGTGATCAACTCGTAAAAAACTAATAATATAGTCCAAATTTATCAACTGATAAAAAGCACATCATGTAATAAGAAAGTTCGAATTCCGAGTCAATAAAAATGACCAATGGAGACCTAAATTAACATCCAGTCATGACAGTGGTGGTCAGGGGATTATTTATTTAAACGCAGAAAAAACTTAGTACAATATGGCACCAAGAAAGATGCGCCATACAACAATAATAAAACAACATAGATTAAAAGTAATAATATAAGTATAAAACGGATAAAGAACTTCATCTGGGAGGAAAACAGTCATGTTTAACAGGTTCGAACAGTATTCCTTAACTATCATCAGGAATGGAAGAAAGAATGAAATTGCAACACGTTCGCCATTGATTACGATTCTTGGCCATATCCGATAACGTTTTGAGCCATCGATTCGAGCTATCTCGCGGACCCCAACCAGGGAGTCGCGACGCACCAACCGATGCTAATCTAGCACAAAAATCCTTCATCCCACGACGCCACGTCATGGACTGACCACCCGTTCGCCTTCTTCATCCCGTCCCACGGCTAGCGAACAGAGACACGTACGGAAGCCTCTAGAATGACATTCGCAGCACATGTCCAAGCCACCGGAGCTGGTGTTTCCAGATGATGACACTCAATGAATGGTGATCTCTACTGTGTTCAAACACACGCCGTCGAATCTCAGAATTACTCACGCGATGATGCCATCGAACGCAAGCAATCTTGCGGAGACAGCGATGATAGAACACGCAGAGTCGCTGCACATCCTCAGCTCGGAGAGGCCAGGTTTCACAGGCGTTGCGCAAGACAGCCCGCACCGAAGCATTGGGGGTGGTCAGGGGATGCAATTACACCATTCAAGGAGAATTTAAATCAGTTCATTTTATACTAAAACCTGCACTGAAAATGTTGTCTAGAATGTGGACGAAGAAAGCTTCACAGTTAAATCAACCAACCAGCTCAGAGAAGACACCTAAGTCAAAATCGAAATGTCTTGGGTGTTCACTACCTCCTGATTGGTTTCCAATGTTTCTCTGACTGATGTCAAGATTCTCATGGAAACTAATCTGATGCTCGGTAATGACGACTGGCTACAGGATTATGTCGCCTTGAGGTACGTAGTGAGGTAAAACAGCAGTGCTGTCCTTCAGGTCGGGCATGAGGACAGATGCGCACACAGGCGACATCGTCTGGTGGTCACAGTAAGAGTCAGGAATTGGTAGAAGCTGGAATTCAACGGTCACTTAATCGGATCTCAGTGGCTGAATCGTCTTGTAACTGGATGGAGTTCGGTTAGAACTCCGTTATGTGTGTGTGTGTGAGTATTGCTGAAGAGTCCCGAAGAAACAGTTGTTCCCAGTACCCCCCCCCCTCCGAAACTGGTTTTCACTGGTTCTTCTCTAACTGATTTCGTCAATCCGTGACCAAACTTGAAATAAAATAAAATCTCTACTAACTAACCATTTAGTATTAGAAATCAGACATTGGCCATTCCCATTTGTTAAGATACTGTTTACCTCAACAATAAAATGAAGACCGTGCTTATTTTACTAAGCTGGATCAATAATAGATCATAAATTTAACACTTTCCCTTACTTTTATTCATTTCAATTTAGCCCCAACAGATCAACATCGTATTATTCTGCATTTCCGTGGAACCTTCGAGCTTGAACCTGAATCTCACTGTACAACAGACTTTTTAGAAATACGTGATGGTGCATTCGGTTTCACCACTTTGTTGGGAAGATTTTGTTCAAAACAAGTACCAGATTTAGGCGCTGGCCTGATATCAAGTGGTCAGTATATGTGGCTGAGATTTCGTAGTGATTCAACGATTGCACACAGGGGATTTCAAGCTGTTTATCGATTTATTCAAGCAGGTAAATGGCTTTTCTGTGTACGTGTGTGTGTTTGTATCGATATTTCTAATTAGAATATTGTTATGATTATTATTGGTTATGAGATTTCATCATCAGCTGATATTGACTACAGGATTACTGGACAGCTGTTTCGTCCTGGTTTGGAGCTCTTCAGACCGCTAGCGACTGTCCTTATTCAGGTAGGCAGTTACCTAAGGTTCTAATGAGAAGCCGTGACTAGTGGGGCCGGTAGGTGTGAGGACAAATACTCGCCCACCGATGACAGTGTCTAGCGCCAGTCGCACTATATCGTGAAATAGAGCGAGCTGGAATTCATGGACTAACCATTGGATCGAATCTCAATGTCTGAATAGTGGCCTACGAACTCACTTTGTAGCAGGAAGGTCCTATCCGGGCAGTGGCATGGGTCCATACTGCTGAAGTGGAGTCCCAAACTAGGCTGACGAAACAGCTGTCTGTCAGTACTCCATGATGGTTCCCCAATAGTTCTTTAACCAACATCCGCTTATGAAGAAATTCTTTAACTAAATTATTGGTTTGATTGAACACTGGGTGGCAGTTCCTTGGCTCAGTGCAGACTAAATTCTATCAGTCAAGTTCTCACTGTGGTCACCAAACAAACTAGTTGGCTTGTCATCATAGTACACTCTGAACTGGTGTTATTATTTGAGACAGTTAGAGGCGGTTGGTATGAAGCCTTTCATATAGGTTTCATGCCTGTTGGCTTTCGTAAGAAGGACGTATCAGCACTCTTGAAGGATCTTATATCCATTCTAAGATTCGAGCCGTAATCAACCAGTGCTGCCTGCCTGTAGTCAGAGACATGTTACCACTGAGATTTTTAGGCTCGAGATTGACTTCCCTTGAGGATAGTATTGGATAATCTGTGGAGCTAGCTAAATCGCCCTTGCCTGAGACTCATCTATTGACTGGACACTAGTAACTAGTGTGATGTGTTTAGTCCTTTCTTTGGTGCAAACTGAATTCTAACAGTCATGTATTTGCAATGTGACCACCAGTCTAGGTAGCTCACCATCACGATGTACATTCATTTGATGATACTAGATAGTTGGAGGCAATCGGCCACAGGAAGTCTTCGACCAAGGTTTCGTGCTAGTTGACACTAATCAGTGAGAAAAGCACATCTGCAAGCTTAAAGGAACTCATGTCCCTTCTGAGATTCGAACCCGCGTCACTCAGTGCTGCAGTCAGAGACGTTTCCACTGAGCTATTGACCTCCTGTAGGACTGTAGTGGATACTTTGACTGGACACTAGTAACTAGTGTGATATGTCTCATCTATGTGTTATCGTCTATGACAACCCCCGTGCCCTCGCAGGTATCGAATTCAGAGCCTTCTGGTTAAGGAGAGAAGTCACATAATATTTAGCTACTAGGGGATGGGACCCATTGGCTCAAATATGTTTTGAATGATCGGGTCGCAGGCTCGAATCGCACTCCACCTACTGAGGTCAAAGCAGCTCGACACTATGGCTCACTAGTGGCAAAAAAGGCATTGAAGTACAATCGAATTGAATGAAAATAATGATTTAATGAAAGCAGGTTGGATTTCAGCAGTATAGTTGAGTCTTCTTCCATATTTTTAACCTTTTTTCATCCTCACAACAACAATTTCACCTGTATGTTTACATTTTTAGGTTCACGAAAGTCAACAGACAGTGTTTCCCGTAAGTTCCAATTGAATTTCACATTAATCTGTCGATACTTTTTTTTCATTCTTAAACTTCTATTTGTTGATGCTGACAAGCAGTGGAATTCATAATACCCATTTCGTTATATTTGAAACTCGTCAGCCAGCTGTATCAGCAGTTTCAGTTAGTGGTTGTGTAAGAATAAATGTCACCCTAGCGTATTTCAATAAGCTCCCGTTTGTCAAAATAATCTTAAAAGCTATCTTGATATCAGTCCTGTGACTCATATCTACTAAATGTTTAGCTGTAGATAAATAGTCTGCCACCTGTGTCTGTGGATTTTTCAAAGTCCATCTGTTTTTCTAACCACTTCGGAATATGCTGTCTCAACGTCGAATATAAAATGCGATAACTCTTCTCTATGTATGTATAGGTGTCCACACACACACATTTAAATTGGTACATAGTGTGGAATGTGATGTAGACACCTGTGCACTTTTGAGGTCTGCAGCGGAGTACATTTTTGGCATTTTCAATGATTAATGAAGATCAGATGGCCAGAAAGAATCACAAACAAGAAACTATGGGAACAAACAAAACAGGAACCAATCGTCCAACAAATATGCAGGAGAAAGTGGAGATGGATTGGACACTCACTCGCTGAGGAGGCCGCTGGGTGACATCGCGCGTCAGGCCAGTGATCGAGTGGAACCCGAAAGGGAAGCAGTGAGTGGGACGTCGAAGGGTTACATGGAGGAGATCGTGTGAAGAGGAGCTGGAACAGTATGGAATAACATGGATGCAGGTGAAAAGTACAGTAGAAGACAGAAACAAGTGGAGACGTGCAGTTGAAGCCCTATGTTCTACTAGGAACCCAAGGGAACAATAATAATATAATTATAATAATAATACAAGCCGCACTGTATAATATGTTTTGTGGATGATCAAGTTTAATCTCTGCCTCAAAATCCCACTACCTACTTACTCATTGTATGGTAATTTGAAAACATCTTTCTCAGGGACAGAACAGATTGTAGGTTCATTTTAGCTATCTGACTTCTACACCTGTTTAGAAATTTTTAAACTTTTCCAAGAAATGACTACCAGTCAGTGTATTATTTTCATTTTGTATAACGTCAGCTGTATAGATACGCTGAACTCTCTTGAGTAGACATTTCACCAAGCCTGTCTTATACTGGAGTGGACAAAATTTAAGTATTGCCTTGTCCAAGTAGGCTTTCTATAAATTGACCACAAGTTGCTAGTTGCGAATTTCTTCCTCGCATGTGAGAATTATGTGATTCTGTATGGAGTTAAGTCTCCCCAGTAGACGACTCACATCCTCATGATCATCACACATCAAAGTAATATTATCTAAAAATCTCCTATAGAAAGGCACTTTAACAATTAAATTATGGGACAAGTATCCCATATAAGACATTTGAACATCCTCCAAGAAGAATCCTGATGAAATCTCTATAGCAACGCCTCCACTTGTCGAAAATCCTCAGCTTCAAATTAGAAGTTAAAGGAAAAGGGAATGGAGAACAACTAGAAGACATATATAGTCACAAAGAAGGTATTGGGTTCGAGCCCCTTTGGGGGCGTACTGATGAAGAGTCCCAAACTAGGACGAAACAGCTGTCCAGTACTCCCAGGAGGTTTTCCAGTGGTTCTCTAGCTGATATCAGCTCTGTAATGAAATCCTCCATTCAACCAATCAAAGTAAATCCTTGATATAAGAATAAAACTTGTGCACTGTGGTAGAGTGTAATTCCATTATGGGTAAATTTTATTTTGATAAAGTCTCACAGTGTTATACAGTAATGTTTACTGATGACGTTTCGAGCACAATTTATTACTGCTCATAATCATATCAAGGTGATCACACGACTTATTAAATTCATTTCAAATATTTCCATTGTTTTTCACTTGATTTGATTGGTAGTAATATTTTCCAAATTTCGGCTATAAGTGATGAATCATTCCTATTGCATGTGTTGGGTGTAGATTCACCCGATGAACCAGGATTCAGTCATCAACCACCTCTCTCTCCACCTACTTAGATTACATTTTAGAATCTTAGCCCTCTCCCACCCTATTGTGTGGTTATGTGTTAATATATACATTGTAACTGCTGAGCTTTTCTCTAAAATTACTTATCATCTTGGGGTCAACCATTCTTACCTTGGCTAAATTCTTATGTTCTGACAATTTGATTACCCCCGATCTACTAGTCTGACCCATATGGTTGACCTCACAGTCATTACAAGGTATTTTGTAAATTGTATAATTTTGTCTATTTGGGTCAACTGGGTCCTTCAACCTACAGAGCTTGTCCCTGAGTGAGTTTGTAGGTTTAATGCTACCCTAATTCCTGCTTTTTTTATTATCCTACGTAGGGTCTCAGATGTCCCCTCCTTATATGGTATAACTGTAGATGACTTATATTCTCTCTTGTTTACATTATTATTACCAGTTTCACAATTCTTTTTATTTTTCCTTTCTTCTTTTTCAATCTTCCTAATGAATTTTAAAGGATAGTTATTTGACACCAACGCCTCTTCTATCTGTTTTATTTCATGATTTAGGTCTTTTTTGTGCTACTTAGTGCCATTGCTCGGTTTGTTAAGCACTTAACTAAGCCTGCCTTAACAGTTAACGGATGAGATGAATTAAAGTTTAAATATCTATTAAAATGCGTTGGTTTTCCATAAACACTAGTGTGTAGTTAGCTTTCTTGTATTCGTTTTATTTTACAATCTAACATTACAGCTAATTCTCCTTGTTCATTTTCGGTTTCAAATGTGAATTTTATTCCCTCCACTAGTGAGTTTATGTGTGTCAAGAAGCTAAAGTAAATCCTTACAAAAACCAATACTTGACAAAGAATATCAACAGTCTTAATCAGTGGTCCATTAGGAAACAAAGAATCAACATTGAAAGAATACATTTGTGTATCTTTTATATTCATGTCTACAAGCCAGTCAGGAAGTTCAAATGTACTCTGATGCGACAGTTATTTCTAGACTTAAGCCTCCACCCCCGTCCTCCTTGTAGTACAAAAACATTGTGTGATTGACAGTTGTCCTACTGTTGAGAGTGGAACCTTTCACGAATCTAGGACTACAAAAGTGTTTTGAAGTTTCTGGGTAGCGATTGAAATGGATATCCAGGGGTTGGATTGTGTAAATAAACTAGACGAAAAGGTAAGCGATAAGGAAACCCGTCGGGCAGTGAAACAACCAACAGCCGACTGAAGGTGTACCGAAGGAAATAGAGGTGGAACGTACATAAGCTAAGAAGACCGATGAGTGACACCATGTTCCAGACGCTAGAGTGGAATCCCGGTGAGGAACGACGGGTTTTTGGCGTCTGACGGTGAGACGGTTGTGATCAAGAAATGAAAGCCTGTGGAGTAAACTTGGAGCCGTCTAGTGGTGCTGAAGAAGATCTATATGTTCCAGTTGGAATGCAAGACACGAGTAACAATAATGGGAATGATAATGGCGATGATACAACAGATAAGACTTTAATTTCTTGAAAACATAATGATCTTGTTAGTAGGAAGCTTGTTCTTGCTGAACTGTCAAATATATTAACGTAGCGTTATCTTATGGTAGCAGATATTGCTGTCAAACATTTTCCTGCCACCTCATCGTCTTGTTAGGCTGACTGTTATACGCAGCCTGGAAGAGATTAAAGACAGTAGAAATGCTTTAGTCTGTTTCCTCGGACACTAGCCAATCATATGCTTATTAAGCTAACTAAGCGAATAGCCTTACCATCGTCAATACCCCTGACACCCTAGTATTGAGCTTCCCATTGTACATGATTATTGGTCAAGGTTGACTACAGAGTCACTTGAGCTGGAATCTGAAGGTCTTAAGTCCTATCTCACATGGTGGGGTGTGATTAGTGCATTCTGCTGCCAAAAAGTCCTAAACTGGGCTGACGAAACGGGGTGTACAGTACTCCGAGGTGGTTCTCTTCAATGGTCGTCTAACTGACATCAATACATGATCAGCTATGAGACAGTTTTCACCCAAACTTGAGACTCTTCAGCAGCAAAGTACGCATCACCTCACTATCACGAAACAGGCTTAGGACTCTCATGTTTCGACGACTTCAAGCTCGCTGACCATCCAACCGCTTAGGCCATATTTCTTCCTAGTGTAGAACTCTTCGGCATCAGTATTCATCCTACATAAAGCCACCATCTGCCATCGAACCTGGGAACTTCAGGCATCAACAAGACTACATTCGTTGGTCATTCACAGCTACTTGAGATGAAATCTAAAGATTCTCAGTTTGATCCCCAATGGATTGGATCATGGATGCTTACTAACGAAGAGTCCTAAAAGCGGACGAAAAACAGCTGTTCAGTACTCCCTTGGTTTTATAAATATAGCGGAGAGAGATAGGTTTGAAAAATCGTTCAAAATGGTAGCATGACTTTTGTATAGGCATATGTGTTTGCATGGGTATGCATGTCTGCTTGGTTTTAAAGCCAATGGTGAACACAAAGTTGGTATTCTAAGAAAAAAATATTGATTATTTCTGTCAAAAAGTATCTTTCCAATATGAAATGTATGGCTTTGTAATCAGTTCACAGTTAGATATCTTTTTTTTTCTGTAAAAATGTCATTATCACTATTATTAATAATAGTAGTAGTATTTGTATGACATTTGTGAGAATGTGTATTTGTGAAAATTAAGGGATAAATGAAGGTTGGTTAGATTTAGAAAAAGGGGATGGTAAATGTGTACGAATAATCCAGAAAGATAGTTATATGAACACACTATTACAGCATAATGTTTGGTGGTGGTGTTGTGGGTGGGGTTTGGAAATACAAATGACACTGAGAGACAGGGAGGGAGAGAGAGAGTGGAAGAAAGCATTAGAAAAATAACAGAAATATTCATGAAAACCCATGAAGTAAGAAAATGTAGTGGTGTTTTAGGTAGAACTTCAGTTTTCTCGGTGACGAAATATTAAAAAGACGGATAAATCGAATGTTTTTGATGTGGTTGTATTCTCTGAGCTAGCTGGATAGTTTTAATTTGCGAAGCTTTCATTATTGCCCTACCAGTCAGCCACATCTTCCTTCAGCGCATACTTCAGTTTGATGAAGTGAGCTTTTAGATTTCGTCACGAGTGTGTGTGCGCGCTGAAGGGAGATGTTGCTGACTTGTAGGGTAATAATGAAAGCTTCGCAAATTAAAACTATCCACCTAGCTCAGAGAACACAACCATTTCAGAATTATCCACCTGATCTACAAATCTTCTCCATCGTATATAAATCTAGTGTTATTATGTGTGTACGTGTGAGTTTGTTAAGTGGTTGACTTCAGAGCAGGAGAAGCCGTGAATGATACACCATACTGCACAGATTAGACTCTACATTTTCAAGATTTAATCTATAGGGATTCGATTCCTTTCAAATTTTGATCCCAGATCGATATCAGTTAAAGAAAACTCTGTCGAAGAAAACCATCAGGAAGTACTGGAAAGCTCTTTCAACTTTGCTTAAAGACTTTTCGCCAGAATGCCCCCTCCCACACCAGGGTTCAGGGTTCCAGGAACTTTCAGCCATTGAAACCCAATTCAGCCAATGTCATCGCTGGTGAGTATTTGTCAGCATGGCTGACTTAGTCAACCATACTAGTCATGACACCTCACTAGAACTCTAGGCAACCTACTAGGGCTGAATAGAGTCCACGAGCTCGCCTAACTGACATCACTCTGCTATCATACTTCAGATCTGCATAAGGCTAAGTGGCAGTCTAGTTTTATGAAGTATTTCTGTGTGAATATGCATATATATATGAATCTATAAATCCCATTTTTCTATTCAATAGTAAAGTTATCAAGCAAGTTTGTGATCTGCTTAACATAACATCAGCAGTACTGTATGTTTATACTACTGACAGAGTAGTAAGTAGTTTCAAACTATTGCCGATAACCAATTAGAGGTCACTTTTACTTTGATTACGTCATCGTTAGTCATATTAATATCATGCGTCTAGTCCTTGATCTTGTTGTACGTCACTCCAGTCCATAGTGTGACTACCATCAAACTGGTTGGTACACCGTCACAGTGCACTCTGTACGACTGGAGGCAATCGTCAGGTAGACGACACTGGCCTTACGTTTCATGATTATGTGCAGTCTTGACAGATCCAATGCCCCCTCTGAGATTCGAAGCCTGCGTCACTTACTGATGAAGTCAGAAACATTACAACTTAGCCGTCTAGCTATGCGTCAACACCAATCACTAGACACATTCCACTAGTTACTGACTAGTGTCCAAACAAAGCATCCATTACAGTCCTACAGAGGAGGTCAATCTTGAGCCCGATTAACAGTGTAATGATGTGTTTGGTTACAGGATTTCATCATGAACTGACATTGGTTAGAGAACCATTGGAAAACCTACCAAGGAGTACTGGACAGCTGTTTCGTCCCAGTTTCGGGACTCCTCATCAGTATGCACCCACTATAGGGGGTTCGAACCCAGGACCTTCTGGTTACAAGGCGAGCTCGCATACCATTAAACCACTGGGACCCGATCAAATGGCCAGCCCATGAATTCTTACTTCTGCCAATTCACGATATAGCGCAACTGCTAGCCAATGTCTTTGGCGAGTATTTGTCCTCACACCCGACCTCCTTCACCCTACTGGTCACGACTGTAGTCTCTGACTTCAGGTACAACAGAGTGATCCACGTTTGAATGTCAGAAGGGAAGTCGATAGTTCCTTCTAAGGTTGTAGATATATAAACGTTGCTGACGAGTGACAGTCAATAAGCACGAAACCTATGTGCAAAGCTTTTCACTAATCACCTCCAACCATCTTACAAAGGTTACTTCAGTCTCATATTATCGAGCGTTGAAGTAACAGTGGGAACGAACTCAAATTCGCTATTATCATCGTCGCAACACGGTGTCAGATTCAATCGCTGTCCAAAAGCGCTTTGAAGAAGGCAAGTCAGTGAGATAAATATCTGAGTTATGTTGACCAATGTGTTTCACAGTCAAGAACATGCAAGTATGCAAAGCAAGGTCAATGTGCATAGCATGAATAGGGTTCGAGGAAAAATTTAAAGGAAAATATTCATCAGATGTAATTACATCGTGGGATGAAAATTATCGCAGACAGAATATCCAGTCGCATGGTTATGCCGACACCGCTACAAATATCTTCCACCTAATAAAAAACTATACTACTCAATCGGCCTTTAAGTAGCATAAATTTAACACAAAGAAAATATGGAGAGAAAAATTCATTGACGTGAAGAAGAAAAATAGAAATTTGAGCAAAGAATATTCTTTTCGATGATTTCCGCTTCCGACACTACAGTTATGTGTATATAAGTATATACATATATATATATAGAATATTCCAGATGGTTGCTAGCCAAATTGGTTGACAGTAATTGAGGTCAAAGGTCAAGATGGACAGGCGGATACAGTTAACATATAGATGAACTGACACAGCCACAAGAGATGCAAGGTTACCTTTGTGTGAGAAACAACCAATCAACAGACTGTATTTTCTACTAACATTAACCTACAATAATGTACATCAAAATCTATAAATATGTGTTGATTTTCCTTAATAAACGTTCTGTTGCCTGGCCCTTGTCTTCTGTTGTTACAAGTATATAGTAGGTAACTTTGAAATCCGCTATGTGAAGACCAATTTTGTATCCTGTATCCATGAGATTAAGCATTATAGAAATATGAGTGGACTTTGTCTGCACCTTACTTAACCACTATGCAAGATGGTGTTGGGAAATTCGACGATAAAAACGCCTAATTATACACCCTATGTAACTAACTTGCTCGCTGCACAGGAGCAGTAGCACTGGAAGAGGCGGAATAAGATAGTTTATCTTTAATTCTCAGAGAGTGAAATTCGGGTGGTTTCGAAGAGACAGCACACTTTAGTGACATTAAATACTCTTACTGCTGCCGTATTCTTTAGGTGTTATGTTAATATCTCAGTGATGTTATCACCGAGGAACTAAATTTTCAAGAACAAGGAGTTTATCAGAACTGTTGGTACTATGACCTGCCATGACTCCTGATTCATATTCTTATCGACGAATTTCTCTGGGTAACCGTTCTCGCTCAGTAACTGTTTAATAATATTAAACTCCTCATTAAGACATTCATCAGAGCAGGTTGCTTATTCTCTGTGCACCAAGTACTTTATTTGATTGCGTTTGCATTTGAGAGGTAGGAGGCTTCAGGCAGTGAGTACACTGACGAGTTGATGTAGGTTTTCTACACACACTTCTTATTATACCACCCTCCTTTCTGGTCACAACGACGTCTAAGAATCATGTACTGCAGTCTCTTTCTGGATAGTAAAATTTATTTCAGGATGGACATCGTTAAATGCGTCAAAGCCATAATATTTAATATGATTACATTATTATTATTCCCTTGGGTTCCGAAAAGAACACAGAGTTTCAACAACATATCTCCACTTGCTTCTGATTTCTGGTGTCTTCTCTATTTGTGCCCATGATTACCCATAATTTCTCATCTCCTCATCATCATACGATCTCCTTCATGTCACTCTCCGAAACATGAACAATTCATCGTTTCCTAATCTGATTCCTTTTGGGCGATGAACTGGTGTGTGATGTCATTCGACGGCCTCCTCACTGGAGTGTGCCTAATCCGACTCCATTTTCTTCTACATATTTGCTGAGCAATTGGCTGTTGGTTGGTTTTTTGCCAGAGCTTCTTGGTGATAATTCCTTTCGGTCGGCCGGCTGGCCATTTGATTTTGAGTATGGAGCCAGCGAAGAGGGTAGTCGTTGAGAAAAGTTTGTAGTAGGCTGTTGGAAATGATTTTTCTGACGCGCTCGCCATTTTTCTGCCCCATAAAGATGAGCTGACTGACTTCACACTTGTATTGAAAATTCGAATCTTGTTCTTTATGCTGAGTTGGTTCAGAAGATTTCTAAACTGATTTCAGGTTGATGAAGGCGTATCTCGTCTTTCCGATCCACTCTGGCTGGTGTGAACATCTTCATCCGTTCCGATCGCCTGTCTTTGAAACAGTGCTTACTTGCTAGATAAATGAGAGAAGTGATGACCTCTGTCAAATCTCTCCAGTTGATGGTGATCAGTGCTGATTGTTGTCGTCGCAGTTGTTGTTGTTGTTGGTTGCTCAGGCATCGTTATCACCTACCTCCGTCTTCTCTATGTTGACCTTAAGTCCTATCTTCGCTGGTTGCTTCTTCAGTTAGTTTGTTGGTTTTCGCCTGTAAGTCTTCGAGTTTGTGTGACATGAGACATAAATCATCCACGCATGAAATCCAGATCTTCTAGATTCTTCTTATCGGTTCCCACTCCCCACAGCCTGACACACAATCCAGTCAACTGCTCTTAAGAATATCATCTGTGATAATAATAGCTAGGCAGCCTTGTTTTACTCCGGTATTCACTTCAAACGCCTCACTGAGTATTCCATTTTCGGATCACCTGACACGTGGCATTGTCATACAGCTGTTAAATCAGGACGATAAAGGTTTGGGCAATGCACCACATAGTGTTGAATGTTTTCAAATTACTTCTATGTCAACGCTGTGTGTCGAAGGCCTTTTCGAAGTCGATGAATTTGTTGAGGTTGAGGTTTGACTGCCATTCTATACACTGTCTGTTCTGTGACGGTGAGTAGGGTAGCTTTGCATCGAAGCCATATATACATATATATATAATTGTAGATCCATACGGTGAACTTATCAAACAGAATATTCTTTTCTCGAACTTTCTATCGTCTTACAAATATCTTATAAATGAGCATTTTCGCTAATAACCAAAACCTTTTTCTTATTTATCCCCCCCCCCAAAAAAAACATCCATTTTAGATATACAATTCCAGTTAAATCTACAACCTGGCCAAACCTGGGATTTAACTCAGCAATATATACTGACAAAAATTAAAAAATTACCCTCAGAATTACAACATCTCCCACTAGAATTGGCATTGGATATTCGATCAACAAATGGAACTTTTGTAAGTTGAAATGAATAACAGAAAATAAAAGATGAAATCATATACTTTTTGGGTTATATTTTAATATACTACTGATATTTATTTATATTTATATAAACATATTGGGAAATTCCCATTTTTTGTGAATCACGAATATGTGTGGGGAAGTCAACGAAATGGATCCCTTTTTATATCTGTGATCATAATTCCTGAGAAAAGTGATGCTGTTTTGTGCAATAGAGGATTAAAAGTGTGGTAACAGCAAAATAGCTAAGATGTTTGCATAATAAAACATAATAATGTAGATAGAGGAGAGGTGTAAGCCGCCACACAAAAGATGCTGATGATATTGAAGCGGAAATTCTCCTGTAAATCGCTTTCAAAATCTATCAGGAAAACAATATACGTTGTCACCGACAGCCTACAAGTGACATTTTCTCATGGAAGAAAATATACAATTCACTTGTGACTGGCCTTATTCAGGAAGTTTACCTGGGGTTCTAGTGGGAATCCATGACCAGTAGTGTACGACGAGTTGAAGGTGAGGACAGTTACTCATAGAAGAAGACATTGTGAAGTGGTCGGGCTATGTTGTGAATTGGTAGAAGTGAGAATTCACAGGCTGACCACTGAATTAGGTCCCAGTGGCTTAATGGTCCACGAGATAGCTCGTCTTGTAACCAGAAGGCCCTGGGTTCGACCTGTGGTGGTGTGTGCATACTGTGAAGAGTCTCAACCTAGGACGAAACTCACTGGTGGTTTTGCAATAGTTCTCCAACTGATGTCAGCTCATAATGAAAATCCCTACAAATTCAATACTTGAAAATGCATATATCAGTCCACTTGTTCATGTGGAATTGCGTATATTGTCCGTACCATGTGTGCGCTTGTAAAATGCTCTCGAGAACACGATCCAGCATACTTGGCAAAGGGATAGAACGCAAAGGAATATTTACTTCGGTAACAGAACATCTAGTGAATTCAGAACATTCTGCTCCCTTCGGAAAGTCTTTTAAAGTCCTATACACGAGATTTAATCAAACCTCTTTCGCAAAATGAGTGAAATCAAGGCATCTGGCTCGAAATAGTTGAAGCACGGGAAAAGTAAACTTTAAGCACCAATAACTAACAATCAACGAATGACCTTGAACGCACCAATCACATGAAGGAGGCATTTTTCGGTATGAAATACATATATTTATGGAAAAAAATGCATAAAAACTATATAAAAATGTTACATAGAATGCCTTTAATGCCTATAAATTGAAAAGTTACACCACAGTCTGTACATATATTCATCTAAATAACTATAAATGACATCCTAATGAGATCCATTAATGGCTCTAATCATGTTTTTCAACCTTCACCAAAAGGCTTCTACAGAACTGGTGTGTGTCTCTGTAATAGGATCCAAAAAATCGCTAGAATCGTTGACTCAGCGGTGGTGAATATACCCAAGGGATGACAGGGAGTTATAACCTTTCCACTCATTGGTGTGTATTACAGATGCCTGTTTAATAAGTCGAGTGATAATAGGTATTAAAGTAGTTGACTTTCTGTCTGCTTTTCTGTCGACAAACATTGTTTGCTCGTCCATGAACATGGTTGTATTTTTCTTCAATAAGACAGTTTCATCCACGTGTATGATGACACCTCCTCCTCAATGACGCGATATCTCTGCAGTGCTGGTACCGCTAAACTGTTGATACGAAACTATTTTCATTTCCAGCAGCCGTACCTCTTACAGGCCGTTTTTCTTAAACCCAGTAATTACAGATACACAAAATCTGGTTTAAGGACATTCGAGACCTGGCGAAAAATGGTCCTACGAAATATAAGAATCATCAGCTTACCTTCCCTGACAATAACTTGTCTCAAACAGACTGCACAACGATGGACATATCCATCATTAGACTTGCTAAAACTTTTTATATTCATGACACATCCATATGAACAAATCCCCTTCCCTTCTAATCAACCTCACATCCAAGCAATACTGGAAAGCCTTATCCTTACTAAACTGCAAGCGTAACTGTGTTAGAGCAGGGCATTTGACTCGAATCAAGCGGAATAGAATCTTCAACTCACATGGATGAAACTCATTGGACCATTCAACGTCATTCGCTGATTGGTAGGTAGTTAGTGGTGCTTAAAGTTTAACTTGGTCTAAGGCACCAGCGATCCAAAAGTTCAAGCCCACACTATACATTCATAGAAAGAAATACATCCAACCATTACCACTACCAAGGTCATCATAAAATGTCAATCTTATCAGCACTGATTATCCTATTGCCTTTCTTATTCAATCTCCCTGTTTATTTCGGTTTGTATACACTGCCACCAATCACTAGTTCATTGAAGGCGCAGAAGTCGGCGAAGAGTTCTCCATTTTCATTCATTTCTGTGAGAGCTTCTCTACCCATGATGAGTTCCCTTCCTGTGTTGTCCTGTCCCAGTTTGGCATTCATGTCTCCCATAAGTATTTTAATGTCACCAACTGGAGTACTGTCCACTGTTGCCTGTAGTTGTCTGTAAAACTCTTCTTTCTTCTCGAGATCTGCGTTGTTTGTGGGTGCATAGCATTGTATAACTGTCACTTTCCTCCCTTTGGAGTTGAATCTGGCGGTCATTATTCTGGACGAGATCGCCTCCCATTGCATGAGGGCCTTCGTTACCGTTGGTGACATCATGATAGCCACGCCCTCGATGTGCATGTGGTTATCCTCTGGGTGACCGGAGTAGATCACTGACTCTCCCGTTGACAATTTGGTGAGTCCATTCCCGTTCCATCTGCTTTCACATATCCCCAGTACTTGAATTCCGTATCTTTTCATTTCGTTTGCGATCTGGGCAGCTTTGCCAATCTCATACATGGTACGGACATTCCATGTCCCCACACAAACTTTTTCTTTTGGTGCAAGGAGATTCATTGTGCTGAAGTTTCTGTAGCAACTTTGTTTACAGGGTAGGGATGCTAGCCTCACGCCTGAGAAGGGGATTGTTACATTAAATTATGGTTTAGAGAGAAGCGACCTTGTGGGTTGCTCCCCTTAAAACCAGGAAAACAAGGAATAAGACAATCAGAACAACACCAGCACATGGAAATAATTCACAACAAGAAGGGTAACAAGTGACAACAACAATAATAATATCACAGTCAAGTGCAGTTAACCAAAATAATACCAAAATCATAGACTCACTGAATTGAGCCAACTTGAACATGTAAATCCATCAATATATACAATTAAAGATATTAGTGACATCATTAGTTAGTGTTAAACAAGCACAGAGTGGCAAATAGATAGTTATAAGTATTGTCGATAAACAATATTATATCCAAAGATTCAGTGTTTCAAAGGCAAATAATTGCAATAGTATTTTGCAACTTTTTGGCAAGATATTCCACAAAAATAAGAGTTTTAGGTAACTATGTAAATGTTTATTTCGGTTGTTCTTACATGATTTTTTATAATTCCTATCTGCATCACCCTGTTTTGTTATCCGAACACTTTGGCTATTTTGGTATTACTGCACTTTTAATCGCTTATTGGTACAAATAGTGTTTATTTATGGGTTTTTTGAAGGTGATTAAATGAAACTCACAAATTGTGTGTCAGTATGCTATTTACTCAGCTTGAGGTGAAATTACTTTGCAGCTAACTGTAGGAATCGAAATTATTCAAATCATAATTTTGATCTGTTTTTTTATCCCCAAATGGTAATTAAGAAAGCAAATATATTTGGATGTGACTATATACTACTGATTAGTTGAGTGGAATGAGTAGTTAATTGCATACCATCCAGTGGCATAGCGGTTAGGACGCTCGCCGCCCATGCACATGGTCCGGGGTTCGATCCCCGGCCGACGCACTCCTTTACCTCACTAAGCCAGCAATAAAAAGCTGGTAAAAAGGAAAGGTTAGGCATGAGGCTAGCAACCCCATCCTGTAAAAATAAACACTGCTACAGAAACTTCAAGCCTCTAGCTTGAAGCCCTATGTTCCACTGGGGAACGTGAAGGAATAAAAAAAAAAATACCAAATAATAGGGATTGTTAATCATGTACTAAAGTGCTCTAAACACGTGATTGTATGATTTGAAAAGATTCGCTACTGTGAGCTTAGTTAAATCCGACTACACCGCTGATGAGGTCACCTCGGAACGAACGAAACGGTAAGCTATCCGATGTTAAGATCATATCAGCCTGGTTACTTGTTCAATGTCAGAGAAACTCGGGGAATCGCGGGTGAAAACTAACAACTAACTGGTTGAAGAAGCAGCCATCGAAGACACGACTTCAGGTGGACATGGCGAAGACGGAGGTGATGAAGATGCCTGATCGGCCAACAACAATAGCAAAAAAAAACAATCGTCACTAATAATCACTTCCTTCACTTATCTGGCCAGGAAACAATTGTTTCAACCACAGGCAGTCGGAACGGTTGAAGATGACAACACCAAACAGAATTGGAAAGGCAAGATATGCCTTCACCAATCTGAAACCAGTTGGCAGGTATTCTGAACTAACTCAGCATGAAGAAGGGGATTCGAATTTTCAACACAAATGTGAAGTCAGCCAGTTCTTCTAAGCAGGTTGGAGATCTGCACTGCGCGTCAAGAAAATCATTTTATAAAGAGCTGCCCTGTCTGGCTTCATAATGAAGATCAGTTGGTCGGCCAGAAAGATTAGCAACAAGAAACTCTGTAGTGGAACAAACCAACCAAGAGTCAATTGCTCTGCAGATATGTGTGTGAGAAGATGGAGAGATGGATCGGTCTTACTTTGATGATGTGGTCGTTGAATGGCATCGCGTTCAATGCTGGCCATCACTCTAGTGGAAGGCCAATGAGGAAGGACGAGTGGGTCATCGGTTCGAGGTTTACATGGAGGAGATGAGAGATTATGAGCAATGTGATCTAAGCTGAAGAGGACAGCAGAGAACAGAACGGAACAAAGCTGAGGTGTGTTGTTGAGGCCCTATGTTCCTTTCGGAACCCAGAGGAATTATAATAATAATAAACCAGAATTTATAAAGTCTCAGTTTATGTGTGACAACCTAACTATCCTTCTTCAGCATCCGGTGATTTCTACATGTTTGTCAAGTTGGCGAATCATTGAAGATAACAAAGCCACCATGTGTGTAGATTGTTGGATTTGATTAGCGCATAATATTATTAAAACAGAATGTGATTACAACATAATGAAACTGCTTATCATATTCGTGTTGATTTTGTCATTTCATGAGGTGTAAGTCAGTGTTGTAACCAGGTTAAATTCTGTTCTGGTCTATCATTCCTATTCAGACAATTCCGAGTCCACTTGATATGAAGTGCTTCTGACGACATTAGATGTCCTGTATGATTTCTCAAAGACTTCTCTATATGAACCTACAGTTCAATGGGGACCAATCTACAGAAATACTGAGAAATCGGCTCTCCCGCTTATTGAAGAAAACCTTCTTTGCAGCTGAATTACGACTGACGTTCTCCACGAGACCAGTGATTCGTATGAACGTGAAGGATAAGCTACCGCTTTTGGCCTCATCTATGTGCATCTATCAATTCACCTGCTCGTGTGGAGCCAGGTATATCGGCCGTACTCAGCGTTCGCTATCCAAACGCGTCAACGAACATTTACCTTCATGGTTTTATAAAGGAGAAAACCGATGCCCCCGCAGCTCGATCCTTGGACATTTGATCGACTCTGGACACCAAGTCAAACCAGAAATAAACTTCAAAGTTATCTACAGAATACAAGGCAATCTTGCTAAAAGTGTACGGATCAAACTTCTCCACATCGCAGAAGCAATGGCAATTCATCTGCTAAATCCTGAACTTTGCATAAAAAAGAAATTCGTTCATTCATTAAATCTACAATGGACGTAATCTTTCTTAATTTCAGTCTTACTAATTGTATTATTTTGTCTTTTGCATTTTATTATTTCACATCTTCATTTATATTATTCTCTACCCCACCCTTTTGTAATCTCTACCCTCATTAACAATGTTGCTAACTTGACCCACGTCCAATATCTGGTCAACTATGTTGCGTCATCCGATTAGCTTACTTATTTTCAACTGTATTATTCTCTAACCCCACCCTTATTTAATTTTAACCACCACTCATTAACACTGTTGCCAACCTGACCTACTCTGAATTCTACCCAACTGTATTACGTCATTCAATTCACTTAATCAATTCTATTTTATTTTCTATCTTAACGTTTGTCTCCAAGCCAAAAGATACTTATATTACATAATTATCTAAACTTTATAAATCTAATGTACACACACACAAACAAAATTGTATAAATATGAGATTGTACAGCTCAGTGAATGAGTTCGCCGAAAAGAGTCTCTTCGCTGAACGCCTTCTTTTCTTTTATATTTCAATATTGTCAAAATCAATTTCGTGACCTGATTTTATAGCGTGTAGATGATTTTTCAAGCCTTTTTTAGTTCACCTGGATTTCTCGGTGGTCAAATGTACGAGGCGGCTGTATGGTGTTCATTTCTTCTGATTACCTTGATTTCTGTCTGGTGATGTTTGTCCAATGTAGTTGGCATCACACATTACAAGTATTTTATTCTATAGATGCAGTTAGATTGAGAATCTTGTGGAATACAGTCTCTTACATGGACAAGGTTGCCTTTCAGTTTGTGTGTGTGTGTGTCTGATGTTTTGAACATAGAAAACTCTGGTGTTGGGCCTATTGAGTACTCCTCTTCTCATAACGTCTGGTATTTCTGATGTGTACTTAATAACGACTGTTTGGGTCCATTCATTTTTTCGGAATACGTGTTTTCGACCGTGTTTGATGTTGGTGTTGGTTTTGTTGATTAAGTTCTTTGGGTAGTTATATTTCGTTGTTGAGAATTTCAGTAATGTCTAATATTTCTTCTTCTACTGTTTCCTTCTCTCTCGTTAACATCAAAGAGTATGCTCATCTAAGAAGATTTGAGACAACTGATATCTTTGCACTGATGGGATGTGATGATCCGAAGTCTAAATATTTGTCGTTGGAGTGTATTTTCTTCCTGAATATAGATATACAAATTAAAATATCCGTATTCCCTCGACTTAACTAGACAGTCTAGAAATGCTGGGATCACCGAAGTCTGATTCCACCTGCTTTCAAAGTACACTGGGGTGTTGGGACTATAGACTGTTTGGACAGTTTCTCCAAGAATGAATTTGTAGGTTTCGTTTTCGCACAACGAAGGAAATTATCACCAACATGCATCTCAGCCATATTTTTTTAAGCTTTAGTATGTTTAGAAAGATGTTGTCTTCAAATGTATTCATGAAGAGATCAGTAACTTTCGTTTCTATTTTCTAAAATGTCTATTCATATAAATACGTATATATATATTCACATAAATTCCCTTCCTACATGTTTCTTCTACCCTATTAGATAATGTTACATATTGATCATGTAAAAGTCCCCCCGGCAGCAGCTTGGAGTTGTAAACCAGAAAAACCCTACACAAAACAACAACTTCAAAAATGTTTAATCGGTGAACCTATTGTATTTGGTCCAGGGAAAACAGGAGAAAACAGAATTGATGGTAAGTGACATTTGCCTGCCGTTTGTCGAGATAGTCTTTAGACCTACAAATACCTCTTAATATCAGATTTGACTTTGTAGCGCAAAAAATTCACCCCGTGTCAGAAAATTTCCGAAGACAAAAGAAAATTTGAGCAAAGAATATTCTTTTCGATAGTTTCAATGTATATTTGTATGCACAGAATATTCTAGATTATTTGCCCTCTTAGGAAACTGGTGTCTCTTATATAGTACCGATTTGTTAAGTATACAGAAGCTTACCGGTTTCGGAAGGCCTCTTTTGACTATGTAGATGACATCCTCCTACATATTGAGTGACCAGTGTCGAATATATGTTGAATTATAGCACTCTTTATTGATCTCCTGTTACCTTTTTGCGTAGTCAGGCGGGATAATATTCTTTGACTGTTTTAGATAAAACACTCATCGAACGACCTAAACATCTCGCTCCACATGAACAAGTGAACTGGTAGATACACATTGAAGCGAGAATACTAATCGTAATGTGGCAGCAGAGAATGTTATCTTCAAGGCGTCAGTTATTCTACTCTTTTAGATGTCGGCCAGAAGGTGTTGCCTTTGAACGCCACATTCATGTATAGCATCTTCTTTGGCATAGAGATGAGTTGTTCTTTATTGATTTTCAGCTTTCTATGTTTACTTATGAAGCGTGATGGATAGCCATTCTCAACTAATGTCTTCCTCAAAAGAGTGATCTCCTTTTCTACTGATTCGGGGCTGCATATTCTACGGATCATAGTTGCAAGAGATATTATGAAGTTCCGCTTGCGATGGGTACCCAACTGTAAAAGTTTGTCAGCTGGCCCTTTAACGTAGGCTTCCGATATACTGATCTCTTTAGGGTCCCATCAGTCACCTTTCTTAGTAGAACGTTCAAAAATGAGATTGTCACTCCGATTTCTGCATCAACTGTAAATTTGATGTCTGGATGGCAGCCATCGAAAGCTTGAAGGATATTATTTAGGTTGCATTCCTTGTCACAGATTATCAAAGTGTCATCGACGCACCTTTAGTTCAGAGAGAAAGTGTAGATTGTTGGTTTCAATGGATCATTTTCCAGACTTGCCATGAAAATATTCACAAGTAACGGGCCTAAAAGTGAATCCATAGCCGCAACATCTTTCTGTTTTTAAATAGTACTACTGAATGTGAATTGCATGTTCAAAGTGCATCTAAGTAGAAGTTCTTTTAAAAAGGTGCGGTAATTCCAATATTCAAGTTGTTGTCTTCCAAGTACTTGCATTAAAAAACAAATCGTTTCTGTAATCCAGGTATTTGTGAAGAGAGATTCAACATCATGCGGTTGTCGCCTAATTTCACATCTTTGATACAGTCGACAATTTCAAGCGTATCACGAAGACAGTATTTTGAAATTTGTTCTCTAACAGGCTGGAGGAGTTCTGCCAGTCATTTTCCATTTGAATGGTATGGATAACTGGACATGTCCAAAATAGGGCAAAACGGAAGACACTGTTTGTGGGTTTTGGGTAATCCATAAAGTCAAGATGTTAGTGAACCGGTTGGTGGAGTGCTCTCGTAGACATTTCCAGAGATGGTTGATCACTTTTAAGCTTTCTCAATATCCCAGTGAGTTGCATTTCTGGAGTGGAATTACCACACTTCTAGAAAGATGCATCACTAATAATAACCTTTAAAAGTGTAATAGTAAATAGAATATCAAGTATCAAGTCAGTAAATTTCTACAACAAATTAGACATCAGTAAAACCTACATTGACAGCCAAGGTAAGGAAAGTGTCTGAACCAACTTCTTCTTCTTCCGGATACATAAGTTAGGCTTCTTAATGTAGATTCCATCAGCCAGCCTCAGCAATATGTGTGACAGAGGAACTCTTGAGGTAAAATAAGGATTATTTGGTGTAAGGTTGGTAACTTTGAAAGCCGCCTTGTGAACATTACTTTTGTGTTTTGTATCAATGAAATGAGGCAGTAGAGAACTATGTTTGGCTTTTGTTTGTACCTTGTTTAACCACCATGCAGGATGGTGTTCAGAAATGCGACGATAGTCACGCCTAACTGTATGGCATATATAACCAACTGGCTCCATAAGTTAGTCAAACTAGTAGATACACATTGATGAGTCGAAATTAGGTTGTTTATCTTTAACTCGCGAACGTAAAAGTAGGGGTGGTTTCGAAGAGACAGAACACTTCAGTGACACTGAATACTCTTTATACCACCGTATTCCTTAGGCGTTGTGTTAATATCCCACTGATGTTACCACCGAGGAACTAAATTAGTAAGAACAAGGAGTTTGTCGGAACTATTGGTACTCTGACCTGCCATGGGTAACCGTTCTCGCTCAGTAACTGTTTACTAGTATTAAACTCCTCATTAGGACATTCATCAGAGCAATTTGCTTATGTTCTGTGTGTTGATTGTGTTTGGATCATAGAGATAGGAAGCTGCAGGGAAGGAGTATACTGACCAGTCAATGTAGGTTTTCTACACACACTTCTTATTATACCACCCTCCTTTCTGGTCACAACGACGTCTAGGAATCATGTACTATGATATCTTTTTCGATGGCAAAATTTATTTCAGGATGGATATCGTTAACTTTGTTCAGGGTTTTCATTGCTTCGTAATTAAAGACGCATCATCCATGTAACGACAGTAGAATTCTAGTCCATCCAATACATCTTTCAAAGACCCATTCTGTAGTTTTGCAAGGGAAATCTTTTTAGTTTAATTGAGAGCCAAATAAAGTCCATTCATAGTTCTCTACTGCCTCATTTCATTGATACAAAACACAAAAGTAATGTTCACAAGGCGGCTTTCAAAGTTACCAACCTTACACCAAATAATCCTTATTTTACCTCAAGAGTTCCTCTGTCACACATATTGCTGAGGCTGGCTGATGGAATCTACATTAAGAAGCCTAACTTATGTATCCGGAAGAGAAGAAGAAGTTGGTTCAGACACTTTCCTTACCTTGGCTGTCAATGTAGGTTTTACTGATGTCTAATTTGTTGTAGAAATTTACTGACTTGATACTTGATATTCTATTTACTATTACACTTTTAAAGGTTATTATTAGTGATGCATCTTTCTAGAAGTGTGGTAATTCCATCCATTGTGACCTTGAAAAATCATTATTACTTAAGAGACACCAGTATTCTTAATGGCGACTAATCTAGTTTATTCTGTGTATATAAGTATACATCGAAATCATCGATGGGCTACTGATATCACATGCTGAAAGTTCCATACTTGTGTCAAACATACTGTGTGGAGTCTAGCTATAATAAAATAATAATAATAAATAAAGATGTTACGTTAAACACTCGAATAAAGGAAGTTAGGACAATCTGATATCACGGAGTTTTGAAGTTCACAGCGTATTAATTCGCGTATATTACCCTTTCTTCTTTATCGCTCCCCTGACTTAATCTTTCCTAAACTGTCTAAGAAAAGCTTCCTTCAAAATAATAAAGAAGATACGATCAAACTTAGCAAAGGGAGTAAAATCACGACATCTGGGCATAGCCGAGGCACTAGCCATCCAAAAGCTCAAACCCACACTATGTGTCCAAAAGAAATACGTTCAACCCTCGTCCTTGCCGTGGCCATCATAAACAGGTGATTCTTCCAGTAGTGACTATCCTATTGACTTTCTCAGCCAAACTTCCTGTTTGTTTATTCATGTTATTTTTAAGTTTTTCTTAATCCCTATTTACACTACCATATTTTCTTATCCGAACTTTCTGTATGTTTTGTCATTTTATTATTTCTACATATTTAATCTCTGATTGCATAAACAATTATTCGTCACATTAGTTATGATCCCACTAGATTTTTATCCAAACATCCTGTCTATTGTTTTATTGCTACATTTCTAACCCCTAATTTCACAATATGTCAATCTTCTCAGTAATAATGATGCTACTTTGTTCGAGTTTTATCCGTCCCACCCTGTTTATTATGGCACTTTAATTACTAATTGTAATTTTATTAATTTGACCCTTGACGGGAAATTATTCTGGAACTCTCCTACCCATTTATTATAAATACACAAATGTACAGCCTTGTTGATGATTTCGTCGAAAGAAACTTTTCTTCGCTGCAACTGATTCCGTGATTTAAAGGCTTCTTTATATTGCGAATAGCTCTCAAAGCTATCATTCCAGTGATTGTGGGGCATCAGTCGAGTGGTATCCCAATGGGAAGGGACTTGTGAGTCGTCGGTATGAGGGTGACATTGGAGAGATCGTGTGAGTTGGAGGAGGAGATGAGGGATTATGGGCAGTCGTGGAGCCAGCCAGCCAGCCAGCAAGCCAGATAGAGAGGACAACAGAGAATAGAACAAAGCTGAGATGTGTCGTTAAGGTGCTATGTTCTTCTCGGAACTTAAGTGACTAATAATACTAATAACAATAATAAATCTACGAATCCTTTGTTTTAAACCATCTCACCATAATCTTACCCACACCTTTTTTTTCTCTTATTTCACACCTTTAAATATATTTAGGTGGAGAATCAGGTCTTGACAAGCTGTCTCTACAAGATCCTGCTTCAATTGTCGATGGAAAACATACATTCTTTGAAGTATACAGTGGCAAGACAATATCCCAGTTTGTACCACCATGTCCAAAAGTTACACGATTCTGTGATAAAGTTTTAGACACAGTAAAACTGATCAATAATCATGGACATGCTCGAGATCTTGTTATCTATCATCCACGTCTTATTATTCGTATGGTAATAGCATCACCACAAATGAAACCAGACGTGTTAGAAAATATTAAAACACGTCGTGAAGCATCACAACTGCATGGAAATTCAAGTAATACTTCACTACAGAATACAGTGAATATTCGTCAGAAACGTGAGAACACCATAAATACGAATACTAATGGTACCAGTTATGTTGGTCATCCGGATAAAATTGAAGAATATATGCCTGAATTTGATTTTGTACTAACAAGTTTAAAACGAAAACAAAAAGGCGGTAAGCTTTTTTTATTTTAATTTTTTTAACAATATAATGCGTTCAAAATTCAGTGGATAGATTTTTCAAATTTCGCGTTGGATTTTAGCAAAGGAAAATAGAAAATATTCAGTAATAGTAAAAGCATAATCTTGTCTTCTGTTTTGTGTTTTCCAAGATTAGGAAAATACACAAGCTGGCAAAGCGATCTATCTCGTATTCGTTACTTCGCTTCAAAGCTGTAAAGCTACTTAAGAGGTTCAAGTATATCATGTCCATTTTGCGACCGTTGGCACTGGGAAAGCAGGAAGTAGACAGCTGGATAGTTGCTGTTTCACCCTAGTTTGCAACACTTTAGCAATAGGCACTACCGGGGTTGCTTGCACTGTATATTGGCGAAATCGTAGAAGTTGTGATTCATCGGTTGGCCATTGAATCGGGTAGCTCCCAATGGTTCCTAGGTCTACGAGCTCCACACACATTGAGTTGGAGGGCTGTGAGTTCAAATCATGATTGGTGCATAGTGTTGAAGTATAGTTCCAAACTAGGCTGAAGAAACATCTGTCTGCCCAGAATTCCCTGCTTGTTTTCCAGTGGTTCTCTAGCCGATGTCACCTCATGTTGACACCCTGTATCCAGATTTAACAAACAGTTTTCACCTTAAAACTGTAAGGACTTAAAGTGAGGAATTTATTCTGGGAGGAATATTCTGTGTGATTGAGACCGACTTTTAACTTAAGTCAAGACATTAACCAATGTGGGCGCTGTCTTCATCTTCGCATCTATGAACATAAAATAACCGTCAAGAAACATGATATCCTCTCCCTCATATCACCGCACACAGACCACAGCAGACGTCGAATTCGACGGGGACAACATTCTAATATTAGACAGAGGAAACACCAAGAAAGCCAGGGGATTTCCAGAAGCCTGGTATTCCAGTGAATCGATAATCAATAGACACATTGAAAAGAACAAGATTTACCAATCAATTAGAAGAAAATCTCTTGCATGAAAGGTCAGACTTCAGGTTAAAGAAACAATCAATAAGAATACAAGTAGAATAGAGGGTTTGAAAACACACAAAAGCAACCAATCACGACGTTTAAGGTTGCCCACCAGAAGAGATGACTGATAAACTCGTGGAGAATTATCAAAGCTCACTTCAACAAATTAAAATATGCTCTGAAGGTGTCGCCTAGTATTAAGGCAATATGAGCTTTTCAAGTAAACTGCCCAGCCAGCCTAGAGAACACAACTACCCCTAAGCTACAAATCTTTCCCATTATATCATCTAATATCAAGAATTCAAAGTGCAGTGCATACTGATAGCAAGTCACCTAGTTTGTTGGTGGCCACATGACTGAAGGAATTCGGTTTGGACCAAGCAAAGGACTAGACACACTAAACTAGTTACTAACTAGTATCCAATCAAAGTATTCAATATATTCTTATAATATATCAGTCACGACCCCGAATAGCTCAGCAGTATCATCTCCGAATGCTTGCAGCAGTGAGTAACTTGGGCTCGAATCTCGGAAGGGAAATGATTTCCTTCAAGGGTCCATGTACGCCTCGCTGACTGATGTATGGCAACTAGCACCAAAACCTAGGTCGAGCAAGCTTCCTGAAGATTACCTCGAAACATTTAATAACAAAAATTCAGAGCACAGTGTGAAGGCATGTTAGCTAGTATGGTGACCACATTGCAAAAGCTTTGCCGATAGAATTCAGTCTGCACCAGATGAAAGACTTAAAGCATGCCATTTCAGTTTTTACCCTAGTCTTCAATCAAAGTAGTGAGTAATATGAAAGAACCATAATGAAGACAGTGGTGAACGCCTTTTTACAAAGTTGGCTGAATAAAGGGAAAAAAGCAACTGCATGAAGTTCTCACAATCGAAGAAGTCGTAGTTCTTGTGGTTATTCTTCACTGATATTGCGGTATGCGAGAGAAACAAAAGGTCACCTATTATCAACAATGACATTCATAATCACGGTTGACTGGATTATGTGGAAGGCAGTGTGTTGGAAGTGCGAAGATGTGAATATTCTGGATCAAGAAGAAAACTCTGGAAGATTTCGATTTCACGGATAATTTATATTTCATTTCACACAAACTCGAGCACTTGCAGGCGAAAACAAACAAACATGGCTGAAGAAGCAGGACTTCAGGTCGAAACAGAGAGAATGGAGGTGATGGAGATGCCTGACCAACCAACAACAGTCAGCATCAGTCACTCTCAACGGGAGAACTTTGAAAGAGGTTACTTCAATCACTTACCTAGGAAGCCTCGTTTCAACTATAAGCAGAAGGATGGATGAAGACGTCAACAGAAGGTTGGATCGGAAAGACGAGATACACCCTCAACAATATGAAATCAGTATGGAAATCTTCTTCCTCAACTCAGCATAAGGAACAAGATCCGGATATTCAACACCAATGTTAAGTAAGTCAGTCAGTCAGTTCTTCTAAATGGGTTAGACACTTGGCAAACGCATCACGAAGGGCCTTTCCAACAGCCTACTGCAGACTTTTATCAACAGCTTACACCTTCGCTGCCAATACTAATATTGCGGTATGTAGAATTTCAAATTGTGCAGTATGAGTAAGGCTAAGTGACAAGCAAGGGCAAAGGCAAAACTTCACATCACTCTTGTCTTTCCTTGAATTAAACATCACATGTAAACTACAGTGATGCGACGGTTAATTAGCATAACCTAGCTCTGCAGAATATGTAGATTGTTAGACACATGAACGCAAAACAAAACTGAATATCTGTTATTCATTATTTAACCTACTACTTTCCGGAATATCTTGCAGACAAACAGGTTTAATCTTATCAGACAATGAATTCAATCTAAAGCGCTCCTCAAGTCGTCTAACATTCAAGTATTAGTTTGTAGGAATTTGAATGATTCGTTTCAAGATTTCATCATGAGCTGACACTAGTTAGAGAACCACTGGAAAACCAGCCAGGGAGTACTGAACAACTGTTTCGTCAGCCTAGTTTTGAACTCCACTTCATCAGTACGCACCCATAGTTAAAGTTCGAATCCAGGCCCTTCTGGTTACAAGGTGACCTCGTAGATCATTAAGTCACTGGGACCAGACCCACTGGCCAACTCGTGAATTCCAAGATCTGTCAATTCATAATTTAGCGCGACTAGCATTAGCCAATGAATGTCATCTGTGGCGAGTAGTTGTCTTCACACTCGACCCTACTGGTCACCATTTTTCTCATTCGCAAAATGTCAGTGTGAAGAATTATTATTATTATTGTTCCCTTGGGTTCCTAGTGGAACGTAGGGCTTCAACTGCACGCCTCCACTTGCTTCTGTCTTCTGCTGTACTTTTCACTTGCATCCATGTTAGTCCATACTGTTTCATCTCCTCCTCACACGATCTCCTCCATGTCACCCTTGCACAAACGTCCCACTCGCCGCTTCCCTTTCGGGCTCCACTCGAGCAATGGCCTGACGCGCGATGTCACCCAGTGGCCTCCTCAGCGAGTGTTCAATCCATATCCACTTTTTCCTGCATATTTGTTGGACGATTGGTTCCTGTTTTGTTCGTTACCATAGCTTCTTGTTGGTGATTCTTTCCGGCCATCTAATCTTCAGTATAGAACGAAGACAGTTGTTGATCAAGGTCTGCAACAGGCTGTTGGAAATATTCTTGGTGACCCGCCAAGTTTCTGATCCATCCGTATAGAAGAACTGACTGACTTGACGTTTGTATTGAAAATCCGAATCATTTTGTTGTTGATGCTGAGTTGAGTGACAGCGGAAGATTTCCAGATTGGTTTCAGGTTGATGAATGTGTTTCTCGCCTTCCCGATCCTCGATTTGACATCCTCGTCCGTTCCTCCTGTGGTTGAGACAATGCTCCCCAGATAAGTGAATGGAGTAACCTCTTTCAAATCCCTCCCGTTGATGGTGATTGGCACTGGATGTTGCTGCTGTTGTTGTTGTTGTTGGTTGGTTATTTTCATGACCTCCGTCTTATCTATGCTCACCTGGAGTCCTGTCTTTGCTGCTTCTTCGACCAGTTTGTCGGTTTTCGCTTGTAAGTCTTCAATTTTGTGTAACATCAAACATAAATCATCCACGCGCGAAATCCAGGTCTTCTAGGTTCTTCACATCGGTCCAGGATATCCCTGTCTCCTCGTTTCCCACTGTCTGACGCATAATCCAGTCCACCACAGTTAGGAATATGATTGGTGATAATAATCACCCTTGTCTGACTCCTGTGTTTACTCCAAACGCTTCGCTGAGTTTTCCGTTGTGGATCACTTGACATGTGCCGTTGTCGTACAGTTGTTGAATAAGGTTGATGAATATTTGGGGTACGCCATAGTACTCGAGTAGTTTCCAAATTACTTCGCGGTCAACGCTGTCTGTCGAAGGCCTTCTCAAAGTCTATGAAGTTGAGGTAGAGATTTGATTGCCATTCCATACTTTGTTCGATTATTGCGTAGAGTTGCAATTTGGTCAGAAAATGATTTGCCTTTCCTGAATCCAGCTTGTTCTGGTCGGAGTTCTGTATCCAGTGCGTCCTTGATTCTCTCCAGGATGATGCGATTCAGGATTTTACTTGGCGTCGACAGGAGCATGATTCCTCGCCAGTTCTTGCAGAGTCCCAGGTCGCTCTTCTTTGGTAGTTTCACTAGGTAACCTTTCCTCCAGTCAGTAGGCACCTTTCCCTCTTTCCAGATCTTTTGCAATAATGGAGTCAGCATATCTGCTGTCGTTTCTGGGTCCCAGTGTGAAGAAAGTTGATACTTTTTTGGTGAGAGCTGATTGAGGCAAGACAACTGGTTAGAATTTTATATTACTTTTTAGGTCTACAGTTAGTCAGATTTTCTCAGTTGTCTGATCAGAAATAACAAATATAGGATATAATGTGATATAATGGAACTTCCTGTTCGCCATCACTAAACAACGAATATAAAAAATTAAATTTATTGATTCCTACTGAAACAAAAAACAATGACTTCAGCGAAGAAAATACTCTTTTTCTGTGGTTTCATTTTGTGAATTCATATATACATATATATATATATATATATTGTAAATTATTTACAGATTAATTATAATTCACAAAATACCCTGCAATGACTGTGAGTTAATTCAACTACATAGGTAAAACTAGTAGATTGGGGGTAATCAGATTGTCGGAACATAAGAATTTAGCTAAGGTAAGAATGGTTGACCCCGAGAAGATAAGTAACGTAGAAAAAAATCTCAGCAATTGTACTGCATGCATTAACACACAACCACACAATAGGGTGGTGGGAGAGGATTAAAATTCTAAAAAGTAATATTTGTATGTGGAGAGCGAGAGAGATGTTGATTACTGAATCCTTGTTCATCGAATCTACACCCAATACAACACATGCAATAGGAATGACTGATCACTTTTACCGGAAATATGGGAAATACTACTACCAATCAAGCCAAGCGATGGAAAATAATGATGGAATTATATAAACGAAGTTGGAAAGTTGTGTGGATACCTTGATATTATTATGAGCAATAATTTGTGTTCGAAACGTGGTCGTCAGTAAATATTACTGTGTAACACTGTGAGACTATGAAAACAAGTTTTACCCATAGTGAAATTATACTGTACCACCACAGTGCACAAGTTTTTTTCTTAAATCATTGGAAAACCGACTATGGAGCAACGAAAAACTGTTTCGTCAGCCTAGTTTTGGACTCCACTTCAAGACTACTCACGCAAATATCCAGGGTTATTGGTGAAATCTTTAAGTGACAGAGCACAAAAACTAAGTAGTACCAAGGAAAATCAAAGACAGGAAGTGAGGTATATAAGAGAAGCTTTGAAACTTAATAATTACCCTGATAAATTAGTCAGAAAGTATATAGGGAAATGTAAAAGTTTAAATAAAATAAATAATGATAGTATTGATAGTGATAATAATAATAATAATAATATTAATGACGACATGCAAGTCAAATGTGCAACAATAAGGAATCTAAATCATCAGTAGTAATTCCAAACAAAGAAGGAACCTTGGAAAGCTAACGCAGAATTCTTAACAAGGCAGGAATAAAAGTGGTTCGCATTCAAACCCCCACAAATTCAATTAGAAACAAGCTTTGTCGGTTGAAGGATTCTATGAAGACTTTAAAACAAAACAATTTAGTTTGTCTAATACCCTGCTTGTATGATTACCAGTTAGGTCAAATACATAGGTCAAAGTAGTAGAACAGAGGCAGTCAGACTAGTGGAGCATGAAAACCCAGCAGCAAAATCTAGATTAGCTGACCTGAATAAGATAAGAAATCTAGAGAATAGTTCAGCTATAGCAATACACCACATGCAATTCCACACAACCATACAATAGAATGGGATGGAATAAGATGACAGTTTTAAAATCTAATGTGATAGCAGGGTGGAGGGAGAGATTGATAAGTGACTGAGGCTTTGTTTATCGAATCAACTACAAACACGTGCAATAGGAATGATTCAACACCTGTCCAGCCGGATATCTGGAGAGTTCTACTACCCCTACGAAGACAAATAGGAGAGAACAAAAGAAACTGTAAACCTCAAGATTCGAAGTCGTGTGATTATAAGTGATATGATTATGAACAATGGTGAACTGTGTTCGACACACTGTCATTCAGTAAATAACAATACTGTTTCACTCTCTGCGTGATACATCTAATAAACAAACTAATATGGAATTATTTACTACCACAGTGCCTAAGTCTCACACATATATTAATCCAGAGTTCAAACCCAGAACCTTTCAGTTACAAGGCGAGCTCAAAGACCATTCAACATCCACTAGGACCAGATCCAATGACCAACCCATGAATTCCATCTTCTGTCAATTCACGATATAAAGCAGTTGACGGTAGCCAATGTCATCGCTGACGAGTATTATTCCTTGTACCCCACTATTTGTTAAACCCCACTGGTGACGTCTCCACACTAGAACCCAGGTAACTACCTACCTGAATAGAGCCAGTCGCTAGTGAGTAATCCCAGACCTTTCAATGGTTCTCTAATGTATATCAGCTGATAATGAAATCCTGTAACCTAATGTTATTATAATATGGCTACTCGCAATCTACTAGTCTGATCTATATGATTAGTTCACCTCTCATTTATTGCATGGCATTTTTTAGATTACGCTATTTTTGTCTAATTGCGGGGGGGGGGGGGGCGTCTAAGGTCTCTTAGTCCAATGGTTCAGCAGTAGAACGCTTGCTAACCACGCGCGTGGTTCGGGGTTCGATTCTAAGCCGGTGCACTTTTAAGCCTCACTGAGCTGGTAGTAGTAGTAGGGCCGGAAAACAGGAAAGGCCGGGGGTGAGGCAAGCAACCTCACCCCGTATAAATTAACATCACTGCTATCGAAAATTCAAAGTTTCTTTACCTTGAAACCTTACCTTCCACTGGGAGGGTAGGCCACAGAGTTTCTCTCTCTCTGAGTAAGTTGGTAAGCTTAATTAATATAAAAGCTTAAATATTTATATTCCAATTTTCATATTCATTTTTCATCTAGTCCAATCGTGTGGCGAAGACTGGGAGTCATGTGATTCAGAAGTGTGTATACCGAAGACATCTTGGTGTGATAAAATCATCAATTGTCCACAATGGCAAGATGAAGGAGCTCATTGTAAAGATGAAGGTAGGCTAATCTCTTTCGACTTTTAGTTTATTCCTTTCTGTAATATAAATGTAATCCATAAAAAAACATACATTATTATTTGTCTTGTTATTATTATTATTATCATCATCATAATTCCCTTGGGTTTGAGTGGAGCATAGGGCTTCTGCAGCACATCTTTCTGAAGTGTCTCTTTTAGCTGTCTGGCTGACTCCACGATAGCCTATAGGCTTTCAGGCAAAGTTCAGCAATAGCGTCCCAAGGGATGTGAATGCGCGAGTGCCTTTCAGCCGACCAATCATAAGAATAAGTGACTTTTCCACAAAAAATGACGTGTAATTACAAGAAAACGCATGAAAACACACTGAACAGGTTATCATCCTCTGACACGACTTAAAAATACCTCCCAGTTATAATGAGGAGTATCAGTTGCCAAGTTAGACTAGTTTCTGTACATGGGTATTCACCGAAGTGACTAAAGATAA
Organism: Trichobilharzia szidati; assembly: GCA_944472155.2. Lineage (NCBI taxonomy): Eukaryota > Metazoa > Platyhelminthes > Trematoda > Strigeidida > Schistosomatidae > Trichobilharzia > Trichobilharzia szidati. The sequence continues at coordinate 25,169,549 of OX235275.1, read as the reverse complement.
GCTGTTTTTGTGAATCATTCATCTCTTTTATCCTGTTGTGCAGTCTTCCGCAAAAGCCCTCAGTTGAATTACTATGGTTTCCAGTAAGGGGATCGACGACTGCTTATCAAGAAAATGTGGATGATAAAACAAATTAAAATAAATGGCATCAACTATAAATCTATCCCAAATCATAACCCTTACTTTAATCCTAACCCTAATGATAACCCTTATACAAACCGTAATTCCAACCCTAATGATAATTAGAACCCTGATCCTAACTCTAACCCCAATACTTACCTTGACTCTAATCCTGACCCTTATGAGCTATTAACACATTGTCCAAACAGTACTTAAAAACGTGATCTGGGTGAAATTTTCTGCTTAGCTGGTGAATAGCTTTGATATTTCAGCTATGATAATGATCTAGGTGCCTTTAGCCAACGACTAGCATGCATTCAAGGTCATTGGAGCATTCGCACTCCTGGTAGGCTATTGTGGAATTTCACTGGGTTAGGGTCAAGATTAGAGTCAAGTTTACGATAAGGGATAGGTTCAGATTTGGTATTATTTATTTTGATCTGTTTAATCACCCACATTTTCCCGGTAAGTAGTCGTCGATTCTCTTACTGGAAACCATAGTAATTCAACCGAGGGATTTAGGAAAGACTGCATTTTCATGTAGATAAATGTCATCTCTTTGTTCGAAAATTCCTCACTTTTGTGATTGGTCGACTCAAAGCCACTCATGAGTTCGCATCCTTTGGGACGCTACTGTTGAACTTTGCCGGCTTTCATGTCTACCTCCTGCTCACATTATCGCCATCAATGTCACTGAAAAACCACAGCGCATTTCGTTATTTCCTATTCAGGTTTCCTTTCAAAAGATGGTCTGGCCTTGCTGGAGCGTCATGTCAATCAACGGTCTCTTCAGAGTGTCCAGGGCATCTCCATTTTCTTCATTATATCTGCTGGATGATGAAACGTTGTTGGCTTATCCTTTCCGACTGGCTATCTCATCTTCAATATAGAGTTGGTCAGAAAAGGCAGCTGTTCATTAAATTCTGCAGTAGCCTGTTAGGACTCTTCAGGAATGAGTACCCACAACCCCATCAGGGAGTGAAGCCAGGATCTTTACATGTTAAGGAGCCCAACTGGCTGTCCATTCAGTCACATGGACTGGCGGAATCCAGTGACTCGTGAATTCTGACTTTGTCAATAGGGGTGATAAAGTACTATCCTCACCAATGCTTTCAATGGGCCTAGATATTATTATTGTTCCCCTGGGTTCCTGGTGGAACATAGGGCTTCAACTGCACGTCTCTACTTGTTTCTGTCTTCTGCTGTATTTTTCACTTGCATCCATGTTAGTCCATACTGTTTCAACTCTTCTTCACACGATCTCCTCTATGTCACCCTTGGACGTCCCACTCGCCGCTTCCCTTTCGGGTAACACTCGAGCACTGGCCTGACGCGCGATGTCAACCAGCGGCCTCCTCAGCGAGTGTCCAATCCATCTCCACTTTCTCCTGCATATTTGTTGAGCGATTGGTTCTTGTTTTGTTTATTCCCATAGTTTGCTTCTTGTTGGTTCTTGTTCTTTCCGGCCATCTCATTGATCTTCAGTATAGAACGAAGACAGTTATTGTTGATAAAGGTGTGCAACAGGCTGTTGGAAATATTCTTTGTGAAGTGTCAAGTTTCTGATCCATACGTATAGAAGAACTGACTGACTTGACGTTTGTATTGAAAATCCGAATCATTTTGTTGTTGATGCTGAGTTGAGTGACGAAGATTTCCAGATTGGTTTCAGGTTGATGAATGTGTTTCTCGCCTTCCCGATTCTCGATTTGACATCCTCGTCCGTTCCTTCTGTAGTTGAGAGGGCCTCATTGGTCACGACCTATTGGAACAACAGAAGACAACAGCCAAGCAACAGATCGTTTATTGAGAAAATCAAGAGATATTTATACCGAAAATACCCATTGAGTCATGAAGAAAATAAAAGACAGATTCAGCGAAGAAAATTTTTTTCTTTATCGACGAAATCATCTTCAGAGGCTGTACAATCGTATTTATACTTACAAAAATATATAGTGGTCTATTATTGAGTAATAGGGGGTGACATAATTGATATAATTACTCAGAAGTGGCTTTAGAAGTGAAAATTACGTGGTACTCAACGGCAAAAAGATAGAAATTTGATAAGGTTAAAATTGCTATTAAGTGAGAATAAAGGTATTTGAGTGTCAATTTAACAAGTGTGAAGAGGGTAGATATTTATACATATTTTTATGTACATTATTCTTCGTTATTGTTAGCAGAGAAGCAACGTCTTCTGATTGATTGTTTTCTTGCTGTAGCTTATTCTGCACTGGTTGTGACTGTTTCTTAGAAAATTAAGCCATATATCTGCGAATCGTATTTACGCACGCTAAATCTCCTGTGATTGGTTGTTGAGTTCATCAAGGTTGGGCTTTGTTTTTGTTTTTTTTCTCATGACTCCAATTCGGGACGTAAACATTGACGTAAATTGTTGTTTACAATTTTGTCTTGCAGACAGCTCTCACCACACTATCACTACATCTTCAGGATATCACCCTCCGTATAAGGATCAACCTGCTGGAGACTGATATTTAAATTATGCGATTTGTGAAGATTTCGATTAGAATTAATTTATTTCAATAATCCTCGAGAATCCCGTATTCTGAACGTAAATACGATTGTACAGAACTTGTTGAAAAAAGTGGAATTTTCCCCTCTGTCATACCTTCCTTTGTTTATGACGAAAATTATGGGGATTTTTCTTAGGCTAAAGAATGACCTGCAAGGCTGAAGACACCAGCATACTAAGAAATGATTTAATATAATTTTGGATTTTCCCGCCGATTGATTGGACAGAAGTGCTTGGTCTCAGGTCGACATATTGGCTCCTTGTGCATATGCTTCAACGATGTTTGCCCATGTAACTTGAATTCAACTGGTGGTTAGTGACTAGCAGTGGAATCCAGGATGAGCAGTGGTATCGAGCCTCGGTGGTGACACCATCAATCACTGGAGAATGCAGGTACATCCCTCTAGCTGACGAATCTCAAATAGGACGAAATGCACATCCTGGATGCCACTACTAGTCACGAACCACCAACTGACTTCAAGTTATATGACTGGACATCGTCGAAGCATCTGCACAAGGCGTCAATAACATGTCAACCTGAGATCGAGCACTTCGGTCCAATCCATCGACGGGAAAATCTAAAATTGAATTGAATAAATAATAAGACTCTTTGCTCAGAACTGATTACACTGAAATGATTTGCATATATGTGTGTGATACTGAAGAGTCCTAAACTGGGACGAAACAGACACGCAAATTCTCTAGTCATTTCAGCTTCTTTTTTTTTAAATTTAAATAAACATCACTGTATGATTTAATGTGAAACTCTCTCTCATTGTGTTCTTTTATTCTCTCTCTACACCAATTTAAGATTCTGACGCACTTGGTCCAGATGGTCGACCATTACATGATTCTGGTAAAAGTAGTTATGAGTTAAGAAAAGAACAAGAACATCTTGAAGCTGAAACTGAACGTCTCGCAGCACAAACATTACATCTTTCGATATTGGCTAGTTTAGGCTTATTACTGCTGATAGTCACATCAACGTGTATCAGTAAGTTTGATCGCTGTTTTTTTTTACTCTTATCGAATTATTTATATGTCTGTTTGTGTTTTTATATAAGTTAGTATGGATACGAAGAAGAAGAAGAAGCAGACAGCAAAAGCAGGACTTCAGGTGAAGAGAAGTGGAGAAGACAGACGTGATGAAAAGGATAAATCCTTTCACTATTCTAAGCAGCATCATTTCAAAACTACGGGTGGTAGCATTATTATTATTATCATTATTGCTTCCTTTAGTTCCTAGAGGAACATAGGGCTGTGGCCGCACGTCTCCATTGCGTTTGGTTCCCTGGGCTCCAAGTCTGCCCACACGCTTTCATCTCCTCTTCACATGACCTCCTCCATGTCACCCTCGCACTGACGTCCAATTAGCCACTTCCCATTCGGGTTCCACTCGAGCGATTGCTTGGGGTGTGATGTCATTCACTTGATGGTTTCTTTTCTCAGAGTATGGCCAGCCAATCCACCTCCATTTCTTCTTGCATATTTCTTGCACACACAATTGGTTCCTGCTGGGTTGATCCCATCCCAGAGATCCCTCACTACTGCTGATCTTTTCTGGCCGGCCATCTGATCTTGAGTAGTATTGAGCAAAGACAGCTAGCTGTTAATGAAGGTCTGTAGTTTGTTCAAAGTGCCCTTCGTGGCGCGGCACCAAATCTCTGATCCGTATAGTAAGTAGCACTGACTTCACCCACATTGGAGTTGAAAATCCGGATCTTATTTTCCATGCTAAGTGTGTTGTTGATCTCCTCCACACAGACTTGAGAGAAATGAAGCCTTGCCTTGCTTTCTCGATCACTCTAAAATCGGTTTGGAAATCTACTTCACTGTACCTATAGCATAAACATGAACATAACACGAATCTCAAAGAAGTTTTTGTTTATATGGCAAGATTGACTCGAAAAGCATTTCCAACAAGCTATTGCAGACTTCCATCAACAGCTGCTGCCTTCACTGTCTCCAACCTGAAGATAGGATGGTCAGCGAGAAGGACAAGTGTGGAATTTTCAGCATGCAACCGATATCCATGCTGAAAATTCCACACTTGTACTGAAAATACGGTGTGGAATCAAGCTGTAAATCAAAAAAAAAAAATTGTCAACAAGAAAGAGGCTGTGGGAACTAAACTACTCAAGAACCTGTTGCTCAACAGATATGACGAAGAACATGGAGATGGATGGGAAACATACGCTATGAAGATCACTGAGTGCCATTGCACGACGATAGGCCACTGCTCGAATGGAACTTGAATGGGTGACATGGATTAGATCAACATTTGAGAAGGAGAAAGAAAACCGATGGGTAATCATGAAGCCACCTAAAAGAAGACTTCAAAAAGGAAGAAGCGAAAAATGGAGTCCTGATGTTGAATACCTACGTTCCACCCGTAACCTAAGGGAATAATAGTAATATCTTTTTTAAATATTGAAATGTTTCTGAAATGAAAACGATTAGCTACTGCCCTCCACGTTCCACGGCAATGATGAAATTTGATATGAGTTGATATGACCGCCAATTTCGAGACGGTTGAGGATGTAAACATGGTACCTATATATAGCCGAATTGTGTATACTTTATATTCAACACACCATTTGCACAGATCTGTGTGTTGTGGTACTTCTGAACTTCATGTTGTGTTTCTTTATATTCCTTTCACGTCTTCCATGCATCTTCACAACTCTGTATTGTTTGTCTTCGCTGAAATCAAACGTATCTCTCTGCTATTTGATGCTTTTATACCCCGATGAATGTTTATTTGTATACTACTGAAAAATCTTATCAGTAGCGCTGGCCACACTATTACATATCTCAAATGAGATAGCGATAAATGGCACTCCTATGAAAACCGAATACCTACGTCGTGATTTCCAATCACTTCTGACCTCCCCTCAAAGTTGTCCAACTGGATTATAAGAAATCGTCTCCCACTGGCCGGATAGTTTAAACTTACCCATATTGGTTTAAGCTGATTTTTGCCTCTTCTACCTGGTTTCAAGATTATGCAACACTATATACTACTGACTGGTTGAAATAAGTAGTTGAATACTACTCACATCAGCCAGAGTGGTGTTTGCGAGCCAGATATATATATCGAAATGATCTAATCACCAGGTGGATGACCGTTTCGCTAATTCTGACCAGAGCTCATCAGCAGTATATCCGGATGGACTCATCTCAGAGAGCCAAATGAAGTTCAAGCTACCCGACTTCCTGTTAGCTGGCTGTCTGGTTACTTTGACGAAATGGTAACTTTAAGATTTAACCGAATATAACAAACAATTTCACAGTTTATTTCACATCCACTTAATCTATTAACTCTCAAAATTTTTTTTTGTATTTTATCGAAATTCTTGATTTGTTTTTCCTATCAGTTATGACATTCCGTCGTCGACGTCGTGAACAAGCTAGACATATGACAAAATTCACTGAAGAAACTGTTCAACCATCTTTAAAATTAAATCATAGAAGAGTTCAACGATTAAATCATGTTATGTCGACTGGTGCACTTCTTGAAGCTGATCCATATTTGAAAACACAAAATAATACGAATAATAACAATGATAATAATAATAAACTTAGACCAATGTTCTCATTATCAAATTCAAGTTTAACACAAGATAATCAATGTTCAACAGACGTTGCAAAACATGAGCTTAAAAAACCAATTAAAACATCTAGTAGTCGTAATACAACTGTATGGAATAGTACAGATAGTATGAATGCACCATTACTGTGGCAACGTAAACATGGTGATGAAGCGAAATCATCAACCAATCAAATTTCTCATCATAAGAATGACCTTAAGACATCATTACAAAATAGATTCAGTAAAACAACACCAACAACTATATCAGATAAATTAGTACAGAAAAAGAATATCACGGATCCTTTATTAATAAGCTATAATAATAGTAATATTAATATTAATAATGATAATTCTAATAGAAAGTATTTAGGCAAATTGAAATCATTTCAAATTTCAACAGAACACGAAATCTTTGAGTGTATTCCATCTCAATGTGTTAGCAATGCAGTCACTTCGATTACAACTATTACCACGAGTACAGGTAGCTCTAGTGCTGTCGGTGGTAGAACCGGCAGTCATGTGAATCATCTGCCGAGTATGATGATCAGTCCCCTAAAAGGTACAACTAATATTCTACGATGTAAGCCAATACATTCATCCTCATCACCAGGTGAAATGTCGACAGCAGCAGGCATACATGTCCCACATCAAATTTCTCTGGGTGAACAAGGCGGTGTACAAAAACGACAGCCGTTAGAACAACAACAACAAACACGACGAATTGGAAATAAAATAGGTTAGTTGGATTTAGAATTCTTTTCTTTTATGCCAGTTCAATAAATTTTTGAAGAGTTGGTTTGTATGGATTAAATTTGATTTTACGAGGTTGGTAACGGAGTGATATCAATTAGAGAACCATTGAAAACCTGCACTGAAGTAGTGGACAGCCGTTTCATCCTACTTTGGGAATCATCATCAGTATGCACCCACTGAGGTTCTAGTGAGAAATAGTGACCAGTGAGGTCCAACCAATCAAGTGTGAGGATGGATTTCACTCCAATAACATTAGTTGGTGGTCTCTCTAAATGACGAATCGGTAGAAATTAGAATTCATGGACTGGCCATTGAATCGGATCCCAGTGTCTGATTGGTATACGAGCTTGCCTTGTAACTGGAAGGTCCTGGGTTCGAACCCCACGATGAGAGTGCCGATGATTCCTAAACTAGGATGAAACAGTCAGCTGTCCGGTACTCCTTGGTTTTTAATGCTTCTCTAACTGATATCAATACGTGGTCAAACTCGTAAAAGTTCAATAAATGCTCCATTTCACTGACAACTGACCAACAGATGATCAGATGAAGAGTTTCATAAGGGAATTAATGAAACTTTTAAAGTTAAAGTACACACTACTGAGATGCTTGAATTTCATTAGTTGTAGGCAATTATGGAAAATTAAACCAAAGTAAGTGTGTCAATTTCACAGTGATAGAATGCCTGCCGACTACGCATGTGGTTCGGGGTTCAATCTCCGGCCGATGCACTCCTTTACCTAGCTAAGCCAGTAATAAGACTGGTGAATAGGGAAGGTTGTGCATGAGCCTAGCAACCCAATCCCGTAAAAATGGATACCAATGCTACTGAAACTGCAAGCCCCTAGTTTGGAGCCCTATGTTCCACTGGGAACGTAAAGGAATAAAAAAACAGATCACTTATCAATCATCGAATACTTGATCCGGAAACCAAAGAAAAGCCCAATCAGAATATTTATTTTCTGTCAACCTACCTGAATCGACTACCAATAATCAGAACAATCTGTTTTCTACTGTTCTAGGCAAATTTTTCATTTGGTTAGAAATATATTAGAAATATGATGTTCCATTATGGAGAAAATTTTATTTTGATAAAGTCTCACAGAGTGTTATACAGTAACAGTTACTGATGAGAACATTTCGATCACAATTTATAGATGCTTATAATCATATCATGTTACTCACACAACTTTCCAACTTCGTTGATGCTAGATGGTTGAAGGCAAACGTCAAGAAGACCTAACTTACCTAAGTTTCGTACTAGTTGGCACTCGCCAGTCAACATGGCATATCTACAAATCAAAGTATCCGATGTACTCTTATAGGAGGTCAGTCTCGAGCCCGAATAGCTCAGTGGTAACGTCTCTGACTGCAGTCACCATTGAGTGAGACAGGTTCGAAACTCAACATGGATACGAATTCCTTCAAAGTTGCAGATACGCCTTGCTGATGATTGCCAACTAGCACGAAACTTAGGCCAGTCACGGCTTCCTGCCGATTGCCTGCAGCCATCTAATACCAACAATTCAAAGTGCACCGTGATGAGAAGCCACCTAGCCTGTCGGTAGGCACATTTCAAACTTCACTGATAGAATTCAGTCTACACCAAACAAAGGACTGAACACATTATACTGGTTAAGTCAAAGTTTCCCACTTAGTCTATATAATTCCATTATTTCTCATCTCCTGATTCGATTGGTACTGATATTTTCCATATCTCTGGTTGTAGTGATGAGTCATTTCTATTGCAGATATTGGGTGTAGATTCGATGAACAAGGATTCATCAATCAACCTCTCTCGTTCTCCACCTTCTCATATTGCTTTTTAGAAATTTAACCCTCTCCCAACTTATTGTGTGGTTGTGTGTTGCATTGCATGCATTGCAGTCACTGAGGGTTTTTTCTAAATTACTTCGAGGGGTCAATGAATCTACACTTAGCTAAATTTTTATGTTCTGATAATCTGACTACCCACCTCCCATCTACTGGTTTGACCTATGTAGTTGACTAAACTCACTGTCATTACAAGGCATTTTATAAATTATATTATTTTGTCTAACTGGGTCAACTTACAGGGTTCTTTAACCTACACTACTTGTCCCTGAGTGAGTTTATAGGCTTAAATGCCATCACATTAATTCCTGCTTTATTAAGAATTTAACGATTAGTGAGAAGGTAAAGATCAAGGTAGAATAAGAGACTGGACAAATTATTTCTGTATACAGAAGTTCGGGCTTGTATTGACGAATTGCCAGCGCCTCCACCATACACAAAAGCCGAAACCTGACGCCCTTTGTTCCATTTAGCTTCACTTTGTAGATGATCTTGAAAGACGACTCCGGTGGAGCTACGTGGCCTGAGTTCACCAAATGCTCGAGAATTGAACTAGTAATTGTTTCGCATTGTCCTTTTGCTAACCATACCGGATAATGTTCAGAGATGCTTTTGGAAAGTGTGCGATTTGTGCGGCCAACTGTTTCCTCCTATTTTGGAACTCTTCATCTCTGCCAGGGATTGAACCAGGAATCTTCAGGTTTTGACGAGAGTAATCCAGTTGACCATTCAGGTGTTTGGGTCAAAATTCAGTGACCCATGAAATCTATCTTTGTTAACTCATGAAATCACATTACCCTCACGAATGCCTTCGAAGAGCATCAACTTCACATCTTGATATGGTTTTCAATGATCTATCTATCGTTATTATTACTGTACCCTCAGATTCCGAGTGGAATATACGGCCTTAAAAACACATCTCCACTTTGTTCTATTTCCTGCTCTCCTATTCAGCTGAGACTACGACCGCCCGTAGTCTCTCATTTCTCCTAACTCGCACGATCTCCTCCATGTCACCCTTGCACCGACGAATCAGTGCACACAGTGTCATTTGACGGTCTCCTCAGTGACGTGTGCTCAACCAATCTCTATTTTCTCCGGCATATTTCTTCAGCGACAGGTTCTTAGTTACTTTGTTTCCATAGTTTCATGTTAAATAATTCTTTCTGGTCATTTTATCTTCAATATGCAGCCAGAGAAGGTGGCAGCTGTTGGCAAAAGTCAGCGGTGGCCTGTTGGAAATGTTTTTCGTAACTCACTGGCTAAGTTTGTAACCTGTATAGACGGCCTGACTGACCTAACAAATCTCGTTCTTCATTCTTGAGTGAAGAAGATTTTCAAACTGTTTAGCAGAGTGACAAAGGTATACCTTGCCTTTCCGATTCTGCCTGATGTTGATATCTTTATCCGTTCCATCCACCTGTGGTTGAAAAGATGCTTCCTAGATGAGTGAAGGGAGTGATGAACTCCCGTTGATAGTGGTTGGTGGTGATTATTGTTGTTCTTGTTGTTGCCATTATAAGTTAGTTAGGCGCCTTTATCCCCTCCGTCTTTTATATATTCCCCCGAAGTCCTGTCTTCGTTGACTGCTTCTTCAGCCAGCGGGTTTGTTTTCGCCTGTAAGTCTTCAGGTATTTGTGACATGAGAAATAAATCACCCGTGAAATCCAAGTCTTCTAGAGTCTTCTTATTGAACCAAAAGTATTAATTTTATTGAATTTTAGATTTTCCCGTCGATTAATTGAACCGAAGTGCTTGGTCTCAGGTTGACATGTCGGCTTCTTATGTAGATGCTTTGATGATGTCTGGGCATTTAATTAGTATTTAATTGGTGGATGGTGACTAGCAGTGGAATCCAGGACAGGTACATCCAGTAGTTGAAGAGTCCCAAGTGGGACGAAATGCGCGTTGTCCTGGATTCCACTGCTAGTCACCATCCACCAATTAAATACAAAAGTATTACTGTCTTCTCAAACATCTTACTAGCTCGCTAGTTTTCCAGCTGATCCCAATCCCAGGGGAAAAATGGGAGGGCAAGGTGTGGGGCCAGCAACCCTACCTCCGAAAACCAGTCAAACTGCTACAAAAACTTCAACGCACAAGAAAATATCTATATTTTTTAAAGTGATCTCTCTAAATGATGCTTTTTTTCTAATGACAAAGTCTGTCCAATAATAACAGCTAAGTTTTTCATCATCTTGAAGTGATTGCATAACTAGTCATTCATTGATATACGTTTTCTCCTTTCTTACTCAAAAAACAAAACAAAAACAAACAGGATCACAATCTGTTATGTCAAGTCCAAAAAATCGTGGAAATTGGGTAGCCACCAGTACACTGCATAAATTCGATCAAAATTCCACACTAAGTGGGACAACTAAAGCTGATCATGAAGCAATTCATCAAAGATTTTATATAGATCCATCAAGTCCAATGATTATGCCCCGGAATAAACTAATCAATCGTACTCAATCATGGGGTGGAGGATTACGCTATGAGCATACTAATGTAGAAGACATTTGTTGTGATGATGATGATGAAGATGATGATGATGACGAAGAACATCATCGTCGACGTCTTCACTCACCCCGACAGTCAATTCTACACATTTTATCTGATTCACATTCGACTGGGCGACAATATTTGCATAGAATGATGAAACCTACACTGCCTTCTTCTATACCAAAGTGTTATTTATACTCTGTGAATAATAGTCATGACCAATTGAATCGGATAAAAAGATCAGCTACCTATGTGAGTATGCCTGATGTGAATGGACATCGACATTTGTCAAGACATAAACACAAAGATTATCATCATTGGATTACTACACATACTACTACTAATAATAATAATAACAATGATGCAAAGAGTAATCTCATCCATACAACTACAACTATAACTTCTGGGACTACTGACAGCCTGTCACCTAGTAATCCTGGAATAACAATTGGATTTATAGGTATTGCTGCACAGCCTACACCATTACGTGGTAGAGATTTTAAACCACCACAAGCAAAACGTCCACGTATCATTAATGCGTCAATTCCTTCAGTATCACAGACTAGGCCTATTTCACCTTCATCTTGTTCAACAATCACCGGCACAACTACTGATCGTAGTGATGATAATGATGGTACCAACAGTATGAACAGTAGTGGTGAAGGTCATTCACAAATATTTTTAAATCCTGCCTATCGTCATCACCATCTACATCAACCACATCCTCAACATCATCATTTGATGCTTTATCGATCCAATAATAATAGTGATAATGATAATAATAATAATAATAGTAATAATAATGACAGCGGCGAGAAACCGGCCAACAAACGAATGATTACTTCAGTTCAGCATTCTAATAATTTAATCCCAACTGCTGACGACCTGCATACGGCTTGTCATAAGGGAATTGGTAGTGATAATAATAGCACTAATAATAATAATAATAATGAACATGAAGAGAGCAGTAAAGAACATTCATATGTTGACTATGAAAGACGAGGTGCAGGAGGAGAAGAAGGGGAAGAGGACAACGGCGAGGACGACATGGAGGAGGCTGAAGAGGAGGAAACTCTTTCACAAACAAATTCGAATGATGAAAATTCCGACTTCATTCAACCAGAAGATGATGATACAGATGTAGATGATTCAGAGAAATTTTCACCAGAAAGTAAGTTGAATGCTATTCCTTTCTGAAACATTTGCTGTTTTTTGTATAATTAAACATATACTACTGATTTAAAAATGAGTAGTAAGTGTAGGTTTGCAGCGATTTCATGGAAAATTCCCATTGTAACATTTTTTTTTCCTTCACGTTCCTAGTGGAACATAGGGCTTCAAGCTAGTGGCTTGAAGTTTCTGTAACAGTGTTTAATTTTTACAGGATGGGGTTGCTAACCTCATGCCCAACCTTTCCTCTTTACCAGCATTATTTCTGGCTCAACGAGGTAAAGGAGTGCGTCGGCCGGGGATCGAACCCCGGACCATGTGCATGGTCGGCGAGGGTCCTAACCACTATACCACCGACGCAAATTGTAATGTATAGAAAATCAAAATAAGCGCTTCAGCGCAGAGACTCTTTTGAACGAATTTATTATATATATATATATGGTTTTTAAGAAGTTATATCCGGTGAGGGAATTTAATCATAGGTGTGAATGGACAAAATAATGATAGTAGTATGAAATGCAATTAAAATATTTGTGATTATAATCATATTTAAATGTCAAGTAGCAAAACACTTAATGTCATATATAGAATAGAACATTCCCTGATACATCCTTGAGGTTAGCCTTCACCAGTCGACCATTACTGTTCAAAAACCTGAAAGACGAGATCCCACTTTTGACTAACTCTATAAGCGTTTATCAATCCACCTGATCGTGTGCAGCTAGGTGTATAGGTAGTTCGACTCGAGTTTTGTCCAAGTGGGTGTGAGAACACTATCCTGCGTGGTTACGAAGAGGTGGAAGTGGAGCAATAAGAAGCGCGATCATTGAACATCTGGTCGATAATGGTCACACTATCTCTATAGCCTCCGCCTTTAAAGTCATCTACAAGGCAAAAAGTAATTTACTCAGATCACTGCGTACCTGACTCATCTGCGTTGCTGAAGCCTTCTTTGGCTATCAAAACAGAGAAGCCAGATCTATGTCTATTCAATTTGTATTCTCTTCCCTTCTTTAAATCTTCCTATATATAATACTAGAACAAGACATATAAGCGAACAATATTGCTGTTTTCAATTAGATCTTCTTCAGGCTTTACTCTAATTTACATAGATTTATATATAAAAGTCTAACCAATGACGGTGATTTTGGGAATCAAATAATAATAATAATATAATGTGGTGAATGTTTTGAACGAAATTAATAACGATGATTATAATGATAACAAAATATTGATAATAAGGTTTATGCAGGTGATAAGAATAACAAACATAGTATATGCATATAAGTGTATAAATAAATTAGGTCAAATCTTAAAAGGTGAAGTGGAACGATAATCAGAGTTTAAATAAAAATTATTAAAGTAAGAAGGAGATGGAAAATAAGAAAGGGTGGGAGGGTTTTGAATAGAATTCACCTAGGCAACCAAGGGAGAGACAAAGGTAGAACAAACTTCTTTTGTTGTATGCAAAGACTAGGATTGTTCTCTCGAATTAATTCCCATAGCTTCGGCTAGGTGTAAAAGACTGGTTCTGATATCGTTCGAAAGACTCAATGGAATACGATAGATAACTTTGAAAGCTTCTCAAATAAACCATCCAGTTAGCTCAGAGAACACAACTACATCGAAATATACATAGTATTCTGTTGGTAATGCAGTATATAACCTTGGGAGAAGTATTCTGTCTCTAGCATTAAATAGAATGTTCACATGGATATATTGCATTCTGTTGCTAATGCCGAATTGAACTGTGGGAATATGTGGAAATAATATTCCGTTGGCGCACATTGTCTGTATGACACCACCACACTATTATTATTTCATCTTTTTTTTCTTCTCTGTTTCTCATGTATTCTCACTTTTTTAGACTCTCCAGTAAATTCAACATCTCTATCAGAAACAGAAACATCATCCCCATCACCATCCCCATCCCCAACATCATCAACATCACAAAGACATTTCGCCACACCATCCACTTCGTTACTTCACGATGAAACAATTAAAGTCACTGTATATCCATATGAACCGCATGGAATACGTTCGGCAACTAGTCGTCAAACATCTTACAGACCACAATCATCACAAAAACCTTCACCACCACTGTCATCTTCCTCTCCACGACATCATTTACATCAGCATCAACATCATCATCATCATAAACAATTTGTCAATTCCTCGAGAAGTAGTCAGTCACAAATACGTTCATCAGATGAACAAACTATGCCTAAAGTGTCGACTACAGATGTTATTTATGAATATGAAGCCTAAATATTAGAATACAAGTGCCTGGCATATATATATATATTTATATTTATATAGACCTATATTCGTTTATATGTATATATATATATATGCACAAAAGAAATTTTGCTTTTCAATGTTCGATGTATCTACCATCACCATGCATACCTATTGAAACATTCAACTAAACATTCTGTATATGGCGGGCTCATTTTTCTCTGCCTTAGTTTGCCTTAGTTATAGGAGAATAACATTACTTTTATTAATAATAATAATAATGATAGTAATTATAATCATAGCGACAAATGGTGATCTCTAAAATTGCCCTCACTCCAAAGACCTTCAAAAACAGTATGCATTATTGACAAGATGTATACGCAATCATTTCGGATAAGTAGCTTCCCTCTTTCTTCTTTTTCTTCTTCTAAAAGCAATCGCTTTTATTTTTGTTTGTTTAATTAGGCATTTTTCTTATTGTTGTTGTTGTTGTTCGAATCCCGTAGGCTAGAAGTAGAGGTGCAATTGCGCTTTTTATTAAAGAAAAACACAACCGAAATACCATTGAACTAGATCTATTTGTCATTCACAGTAATTCTCTCCTCTCCACCAACATACACACCCACACACACACACACTAACGCACTCATGCTTCCTGACCTTGTTTTATTTCTATCCTCCTCCAGTTTCCTTTTATATACCCTTCTCTTTGTACACTGAATGAAACAAATCGATATAAAAGAAGTCAATATTCCATATTGACCTTGACGCAGACAATATATATATATATATATTTAAACAAATTATATACTCAGCAATTTTAAACACAAATCATTTTTCAAACTAAGATAAAATATTCAAAAATCCTGGTGATAACATTTTGCCCCTTCTTCTTTTTTCTTAAATATAGTTGCTAGTATTTTTAAGAATAAGATGAACAGGCTAGGAGATATTCAGAACAACATGTTTGTTTAAATGCATTAAATAGAAGCCGTTGTGACCTTGAAATCAGCTAGTCGCGCGTTAATTAAACAATCGATTGATTAATTAATTAATCATTGTTCTAGGTTATATGTATATTCAAGAAGACGTGTATAAAAAGCATGAATGTAGACAAATTAAAGTTACATAGCTTAGAATTAATTGTACAATATCCTTGACAAGTTTTGCATCACTTTTATTGTTGTTATTGGCAACGGTGTTGGGAATGTTTGGTTTTTTTTCTGCAGATTTTGTTTTTCTCTCTTCTTTCTCTACTTTTTTTCTCTCGCCATGTGTGTGCGTGTAGATTTTTCAAATTCACCGCTTTATTTCTTTTCCCAGTTTTTGTTTTTAAATCTGGCTTAAATGATTTTACCCACATTTAACATTTTATTTCCCTGCTGTATACACACATAGAATCCTACCAAATTTTACATTTTCCCATATATATATATATATATATATATATATATATATATATATTAAAAAGAACCTTAGATGTAATTACAACAAAAATAAAGAATTGGAAGCATCAATAGATGGTGATAAAGTCGAAGAACATGAAGAGATCATGAATTTCAGGAACTTTCATCTTCCTACTAAGTGAAAGGAAGATTATATATATACAAATACAAACATATATATATATATTTGATTTGAGATAGTAACGAATTGTATTCTGCTTCTATTTTGTTCTAATGTATCACCGATGTTGTTATCAAAGTAACTGACCGACTCACTGACCAACTGGTTTCAACGTATAAATTTGCACAGATGTGCAGCAGTTTGAATTGTCACACTCCCACCTTGTAGGACACAAAGCAAGAGAAAAGAGTAAAGAGAGATTTGGAAGACTAACTATAAAGAAAAGTGTGAGGGAAAAAGAATAGTAGTAATATGGAAGATCAATAGAGATCTTTTGGATATGACAGATCACAGAGATGGAATGCACCAGTGCCAGGCATTGACAAGGATGACTTTGAGCCATATCACCAATTGTCTCCAGCCGTCATTGGTTCTAACCATACCGACGACCCTAACCAGTCAGGAAGTCTACACCTCCCTACGTGACTGCCTGGCTGGCTTAAAATAACTGTTGTGGATTTCATTGACTGATGAAGCCATATTTTCGTTTGACCACCACTAGCTAACTAACTCTTTTCCAACCTGATGCATCCAGTGTCATTTAGCTAAAATTGCCCGTTGTCGAGGAAGGCGATGGCTAGGCGTTCCACATCTTCTAAACATCTCAATCGATGCAGCTGCTTCACACAATCTCGTCGATTGATTTTCCCTCCTGCTTACCTAGCACTCGAACTACACCTCACTTCAGTATTACTCACCCTATTATACCACCTGACATAGATAGAACACAGACACCTGTGATCAAAGACAGCTAGTCAGCTAGCGAGCTGACCTTTTCATGCCTTCCACTTTCAATCAATGGTCATGTCTCACTCACAGCCAGCCATAAAGGAGGACAGAGCGGACTACTGAGCAGTACACACGCCCTTTGGTAGACAGCCAGCTGGATATCACGTCTATGCCAGAGATGGCGTAAGTTGACATATGAGAAACTAGTCTTCCGTATCCATGCTGAGATTTCGTCAGCGATCAACCCGCTAAGGCTGGGTGGTGCAACTCCCCTTCAAATGAGTGAATTGGTCAACAGGCTCAGCCAACGCTTCACTCCTGCCTACCTTTAAGCTAAGAGTCAATGTAGTCCAGTAGAGTCCAGTCTTGTAGCTTCATCTTACATTTGACGGCAGTAAATTGCATGCCAAATATTCGAAGATCACACTGCTTAAGGTGTTCAGAAGACTCCGCATTCTGTCAGAGTCTTCACGTAGAAGGACTATATCATCTGCATCTGCTAAATCAATGAAATTATACCCTGGTAACAAATCACTCCCTCAGTTGCTGAAGTCAATCAGGGTTAAGTCCATTAGTATATCTACGATGATGCTATCAAAGTAATATAAAACAGAAGGGAAGTGAAGGTTGTAAGTTAAATATGAGCCAAATGTTGAGTGCCTGACTAAACCTTTGCTACCTTCACCCCAGCCCACCTCATAAACTGGTGCACATCAAAATCATATCAAACACTCAGGAGAGATTGAATTATCACAGACACAGTCAAGATACTTTTTTAAGGTTGACCTTGAAGAAACAAACACATCAACTGAACGCTTTGGTTGGTCATTCCAAATAGAAATCACATCCACCTTAGTAGAGATTTGGTTAGTGAGTTCTGCGAAGATATCAAGCATTTAACTACTATTTTAACTGAATTTTAGATTTTCCCGTCGATTGATTGGACCGAAGTGCTC
The DNA here is from genome assembly GCA_944472155.2 of Trichobilharzia szidati. Taxonomy (NCBI): domain Eukaryota; kingdom Metazoa; phylum Platyhelminthes; class Trematoda; order Strigeidida; family Schistosomatidae; genus Trichobilharzia; species Trichobilharzia szidati. The sequence continues at coordinate 25,151,500 of OX235275.1, read as the reverse complement.
GGTCTCAGGTTGACATGTCGGCTTCTTGAGCAGATGCTTCGACGATGTCTGGGCATTTAATTAGTATTTAATTGGTCTAGTGGATAACGCTTTGGCGTTTGAAACTATGGGCACTGGCTTCGAGCCTCGGTGGGAACATCATCACTCACTGGGAAATGCAGGTACATCCAGTAGTTGAAGAGTCCCAAGTGGGACGAAATGCGCGTTGTCCTGGATTCCACTGCTAGTCACCATCCACCAATTAAATTTAACTACTATGTTAATAATAATGGATTAATTAGTGTGACTAAGATACTATGACACTAAATCAATACAACCAGCATTTTGGAGATAAATACTGCTGCTATAACTTCAGTTTACTAAAATAACTCCGTCGCCAATTTCTTATAACTGATACTGAAGTGAATGAGAACCGTAGTCACCTCTGTTGTGAATGCGCCTGGCTGAAATAAGTATTTGCCTGTGGTACCTTCCAATTCACTGAGCCACGTAAGTATCAAAAGACAAAGACTGGTATAAGAATAAAACTTGTGCACTGTGATAGAGTGTAATTCCATTATGGGTAAATTTTGTTTTGATAAAGTCTCACAGAGTTATACAGTAATGTTTACTGATGACCACATTCGAGCACAATTTATTGCTACTCATAATCATATCAAGGTAATCACACGACTTCCTAAATTCATTTATATAGTTCCATTGTTTTTCATCACTTGATTTGATTGGTAGTAATATTTTCCATATTTCGGGTATGAGTGATGAATCATTCCTGTTGCATGTGTTGGGTGTAGATTCGATGAACAAGGATTAAGTGACATTTAAACCTACAAACTCACTCAGGGACAAACTCTGTAGGTTAAAGGACCCAGCTGACCCAATTAGATAAAATAATATAATTTACAAAATACCTTGCAGTGACCGTGATTCAAGTCAACTACATAGGTCAAACTAGTAGGTCAGGGGTAGTCAGATTGTCAGAACATAAGAATTTAGCTAAGGTAAGAATGATTAATCCCACAAAGATAATTAATTTAGAAAAAAACTCAGCACCTCATTGCACTGTATGCATTAACACACAACCACACAATAGGGTGGGAGAGGGTTAAAATTCTAAAAAGTAGTAATCTAGGTAGGTGGAGAGAGAGGTTGATTACTGAATCCTTGTTCATCGACGGAATCTACACCCAACACATGCAACAGGAATGATTCATCACTCATACCCGAAATATGGAAAATATTACTACCAATCAAATCAAGTGATGAAAAACAATGGAACTATATAAATGAATTTAGGAAGTCGTGTGATGATTACCTTGATATGATTATGAGTAGCAATAAATTGTGCTCGAAACGTGGTCATCAGTAAACATTACTGTATAACTCTGTGAGACTTTATCAAAACAAAATTTACCCATAATGGAATTACAAAGACTGGTCTTTGGACGTTAGGATACGATATTTATCAAGAAAAACACGTCATATATATATATATTTTTCTTACCACGTTAAAATCGGCCCAGGGCAATAAAAATAGTTTTTTTTTGATTGGTAGGCGATTCGACTAAGTTAGGAGAAAATAAATATTCTGATTGATTGACATTCTGACCGAGAGCAAGGTGAGAAAAAGGTGATCATATTTTACAGTCCTCCGACGACAAGATGAATCACATGATAAATCGTAAGATGATCATGATTTTCCGGTGATTCCTACTATATACATACTGACCAATGTGGAGGGGATTCAACCAGTTGTCATCTCTGGGTTGTATTCAGCATCGTGTCAACCATTCCACTGATCCTGTGGATGCAACTATGGAGACGGACACTAATTCTATCGGAAGATTTTCGGAGAGTTTCAAGTGGAATAACCGCATTTACTGTTAACACTTTGAAAAAATTTGGGCATTGGGTGTATGATATTCATTATAATAAATGTGTTTTGTATTTCCCAATGAATGAATGAAAAACAAAACGATATTGTCGTTGTTTTTACTGACGTTTCGCTATTTAATGCTGCTGCTAATAGCTTTATCAAAGTAGCCATATTAAACCGGAATTTACAAAATCTCAGCATATATATAAGAAAGAGTTAAGAGGTAAGAAAATAGACTTAGGTCAATTTGAAGGGACATATTGAAAGTGAAAATAACAATGAAGATCACTAAACCAAATAACAAAAGTAATAGTACATCTGTTATGATATCAAAACAAAGTTTACTAACTTGATCATCGTTCGTCAGTATGGGGTCATTAGAGTTTTCTTCCAAACATCAGGGACACTGCGAAACAAACTTGTCCATATAAAAGACCAAATCCCTAAAGATTCTCTTTCTAATTGTGTCTATAAAATGAAATGCTTGGAATGTGATGCGACATACATCGGACAAACATCGCTAGAGAGTAATCAAAATGAGAATAAATGAACACCTAGAGCATCTGTTCGACCAACGAGAAATCCAGTTCGTGAACTAGAAAAGTTTGAAAAATCATCAGCCATAGTCCGTCTACAAGCTTTAGAATCAGGCCACAAAATTGATTTTGACAATATTGAAATAATCCAGAAAAACTTCAGAAATCCCAAACAACGTCTAATATCAGAGGCACTTAATATCAAGTGGAATCCAAATTGTCTGAATAGGAATGATGGACTAAAACAGAATCTGACCTGGTTACAACACCTCACTCCCCTCCCCCATGAAGCGACAAAATCAACACGAATGTGATAAGCAAGTTCACTATGTTAACACACACAGGTTTTATAATTTTACACACTGATCAAATCCAACAATCTACACCTGGTTTTGTTATCTTTACCAATTGACCAACATAACAACGAAAAATGACCCCATACTGACGAACGATGATCAAGTTAGTAAACTTTGTTTTGATATCATAACAGATGTACTATTACCTTTGTTATTTGGTTTAGTGATCTTCATTGATATTTTCACTTTCAATATGTTCTTTTAACTTGACCTAAGTCTATTTTCTCACCCCTTAACTCTTTCTTATATATATGCTGAGATTTTGTAAATTCCGGTTTAATATGGCTACTTTGATAAAGCTATTAGCAGCAGCATTAAATAGCGAAACGTCAGTAAAAACAACGACAATATCGTTTTGTTTTTCATTCATTCATTGGGAAATACAAAACACATTTATTATAATGAAATTACCACACTTGAAGAAAAATGCAACAGTTACGATAACTATAACAATGGAATAGTAAGTAGAATATCAAATGAAATTAAGGAAATGTCTACAGCAAATTAAGCATTGGTGAAATCATGATTAACGGCTAAGGTAAGAAAAGTGTCTGAACTAACTTCTTATTCTGCATATATATAAGTTAGGCTTCCTAATGTAGCTTATGATAGCCTCAGCAGACGAGCTGTTGAGGTAAAATAAGGATTATTTGGTATCCAGTAGGTAACTTTGAAAACCAACTTGTGAACATCCCATTGGTGTTCTGTATCCACGAGATGAGGCAGTATAGAACTATGAATGGACTTTGTTTTTTACCTTACTTAACCCATCGGTCGGCAATCCAATGACAAACACGCCTTATTATACAACAACTATTAGGAAAACAAAACACATGGGATTTATACATTTTCTTTACAACAATAAACTCGGCCTCACAGCCGTGAGAAATGATTGATCGCATAATGAATCACAACATGAGTGAGAAATGATGATATACTACTTTATGCGTGATCTTATCAACTGCTACAGGTGTAAAATCGAGGCTATACGAGAAAATCGATTCGTGAGGATAGGGGTACAGTATCTTACTTATTCCCTAGGTAAATTTTTCTGCAGATCTAAGCTTTCTTTGATGGATATCCTATGCCTTCTGCATTGTTGGATTTCACAAAGACCTGTAAGATCTGCCTAAATTTGGGCTATTGAAAACTCCCAATGATATCTCACAGATATTTTCTCCCTTTTAGTTTTATTAAGTTTTATAAAATATGATCTTTAATAACGTTTCACACACTGGCGAGTATTTAATGTGTGTACGACTTCCTGATTCGCAAGTTTCTAGTTATCGTGAGAAGAAAAAACATAATCGTGGGGGTTGGGGTGTATTGCAATGCAAGAGATAGCTAGCTGTTCTTGGATTGTGTCCTTGGTTCACAGAGTATGGATTCTTGAGATCCAACCAATTAAGATGCATTTACAGACGAAGAAGACAAAGGAGAGATATCATAATTTCTTGGTATGTACTTCATATCAGGCAGAAGTGTTTCCAATAGCCTACTGTCACGTGATATTTTATTTGAAGATCCTGTCTGGATGACGGGAAAATATCATGCAATAAACTAGGCGGAAAATTTTCTACAGTATATGAACGGTGTACTAAATAAATAAAGCTTTGCCAATCTCGTACAAAGATAGGACTTCAGGTGAACATAGAGAAAACAGAAGTAATCAAGATTCCTGGATAAGAACAACAACAATAGACAACGATCAGGATAAATGGAAGGAACAACCTCTTTTCCCTACCTGGGAAGCATCGTTTCAACTACAGGCGAGTGGAACTGACGAGGATATCAAAGCAGTGACGATCGGGAAAGCAAGACAAGCTTTCACTACTCTCAAGTCTGTGTGCAGGAGGTCAACAGCACTACTCACCATCAAAAATAAGATCCGGATTTTCAACTCCAATGTGAAGTCAGTGCTACTCACTATACGGATCAGAGACTCGCACTGCGCGTCATATAGAGCATCTCAAACAAACTACAGACCTTCATTAACAACTAGGTGTCTTCGCTCAATACTACTCAAGATCAGATGGCCGGCCAGAAAAGATCAGCAACAGAGATCTCTGGCAATGAGCGAACCAACACAGCAGGAACCGATTGTGAAACAAAGAGGCAGGAAGAAATGGAGATGGATTGGCTGGCCATACTCTGAGGAAACAAGCCATCAAGTGACATCACTAGACAAGCCATTGCTCGAGTGGAACCCGGCCGAAAGGGAAGCGGCGAGTTGGTCGTCAGTGCAAGGTTGAGGGTGACTTGGAGGAGATCATGTGAAGAGGAGATGAAAGCATGTGGGCAGACTTGGAGCCAGGTGAAGACTCTAGCAGAGAAGCGAACGCAATGGAGAAGTTTGGCTGAATTCCTATGTTCCTCTAGGAATTAAAGGAAAGAATAATAATAATATATACCAAATAAAGCTATTATTATTATTAACGTCAGCAGCAGCAAATGAGACAGAAAGTTGCCTGATCTCTACACTGCAGTGGTATCAACATTGCACTGTAGAATCAGCGTCATGGAAGTTGTAGGGGATTACTAGTTGTCTTGTAGGAGTACAAGTAATTGTTCGCATCAATGAGACTGTCCTCATTAGGAAGCAGTATATTAAGGGAAGAAGAAAGGCTAATCAAGTATTGGTGCTTGAAATTTACGGCACTTCACTTCACTTCGCAAAGGTTTTGTAGAAGCAATAGGCAACAGAAGTGCTGGAGCATTAATTCCAATAATTCAACGTTTGGTATTGCCAGGCGACGACGTTATTCAACACAGTGTATCCAGAACAAATCGTTGACGGTGTTAATTTCACCTTATTCGCACCGTTTATTTCTGTGAATGATCTCAAACCCATCTTACAGCTGCAGAAAGCTCAGAATGAAATTAATCGAAGCTCTCACTCAGACGTTGTCCGTTCAAGTCCCTTCTACAACTCACCAAGATAAATATGAAAACATTTCAAATTCTGTCAGTGAGTTCAACCACGTACGACCCAGTATCTGGTCTCGTAATTGATGCAGGATTCAATCATTTCGAAGACGTTTTTCTTACTGAATGTGTCATGTTCGATGATGCTGTGAAAGTTCGATTATTATTATTATTACGAAAACTTGGTACTATCGAGCATAACAAATATATTGATTTCATTCTGTAAAAGAATCCCCATGCATTATCGTTCAATGATACAGTCACCGTTTCGGTACCAGTGTCGGTATCAGTTATAAGAAGTATCTTCCAACGATTATGTCAGTTATGTTGATGAAGTGAAGAGTGAATGTGAAAGATTCAAACCACACGAGATGACATCAGATCAATTCAAGTATTTGATGTTTGTTTATCATTTGAATAGCCCTGAAGATATTGGCATTCAAACTCGACGTCTGTCTGACTCGTGGAACAAGACCTGAAAATAACTTTACAGATAATGATAGCACAATACCTTCTGAATTCCCCTAAGTTATTGCAATCAAAACTTCGACCACCGTTAAGCATGCAAGACAGAACTGTATTCCTGGCCGCTGTCTGACAAACCATGGTCCCGTGTTCATATCGATTTAGATTGAACGTTTAATGGTACGCACTTCTTAATTTGTGTTGACACATTTTCCAAATAGTCAGAGATATTTTCCATGCACTGAGCAACATCAAATGCAACAGTATCCCATCCTTATCTCCAATTTGTTATGATCTTGTCGACAGCTGATACCACCGAGTGGATTTATGCATGTTTATAACAATACTGACTCAATGAACAACTCAAGTGCTGCGCTGAATATGCCTTTTCGCCCGTAGTACTTTCCACTTCATTGAGTCACGTAAACATCAAAAGACAAAGACTGGCCTGTGACTCTAACGATACGATATTTATCAGGAAGAACAGGTTATATTCATATATATTTTTTACCATATTAAAATCGGTCCAGGGCAGTGGAAATGGATTGTTCTGATTGGTAGGCGATTCGGCTAAGGCAGGAGAAAATAAATATTCCGATTAAAGGATTTCATCATGAGCTAACACTGATTAGAGAGCCATTGGAAAACCTGCATGGAGTACTGGACAGCTGTTTCGTCAGCCTAGTTTGGGACTGTCATCAGTCGGCATCCACCGGAGTTCGAATCTGCTAAAACTAGAACGAAACAGCTGTCCATTACTCCGTGCAGCTTTTTCAATGGCTCTCTAACCAGTTTCAGCTCATGATGAAATCCTGTAACCAATCAACCAAATCCCCACAAACCAACACTTGAATATTCTGACTGATTGGCTTTCTAACCGAGACGAAGGTGAGAAAAAGGGGATGATATTTCATAGTCATCCGGTCACACGATCAAAATCGTAAGATGATTACAATTTAAAGCTGATTCCTACCACATATATACTGACCAGTGAACGGGAAACAACCAGTTGTCATCTCTGGGTTGTATTCATCATCGTGTCAACCATTCCCCCAATCTTATGGATCCAACCACGGGCACGTGCACTAATTCGGTATAGGTTGAAGAAAACAACCGAGGATGTCGTTGAGTAGTCACGGCGATGAATACATGCATCGAGTATGGTATGGTTTCTCTGGCGAACATCCTCAGACAAATTGGAAATCAATTCTATCTATAACATATCAGAGAGCATTATCCAGTTTAATATCATGTTTTTAACGTTTTTATTATATATTTTTTTGATGAATGTACCAGTCTTTCGCCCATCTCAATTCTGATTGTTCGATTAAGATCCCTGAGATTTCAGCTGTGATAGTTGAATTATGAGCTAACATCAGTGAGAGAACCATTGGAAGACAAGCCACATGGAGTACTTACTCCTAGACAACTAGCTGTTTTGTCAGCCTACTTTGGGACTCCACTTCAACAGTACTCACCCTCCACCGACCAGAGTTCAAGCTCAGAACCTTCCGGTTATACAAGGTGAGCTCGTAGACCATTAAACCACTCATTTGGACTCGATCCAATGGCCAACCGATGAATTCCGTCTTCTGCCATTTCCAATGGGTTCTGTAACCGATATCAGCTCATGATACACTAAACAACACTTGAATATCACTCTGATGCTCTACTACCCACTTGCCCTGTACAAGTAGGTAGGTAGTTTCGTGGTTTCTATTGACGGGTCGTGACCAGTAAGGTGACCAGTAGGTCAGGTAAAACGATAGATACTCGCCTTCGATGATACTGGCTAATGCCAGTCACGCTATATCGTGAATTGGCAGAAGTTGGAATTCGTGGGCTAGCTACTAGATATGTACGCAGTGGCTGTTGTTTGGTCTACGAGCTCGTCTTGTATCCGGAAGGTTCTGTCTGGGCTCGAGTCCTGACGGAGTCTTAAACTAGGCTGACGATAGATACACCTAGTTGTCTGGCAGTACTTCCTGAGCCTTGTTCTCCACTGGTCCTCTAAACTAATATGAGCTCATAATGAAATCTTTCAACCAATCAAATCAAATCAAATCCCTACAAACCAACACCTGACACGTTTTTAATTTCGCAAACACTCATTCAATTGATACGATGACATTGATAAATTGTAGATCACAGTTACATCATTCGCGGCAATGGAGGTGATACTGGTACCTCATAGTTCTATTTCCATGCCGTCAAGTACTTTTACATAGAATTAATTGTTTCCACGTCTATGCAGAATTTGAATATTGATTGAGCTTATCATCGTGATGCCAAATTGGCAGTCGGAACTACAGCAGCGACATACAACCCATCTCTAGCATTTCCTTCGGGTCCGCTGCAAACATTCCAGGGCAAAAAGTTTCAAAGTCGTGTGATTATAACTGATGATGATATGATTATGAACAATAAACAAATTTTGTTCGAAACTGTGTCATCCAGTGAATAATGATACTGTTTCACTCACTGTGTGATAGATACGTCTAATAAACAAACTAATATGGAATTACTTACTACCGCAATGCCCAAGTTTTACACACACACACACACACACATGTTTACTGATTGTAATGTTAATTTTTTGTCTTTCCTTTAACTAAAGAACTGCTCAAGAGTTAAATCAATTGGATGAATAACTAACTATCAGATGAGTAGAAGCCATTGATTGTAGAAGATGTAAAAGTTAAACCATGAGCTGTAACCCGCCAGTCTCTTATTTAAAGCAGACGAATTTGAGTCATTTTGGGAGAAATTTAAAGCAATTATAGTTTCCGTTATGAATTTCGACAAAACAATACACGAAGACGTAATTTACATTTCTGAAACAAATTTCAGACATTCTGATCACACACACACACACACACGAGTACTTGTCATGCACATTTATATAGAAGGTAAGGGGTAGCATGAATCATTACAATACAGGTCAAGTTGTGTACAGGTCAGGTTTACAAATAAGAGGTGGGAAGATGACGTAAAAGTGTGGGATAAGAGGAAGAAGGAGGACCAAGGTGAACCTTGGTTCCAAATTCAATTGTCAAGGCAGACTTAAAATAATAATAACAAAAACTTTTGGATAGATAAGACAAGTTTAAGTCCTTTTGATGGCCAAGGCTTCAACTAACTTAAGTATGTGACCCAACCTCGCTTTAAATATGTGTCTAAAGGTAATATTGAAATCTACCCCTTGTGACCGGTCTCCATGATGTGCTTCGCTATATGTTGATGAAGTTGGACACCTATTTCCGGAATCAGTTGTATCCGGTGATTTTATTTGTTATTACAGCCACTACGGAATATGTTCCGTACTACCCCTGACCTGCAGACACCAAGGGGTTCTGCCCTGAACACATGTGTCCCGGATACAGCTGATCCCGGAAATAGATGTCCAACATCATTTCTAGCGCGGCGCATCATTGGATACAGGTCACAAAGTTCATTTCCATGATGCCTTTAAAGACACATATAAAACAACGCTGGGTCACATACTTAAATTCGTTGGAGCCTTGGCCATGAAAAGACTTAAATTTGTACTATGCATGGAAAAATTATTTGTTATTACCTCGAACCTGCCTTAATAATCCAATTTAGAGATGAGGTTCCTTCCTTCCTTTTTCTTGCCCCACTCCCTAGTGTTATCTTCCTACTCAGTCGACGAGACTGTGAAATTACATCGACTGAGGTGGTTAGAACATGTGCTACGTATGCCTAGTCATCGCCTTCCTCGACAATGGGCAATGTTAGCTGATATAGGGTCAGGCTGGAAAAGAGCTAGCGGCGGTCAAACGAAAACATGGCACCAGTCAATGAAATCCACAACAGTTAGTCTAAGCCATGTCGGGAGGTGTAGACTTTCTGGCTGGGGTCCTCGGGACGGTAAAACCAATGGTTGGAAACAATTGGTGACATGGCTCAAAATCGTTCTCAGTCGTGGCGCATCCACTCCTTGTGACTGACTTATGATTTCCAATGAAACTATATTGTTCTTCGTTATTACTACTCCTTTGTCTCACACCTCTGTTTACTGTCTATATTATGCATTTCTCCTACTTTCTTCTCTTCCTTTGTGTGCTAAAAGGAGAGAGTGTGGCGACTTGAACTACCGCACATATGTGCAAAGTTCTATGTCGAAAACCGACCGACCGACCGTCCTACCCATTACTTGTGAAAATGATCTGTACACAATTTGACCTGTATTGTAATAGATTAGTTATGGGGTATCAAAATAAAAAGAACACTTCCAGACGCTGTTCCTACCTTGACCAAACTTGGATTGATGCTTCTTCTTCTCATAAAGAGTGCTTCTACCCTTAAACCCTCTTGGTTTTGTTTTTTCTTTGTTTGCTTGTTATTACAATTATTATTATTCATCATAATTTATACCCTTCATGCAAACATTCTCTCAATACTATCGAAGTTTCCATTTATACTATCCGGACATATCATCATTAGTGATATTATCTCTTTTCCCTCAATAGATATGCCTCCACCTGTTTCATTTCACACATTCGTTATTTCATTATGAATCTCTCATTACAGTCTTACTATCTCCTCTTCTTTAATACATACCACTTTGTACTAGTCACTCACCTGACATCTTTTATAACCTTTAACTGACTTGTCAATTTTCCTACCCCACACTCTACAAATCTATTTTGACTAATCACCACTATTGTCTCCCATCTCACCGAAATATTTTGTAATCGATTTCAGCCAACTAGCACAACATTTGTCACACAAATACGACTATTTATTTTGACACCCCATAACAAATCTGTTATTCTACCTTAAAAAAAATGTATCCGCCGCATAACTGGCTATCATTATTGTAACGACAAGAAATATTATATTTTATAATTGTAAGGACCTGAAGAGGAGAAATTATTGTGAAATGAATATTCTTCGTTCAGATTGACTTTTAATTCATGATATGGGAATATTTCACACTATTAAATCTTATATTGTAATAATTTATGCTATCTTGCCTTCAATATGAATGTATATGACAGATACTCATGTGTGCGCGTGTGTGTTTTTGATCAGAATGTACGAAATGTATTGCTCAATTACACATTAATCATTTCAGAATATAAACTACGTCTTCTTATTGTTTTTTTTCGGCATAAAGTTCAAGATTTAGGAAAAAGATATACATCCTAACCCTAATCTTAAAATAAATTGTTCTTTATCTTTATCGATGAAATCTTCTTCAGAGGCTGTACAATCGTACTTATACTTACAAAAATATATAGTGGTCTATTATTGAGTAATAGGGGGTGACATAATTGATATATAATTACTCAGAAGTGGCTTTAGAAGTGAGAATTAAAAGTTGTAAATCATCTGGTACTCAACGGAACAAAGATAGACATTTGATAAGGTTAAAATTGCTATTGAGTCAGAATAAAGGTATTTGAGTGTCAGTTTAACAAGTGTGAAGAGAGTATGAAAATATCCAAGAGGAGCATATGAGAGTGATAATAGTGAATTTTTTTAACAGGGAACGATTAGTGAGAAGGCTAAGACCAAGGTAGAGTAAGAGACTGGACAAACATTTTCTGTATACAGAGTTCAGCGTTGTATTGATGAATTCCCAGCGCCTCCGCCATACACAAAAGCCGAAACATGACGCCCTTTGTACCATTTGACTTCACTTTGTAGATGATCTTGAAAGACGACTCTGGTGGAGCTATGTGGCCTGAGTTCACCAAATGCTCGAGAATTGAGCTAATAATTGTCTTACACTGTTCCTTTGCTAACCATGCCGGATAATGTTCAGAGATGCGTTTGGAAAGTGTGCGCTTTGTGCGGCCAATATAACTAGCTCCACACGAGCGGGTGAATTTATAAACACACATTAAGGTGGCCCAAAGCGGCAATTTATCCTTCCCACACCCATTGATCATTTGTCAGCTGTAGAAATTGATACGTAGCTCAGCCATAAAGAAGGCTTTCTTCAGTGACCTGCATAGGCGATTCTTTAGGATCTCAGTTGTGCTTTATCACCTTTAAATTCAACGCTCATAAATAGCAGTTTATTTGGCACCGTCTGGATTCTTTCAGACTTTTCCCTTAACTTCATGTTTTTCTCGATAAATCTTGGAGGATATCCATTCTCTATGAGGACTTGTCTGAGTCGCCCCAGTTACCCATCGATTGTATCACTTAAACATATTCTCTTTATTCTTGACGTTTAGGAATGGATCAGATTTCTCTTTCTTCTCAAAGGGACCCAGCTATGGAAATTTGTGTACTGACCATTCCATGTTGGTTTCCTGTAGATTGATCTTTGTAGAGAAGCATCAGATCTCCTCTTTAGAAAAACATCCAAAAAATGGAATTCCGAGTTAATCTCTGATTCCAACGTGAAATTGATGGCATGATGGCAGCTGTTGAACTCTTCTTTACCTCTCCCTATTCTAATACGTGATGTGCGTGTCAAGTTTCTAACCCATAGAGAAGAACTGACTGACTGACTTCACATTGGTGTTAAAAATCCGAATATGGCTCTTTATGCCGAGGAGTACAGAAGATTTTCAAACTGGTTTCAGGTTGATGAAGGCGTATTTCGCCTTTCCGATCCACTCTGGCTGGTGCTGACATCATACGTTCTCACTACCTGTGGTTGAAACTGAGCTTCCCAGATAGGTGAAGGAAGTAACTTCTATCAAATCTCTCCCGTTGATAGTGATTAGTGCTGTTTGCTGTTTTTGGTTGGTTATCTTAATTACCTACCTCTTCTCTATGTTCATCTGGAGTCCTTCCTGTCTTTGCTGCCTGCTTCTTCAGCTTGTCTTTTTGTTTTCGCCTGTAAGTTCTTGAATTTTTTTCTAGAGTCTTCTTGTCGGTCCAGCGCGTTTCTACCTTCTCACTCCCTAAACACAACCTGACGCATGATCCAGCCCACCACAATAAGTAGTCCTGTCTTGCTTCTGCATTCACTTCGAACGCCTCGCTGAGTTTTCCGTTGTGTATCACCTTACACGTGTCATTGTGATATAACTGTTGAATGAGACTGATAAAGATTTGGAGCATGCCATAGTAATGTTCACCAATCAATGTAATACCCATCCAAATTTATACACATTTTCACAGACTTGTTAATAAGTGATAGTTGTGTTCCACGACAGTCACTATGTATAATACTGAGTCTCAATCCCGATTAATAGCTGCTCTTACTGATGTATTTGTTCAGGACGAAACCTAACCATTGAAATCATATGAATTCAAATCCCCACTAATTCCGTCATCTAAATATACATCAACCTCTTCAGGTCACTGATGATGGCCAAATGGGTGAACAACCGAAAGATATGCTGCGAAATCATGACCAGTAGGGGGATCCACCATGTCAAGGTGTGAAGTGGGCGCTTATCAAAGACACATTGGTTGGTGGCAGCACTACACAACACGACTTGACGAAAGATAGAATTCACAGGGCATTCATTAAATTCCACCAACCCAATTAGCTGAAGGGTCAACTAGATTGATCTCGTCGTAAACTGAAGCTCCCTGCTTCGATCACCCCTGGTAGGGGTAGTGGGTTCGCACTGATGAAAACTCCAAAAATAGAACGAAACAGATGTGTGTACAGTGTTTGCAGAGATTGGATTGGTAACAGGGTTTCATCAAGAGCTGATTTCAGTTAGAGAACCACGTGAAACGAACAGGGAGCACTGGACAAGCCAGGTGTTTCGTCAGCGCAGTTTGGGACTCTGCTTCAGCACCCACTGTCAGGATTCGAAACGACAACCTTCCAGTTACAAATAGAGCTGGTGATCCATTAAGCCACTAGGACCCGATACACTCACTGATCATCCCATGAATCCCAGCTTCTGCCAATTCACAATATACCGAAACTGGTATTAGCCAGTATCATCGGTGGAGAGTGTATTTGTTCTCACACCCGACCTGCTGTAATCCCCGCTGGTGACGACTGTTCACTACAACACAGGTAGCGAAATGCCTACCTAAATTGTTATTGTTTCCTTTAATTCCTAGAGGAACATAGGGATTCAGCCAAACGTCTCCATTGCGTTCGCTTCTCTGCTTAAGTTCTCACCTGGCTCCAAGTCTGCCCACACGTTTTCATCTCCTCTTCACATGACCTCCTCCAAGTCACCCTCACCCTTGCACTGACGACCAACTCCCCGCTTCCCTTTCGGCCGGGTTCCACTCGAGCAATGGCTTGTCTAGTGATGTCACCCACTTGATGGTTTCCTCAGAGTATGGCCAGCCAATCCATCTCCATTTCTTCCTGCCTCTTTGTTTCACAATCGGTTCCTGCTGGGTTGGTTCGCTCATTGCCAGAGATCTCTGTTGCTGATCTTTTCTGGCCGGCCATCTGATCTTGAGTAGTATTGAGCGAAGACAACTGGCTGTTAATGAAGGTCTGTAGTTTGTTTGAGATGCTCTTTATGACGCGCAGTGCGAGTCTCTGATCCGTATAGTGAGTAGCACTGACTGACTTCACATTGGAGTTGAAAATCCGGATCTTATTTTTGAAGCTAAGTGCTACCTGAATTGAATTACTTCAATCCCCATCATTTGAACAACTCAAACACCATGAAGTCCACCAACTGAGGAAGAATACCACATACACTGAACATAACACCATAACAAAAAAAAACTGTTTCATTTTTATTTAAATAAGGAAGTACACCAGTAGTACACTACAAGGCTGTCGAGGAAGACATCTGACAACAAACTTTTAAAGTAATTTGTTCAAAATTCAGTCGTACATAATTCTCATCTTTATAAATGGCGCGTTCGATCGAGCTCTCTCTTCTAAATTATAAATTCACCCACATTGGTTGGAATACATTTCTAACACACCAACTTATTATAAGAGTTTAGCCGAATCTGGACGCTACACTGCACTGTATCAACATAATCTTAGTTTCTACACAAAATATATATATATTATTCCTGTGCGTCCCCTGTGGAACGTAAGGCTTCACGCTACAGGCTTGGAGTTTCTGTAGCAGTAGTGTTTATTTTTACAGGATGGGGTTGCTAGCCTCATGCCCAACCTTTCCTCCTTACCAGCTTTATTTCTGGCTTAGAGAGATAAAGTAGTGCATCCGCCGGGGGTCAAACCCAGGTCATGGTCAGCGAGTGTCCTAACCGCTGTGCCACCAACGCATTATATATATACATATATATATATATTCATGAATTTGTAATCCACTTCTTGAGGACCCCACTTGCTTTCTTCTGTGCTACTGTCGTTTGTCTTCTTTTTTTGCTCTCACCATTTTAGCTTCTATATGACTTTGTGAATGAAAATAAAGAGTTTAGAGATTTGACCATTTATAATGACAAATGATCTGCAAACATTATTGGTCCCATATCTTTCAATTGCCTCGAGCATTACGCATTAACTTCCTCCACGAAGCATTCAGGATTACAGCTGTGGAATATACCTTTATACCAATAAAAAATCCCAATAACTATCTGTTCAGTGCCAATAAATCTGGTCATTTAAGAAATAATGAACATGCATGCTGATGGTTGCATTTGGAATCACACTGACTCGCGTGGCGATAATTTCCAGCTCCTAAATGCTCCAATTGTCATTTTATATGGATTAATTCGCCATTAGTCTGGTTCCTGGCAGCATATGGCCTGAAAATTACTTATTACAGTAACAATACTTCTTTATATGTATGTTTAACTGGATACTTGCAGCTGTGTTTCCCAAGACGTTCTTCTCTTCCTGAAACAGCTTTTAATATAACGTGGCGACAAAGCACTTACCCAAATATACGCGGTTCACTGGTTGACCATAACTATCAGCAAGAAACGGAAGGAAGTTTGGGTTGATGTCGCTCAACTTTGATGGTGAAGGGTTTACAATTAAACATTTATACGAACCTGTTCTGATTGCTCATACCATTATCGAACAATTTTGTAAGCTTTTGTAAAAGTATTAATTTTTTTATGCTTCACGATTGTAATTTATAACGTAACTGATCGTGCCTGTAAAAATGGCATACATTTCTTGTAAACACCCATTTACTGAAATATAAATTATTATTAAATGCTAATGCAGTTAACCAGAACTCTTAAACCTACGTATCACCCTCTGGTCCCCCACCTCTCTATCGTCCCAGTTACTCGTGTAATAACCACCGATAATCTAAAAAAGGAAACATCCAGATAGTCCTGCTAGAATTGTGGCGATTCGCATTTCATCACTCAAAGATAGTCACAGAGACCATCCTCCCTCCACTTATCTCCGCAGATCGCATTCTCAATCAGTAGGTAAATCTTTCAGCTGCATAGCTGCTGCTGCTGCTCCGCATGCTTGTACACCTACCACCACCTTACTGCTGAAAGTTCAGTAATATTCATCTCATGAATGACAATCCAGTGTGGTAGTGACAGGTCGATACAACATCAGATATATATGACAATTATCACAAAGCAGCAGCTATGGTTTAAAATCGGATAACCCTACAAATCAGCAAAGAATTTTCAAACTACAATCAGGTGGGGCTAGTTGTCACTGGATGAGATGTATTGTTCACAGTTTCCTTCCGCAATTACTGTAACAGTAGAAGACAAGAGTGGTTGGTAACGGAATGTTTATCTGGAATTTGATATCTCTACATACAGAGAAATCATGTATAACTTATCTCCAAATCATCAATTGTACGGATCTTTCGTGTTGTGCTTGCTTGCTACTTCTCTGCCCTTCCTTCGTATTGTGTTTCGGGCAAAGTTGAACAAAAGCGTCTCAAGAGATATGAACGCACGAGTGTCCTTAAGGCGACCAATCATAGAGGTGAGAAATTTTTCCACCAAATAAATCACTTATATTTACAAGAAAATGCATGAAAACATATTAAACAAGGTATCTTTCTCTGACTAAGTGACTCAAAAATACCTCCCAGTGGTAATGAGGAGTATCAGTTGCCAAGTTAGACTAGTTTCTGTACATGGGTATTCACCGAGGTGACTAAAGATGAGCTGTTTTTTGTGAATTGTTTATCTCTCTTATCCTGTTGTGCAGTCTTCACTAAAAGACCTCGGTTGAATTACTATGGTTTCCAGTAAGGGGATCGACGACTAATTACCAGGGGAATGTGGATAAGAAAACAAATTAAAACAAATGTTATCAACTCTAAATCTATCCCTAATTGTAACCCTAACCCTAATCCTACCCAGTCGGTGATTATTTTTTGGACACGTGGGATATGTGGGTAAAAACGTGGACAGTTTTTCGTTCGAAATTGGGCAAAGCGGGAAAAAGTGGGACAATAAAATTTTTCGGGATATGGGCAAACGGGGAGAAAGTGGCCGATATGAGTAAAATGGGTTAATCATGTAACATGTTAACCCCCTTTTGCCCACGTCTTTGCCAACCAAAATTACCTATTTAGCCCACATTGTCCAGGTGCATTCTCTGACTGGGTAATTATGAACCTGATCCTAATCCTAACCCTAACGAGCTATTAACACACTGTCCAGACAGTACTTAAAAACGTGATCTGGGTGAAATTTGCTCCTAAGTTGGTGAATAGTATTGATATTTCAGCTATGATAATGACTAGGTGCCGTCAGCCAACAACGACATCTATATGTCTTCAAGGTCATTGAAGCGTTCGCATTCCTGGGGCGCTACTGTTGAATTTCGCCGTGTTTCTTTTCATGTCTCCCATGTTTTACATTTGCTCACTTTGACATCCAGTCTATCACTCCACTATTCGATATCATTGTGTGTGTAGTGAGCAACATCTCTTAATATAATACTGAAAATATATTTCCTAACTTTTGATTGGTTCAAGAGTTTTTTTTCCTTCACGTTCCCCAGTGGGACATAGGGGCTTCAAGCTAGTGACTTGAAGTTTCTGTAACAGTGTTTATTTTACAGGACGGGGTTGCTAGCCTCATGCCCAACCTTTCCTCTTCACTAGCATTATTTCTGGCTTAGAGAGGTAAGGGAGTGCGTCGGCCGGGGATCGAACCCCCAACCATGTGCATGGTCGTCGAGCATCCTAACTGCTACGCCACCGACGCGTTCAAGAGTTTTGGATAATCAAAATTGTTACTACTGAGAGTACCCCGCATAATACAATCAAATCCAGAATTCATGAACATTTAGTAGAATAAATTTGACGTTTCCCGGAATATTCTCAAATCTTGATCACGGTATTGCCAAACAACTTCTCAATCATTGAGATTGAGTTGTAGCTTGCATGACTCACACACGCCTAACACGTTCATACCTAAGCTACCTGTACAGTTAAGTAGTTTTCACAATCCCCCCAGGTTAGATGGCGTTTGTGTCCTCCGACTCATTGATTTAAAATGAAGTGACTGTTCGAACTAAGATCACACGGAGAATTTTATTGTTCATGATCATAGCATCATCAGTTATAATCACACGACTTTGACACTTGAGTTTTATAGTTTTCTTTGTCCTCACCTATTTGTCGTCGTTGGGGTAGCAGAATTTTCCTGATATCTGGCTAGAGAGGTGTTGAATCATTCCTATTGCACGTGTTTGTAGTTGATTCGATAAACAAAGCCTCAGTCACTTATCAATCTCTGCCTCCACCCTGTGGCAATAGATTTAAGAACAGTTATCTTATCCCATCCCATGTTGTATGTAATTGCATGTAGTGAGTGGTATAGCTGAACTATTCTCTAGGTTTCTTATCTTATTCGGGTCAACTAATCTAGATTTTGCTGCTGGGTTTTTATGATCGGTCAGTCTGACTTCACCTGTTCTACTACTTTGACCCATGTATTTGACCTCACCGACAATCATTCCACCAGGGTTTTAGACGAACTAAATTGTTTTGTTTTAAACGCTCCAAAGGATCAACGCTTTAACCGACAAAGCTTGTTTCTAATTGAGTTTGTGTTTGGTTTGAATGCCAGTCATTTTTATTCCTCCCTGTATTGTCAAAAATTCTGTGTAAGGTTTCCGAGATTCTTTCTTTGTATGGAATTACCACTGGCGATTTAGATTCCTTATTCTTATTATCTTGCGCATGTTTCAGATGCATGTCGTCATTAATATTAATGTTATTATCGCTATCACCACTATTATTATCTATTTTATTTTTACATTTTCCTACACACTTGCTGACTAATTTATCAGGGTAATTATGAGGTTTCAAAGCTTCTCTTATATGCCTCACTTCCTGTCTTAGATTTTCCTTACTACTACACAGCTTTTGTGCTCTATCACTTAAAAATTTCACCAATCCTATTTTCACTGATATAGGATGGGATAATCCAAAGTCCAAATATCTGTTTGAATGTGTGGGTCAGTTTCCTGTAAACACACTAGTGTGTTCAACTGCCCATCTTCTTTACTTTTCACGCTACAATCTAACATTGGAAGCTCCCCCTTTTGATTGACTTTCCAATTCATAAGTGAATCGAATCGCCTCCACCTTTGAGTTGATATGTTCGAAAAATCTCTCAATATCCTGTGTTCTAAGTACAGTGAATGTGTCATCAACATACATACATACGTTACGTTGATGATACATTTGTAATAATTAAGAGAAATGATTTAGAATATACCCATAAATTAATAAACAACATATTTGAAGACATCAAATTCAAAAGAGAAGAAGAATTAGATAACAAAATCCCATTTTTAGATGTCTTAATCAGGAGAACCAACACAGGATATTTAGAAACACAAGTATATAGAAAATCAACACGCACAGATCAAATACTCAATTATACTAGCAATAATCCAGTTACTCACAAACGAAACTGTGTGCAGACATTGTTTAAAAGAGTTCAAACACATTGTAGCACTCCAGAGTTGAAAAGAATGGAAGAAAAGTACCTAAAAACGGTCTTCAAAAAGAATGGTTATCCACAAAATTTCATCAAAAAGTGTTTAAAGTCGAATCAAAACACCAACAAGAAACCATCATCAAAGACCACAAGAAAATTCATTCTACCATACATGAGGAATATCTCTGAAATAACAGCCAGAATACTGAAACCGTTAGATATAGATATAGCACACAAACCAGTAAAATCGCTTGATTCGATATCATGCAAACCAAAAGATCCAACAGAAAAAGGGGATAAAATTAATACCATCTACAAAATAAACTGTATGAACTGTAACAAACATTACATCGGCCAAAGTGGGCGTCCCCTCCGAATCAGAATCCAAGAACATAAATCAGCCGTGAAAAGACATGATATGTATTCGTTAGTATCAATGCATATAGACAACTATGGTCATCAGTTTGATTGGGATCACGTCAAAATCTTAAACAGAGGAAACACGAAAAGTGCCAGAGAATTCCTAGAAGCCTGGTACTCAAGCGAAAATGCGATTAACAAACACGTTAATATAGATGAAATATACCAATTATTAAAAAAGTAAATCAGGTGACCAAAAAGTTTAAAATCCAAGTCAATAGAAAGTGGTCAATACATATGTGAAGATAGTAACCAGGAGACGCAATTACATCACGCATGAAGAAATTTAAATCATTTCACTTTGTGCTAAATATGGCGCTGAAGATGTTGTCCAGAAGGACGACGAAAGCTTCGCAACTAAACCAACCAGCTCAGAGAACACTTTTAATTACAAAATGTATTATTATGTATTTGAAAAAAAATACAAAAAGAAATAATCTATCTGTAATAAATGACTACATAAAAAGTTAATCGTAGATATTTTTGCTAAATATATATTAGATCGCTTTCAAAGGCATAATTCCCATTAATTGAAGACAACAGGCAAGTACATTTCTTGAGGCTAGAAAAATAAATCCGCGTAACTAAAATTTTAAAAAAATAAACAATAAAACAACGAATTAATATTATGCATTTGCCGACATATGATTGAGTGGGACTCAAATATAGGAGAAGCTAGATAGTTTTACCACACATCTCTATGTGTTGTATTTATTAATTCAACTGATCCTGGAGAAAACGACGAAAAATTCCCTAACCGATGTCAGCTCCTGATGAAATCTTAAAAACCAATTAAATCCCCGCAAAGTAGTTCGTCGGCTGGGAAACGCACCCAGACTACATGTGGCGTGGTAAGGCAAGCAGAGTGTCATTGTACCCACTGACGCACCATCGAATATACGAATTACCATTATTAAAACGCCGAAAATGTTGTCAATAAACACAAGACACAACAAGAACAAGAAACAAAAATACCACTTACCAACTGGTCATTTCTACTTGAACATGTTAGGACTGGTAAGCGTTTCCATGCAGAGTTTATAGCAGAACTAGAAAAGAAAAACAACAAATTCACATTATCTCTCTCTTCAATCATTACAAGCCGGTAAAAGATATGCCAAATTTAGTAATCACAGTGATCATTACAACAGTTATAGGTATGAGTGCAACACACACAGTCAATGAATTAATGATTGCTTTACCATTATTATTATTATTCCAAGTTAGACCATAGGCTGATATCAGTTAGAGAACCATTGATGACTACCAGGGAATACTAGACAGCTGTGTTTCGTCCTAATTTGGGACTCTGCATCCGCAGTACGCACCCACCTCGTGGGGTGGGTTCGAACCCAAGGCAAGCTCGCATACCATACAGCCGCCACTGGGACCCGACTCGTCAATGGCCACTGCATGGCCATTCTAACTGCTAATAATTCGTGATTTTAGCGCGACCATCAACAGCAGCCAATTTCATCGGTGGAAACTCTATCCTTAGTCCCGATGTGGATGGACGCCACTGGTCATGACTTCTCACTAGAAATCCAGGCAGGCAGTTAGGTTCTGTAACCAGCCACCAGCGAGCATCAGATTAATAGGTTGAGAATTAGTTTGTAGGTGTACTTCCGATGAATCTCAAACTAGGCTGACGAAACAGCTGTCCAGTACTCCCTGTGGCTGGTTTCCAATGGTTCTCCAACTGATATAAATCCGCGGTCAAACTCATATAAACAAATCTAATCCTTGCAAACCAAACTCTTGAAAAATTAATCTGATGCTCGCTAGTGAGTGACTTGCTACAGGACGAAGTTTCCTGGAGTGGGTTCTAGTGAGAAGTCATGACCAGTGGCGTCCATCCAGTCGGGAGTGAGGATGGAGTTCCAACCGATGACATTGGTTGGTGACAGTCGCGCTAAATCACGAAGTGGTAGAAGTTAAAATTCATGGACTGGCCATTGACCAGTGGCTGAATGGTCGTCAACTAGCTTGCCGTGTAACCGGAAGGCCCTGGGTTCGAACCCCGGTGCAGTGGGTGCGTGCTGTCGATGATTCCCAAACTAGGTTGACGAAACAGTCAGCTGTCCAGTACTCCCTGTGGCTGGTTTTCAATGGTTGTCTAACTGAGATCACTCTGTGGTCAAGCCTGAAACAAATAGAATGTCTACAAACTAATTCTTGAATACTATTATTCCTTTTAATTCCGAGTGAAAAAAGGGCTGCACAGTATTACAGTCTTCTTTAGCTAACTGGCTCTATGGTCGCCCGTAGGATTTTATCGCCTTCCCCTCTGCTCTCACGAACTCTTCCATGACCAACTACTACGCTTTACGCTCATCCAACCCGTCATCTCCTATTGCGCATCTACTCAAGTGATTGCCTGACTGGTTGGTGGTGCCTGATGTGTCCCTCAAAGGTGTCTTCTCTACAGCACGTGTGTGTGTGCCTGATCCTTCTCTATTTTCTTCAGTATACTTATTGATTAGGTAGGCGATAGACCCTTAGATGAATCATTGCGAGAGTCCCATGTTGCTTATCGTTTTTTTTTTTTGGTATCCTAACTTCTCTCTAGGTGGACACACATTGCAGACGTGACTGATAGAATTCAGTCTGCAGTAAACACAAAGGACTAGACACACATGGCACTAGTTACAAACTAGGGTCCAGTCACAGGATAGTGTAAAACCACGCCACGTTATAATCACTAGAGGTTTCTGTCTAAATACTATCAGCGAAATACCCTCTATAGTATAGTAGTAGGACCTGTGTAAGGAACATCAATTCTAGCAATAATGTAGCTTCATGGTGTCACTGTGCGATATGCAAGCCCCACAGGCTTACCAACAAGTTAAAAGTGGCAGCTAGTCAGGAAAAAATACCATGGAGTCACCAATATCCCCGGTTGTGGCAGATATATTCATGGATAAGTGGGAAAACTTAGCGATTGAAATGTTCAGTCCCACCGCCCCATAAGTATGGTGCAGGTATACAGATGACACATTTTTTTTCGAACACATTAACTCAAGGGTGGAAGCGATCCAATTCACTTATGAATTGGAAAGTCAATCAAAAGGGGAGCTTCCAATGTTAGATTGTAGCGTAAAACGGAAAGAAGGTGGGAAGTTGAATACACTAGTGTGTTTACAGGAAACTGACCCACACATTCAAACAGATATTTGGACTTTCGATCATCCCATCCTATATCAGTGAAAATAGAATTGGTAAGATGTTTAAGTGATAGAGCACAAAAAGTAAGTAGTACCAAAGAAAATTTAAGACAGGAAGTGAGGCATATAAGAGAAGCTTTGAAATCTAATAAATACCCTGATAAATTAATCAGCGATTGTGTAGGAAAATGTAAAAATAAAATAAATAATACTAGAAGTGATAGTAACAATAATAAGACTATTATTAACGACGACATGCATGTGTACCATGCGCAAGATAGTGACAACAACAACAAAAAGTAATCTAAATCATCAGTAGTAATCCCATGCAACGAAGGAACCTTGGAAACACCTTACGCAGAATTCTGAACGAGGCAGGAATTAAAGTGACAATCAAACTCACAAACTCAGTTAGAAACAAGCTATGTTGGTCAAAGGTTCCTGTGGAGCCTTTAAAACAAAACAATTTAGTTTGTCTAATAACCTGCAATGATTGTCAGGTCGAAGGCATAGGTCAAAATAGTAGAACATGCGAGGTGACACTAGCGAATTATTTAAAAACCTTGCAAGATCTAGATTAGTTGACCCGATTAAGATAAGAAATCTAGAGAATAGTTCAGCTAAGGTACTACACCATATGCAATTACACACAACCATACAATAGGATGGGATGGGATAAGATAACAGTTTTAAAATCTAATGTCACAGGGTGGAGGGAGAAATTCACAACGGAAGCCTCGCTTATCGAATCAACTGCAAACACATATAATAGGAATGATTCAACACCTGTCCACCCAGATATCCGGAAAATTCTACTACCTCAACGACGACAAATAAGAGGAGAGAACAAAGAAAACTATAAAACTCAAGTGTCAAAATCTTGTGATTACAAGTGATAATATGATTATGAACAATAAAAAAATTTTGTTCGAAACTGTGTCATCCAGTGAATAATGATACTGTTTCACTCACTGTGTGATAGATACGTCTAATATACCAACTAATATGGAATTACTTACTACCACCACAGTGCCCAAGCTTTACACACATATTAACCTTTCTAGCATGTTATAGTAGGACCTGTGTAAGGAACATCAGTACCAGTTACAATGTAGCTTCATCGTGTCATTGCGTGATATGCAAGCGCGACAGGCTTACCACCAAGGTAAAAGTAGCAGCTAGTCAGGAAAAAATAACATCATCACCACCAACAACAACAAATTATGACAACAATAAACAGAGAGGACTCACGTAAGTTGTAAGGCATACTGTAGTATGTAGTGCGGTTCATAGCTTGAATAAGCAGACTGCAGGACAGATGAAAATCTATAAACATATGACAAATAATAATTATTATTATTATTATAACTATAATTATAATAAAAATAATAGAAAACTATAGAGAAATAACAGAAGATAAGGGCAAAGTTCAACAATAGCGTCTTAAAAAGGGATGTGAACGGAAACAAATGACCTTCAGTCGACTAATCATACAAAAAATGAGGGATTTTCGCCCAAAATAAACATGACGTATATTTACAAGAAAATGCATGAAAACATATTAAACAAGGTATCTTTCTCTGACTAAGTGACTCAAAAATACCTCCCAGTTGTAATGAGGAGTATCAGTTGCCAAGTTAGACTGGTTTCTGTACATGAGTATTCACCGAGATGACTAAAGATGAGCTGTTTTTTTGTGAATTGTTTTATAGACAAGCACATCAAGCCTAAGACGTACAAAGAACAACCCATTACAGTGCAGAAGAAGATGGTCTACATGAATGTACCCTTCAAAGGTGACCTTCTGGCTGACACCTTGAAGAAGAGGATATCTACTGCTCTCAGAAGGACATTCTTCGCTGCCACACTACGACTGACATTTTCCTCCCGGCCATTGTTCTTCAACTACCCTTAAGATAAACTATCGCATTTGACCACTTCCATGTGTATCTACCAATCCACCTGCTCTTGCGGAGCGAGGTATATAGGTCGTTCGATGCGTGTTTTATCTAAAAGAGTTCAAGAACACTATCCCGCCTGGCTACGGAAAGGTAACAACGGAGCAATAAGCAGCGCCATTATTGAGCATATACTCAACACTGGTCATTCGATTAGCAAGGAGAAGTCGTTCAAAGTCATCTATAAAGTCAAAAGAAGCCTTCCAAAATCGACAAGCTTCCGTATACTTTCTATTGCTGAAGCCTTAGCGATTTGGATGGAAAAGCCTGAGTTATGCACACAGAAGAAACTTCTCCACCCCCTCCTACTACCGTGGGTTTAATTCCAAGTTTATTTGTCATCAACATTTTGGTATCAAATTTTTTGCAATTTTCGTATAACAATTTTTAGTAACTAACCCATTCAATCTTTTCACCTATTATCTAGTTTATTTTCATAATTGTCTCCAAACTCCTTCACTAGCATCTAATCTTTCCAAACATGTCCATATTACGTAACCCTACTCACATCTTACCAATCTTCACCCCACTTAGCTACAACTTTGAGTATTAATCACACATTTTAACTTCATTATTTTGATGATATAATCAACAACCCACACTAACTGTTATTTTGATTTTGACAAACCTAATGTACATACACACACACAAAATAATTGTATATATATTTGCGACTGTACAGCTAAGTGAATGAATTCGCCGAAAAGAGACTCTTCGCTGAACTAATTTTTTCTTATTTCAATGTCTTAATGGGTATATTTCGCGAATTGTTTATCTCTCTTATCCTGTTGTGCAGTCTTCACAATAAAAGCCCTCGGTTGGATTACTATGGTTTCCAGTAAGACGATCGACGACTAATTACCAGGAGAATGTGGATGACAAAACAAATTAAAACAAATGTTATCAACTCTAAATCTATCCCTAATTGTAACCCTAACCTTAATCCTACCCAGTCGGTGATTATCTTTTGGACACGTAGGATGGATATGTGGGTAAAAGCGTGGACAGTTTTTCATTCGAAATTGTGCAAAGCGGGAAAGAGTGGGACAATAAAATTTTTCGGGATATGGGCGAACGAGGAAAAAGTGGCCGATATGGGTAAACTGGGTTAATCATGTAGCATTTTAACCGCCTTTTGCCCACGTCTTTGCCAACCAAAATTACCTATTTAGCCCACATTTTGCCCACATTGTCCAGGTGCATTCTCCGACTGGGTGATTATGAACCTGATCCTAATCCTAACCCTAACGAGCTATTAACACACTGTCCAAACAGTGCTTAAAAACGTGATTTGGGTGAAATTTGCTCCTCAGCTGGTGAATAGCATGATATTTCAGCTATGATAATGACTAGGTGCCGTTAGACAACGACTAGCACGCGTTCAAGGTTATTGGAGCGTTCGCAATCCTGGGGTGCTATTGTTAAACTTCACCAAGACAGAAGTACGCGGGAGCGACAAGAAGACTCTAGAAGATCTAGATTGGACGGGTAATTTATATCGTCTAATGTCTAATGCAAACTTGAAGACTTGCAGGCAGGTGAACACCAACAAACTGGCTGAAGAAGCAGTCAACGAAGATAAGACTCCAGGTGAACATAGAGAAATATGGAGGTGATGAAGATGCCTGACCAACCAACAACAGCAACAACAACAACAATCACCACCAATCACTATCACCAGGAGAAATTGGAAGGAGTTCACCACTTCCTTTACTTATCTAGGAAGTATTGTCTCAACCACAACCAGCCAGAACGGATGAACGGAAATGAAATCGCATTTCATAAGTTTTAACTGTATATCTTCTTGGTCTATAAAACGTGGTGAAAATCAACTTTCCACTAAGCTTTTTATTAGAAGATTTAAGTCTTCCTCCACGAAATAGCATCAGTCCCCAACTGCGCATAGTAAGTGATCGAATCAGATTTCGTTTTCGACCAATGGGTATTCAGAGCAAGAGCTGTAGGACCATTAGCTGACCATTTACAAGGCGTCAGTGGATAGAGGTAGGACGCTTATTAACCACGTATGTGGCCTGGGGTTCGACGCCCAGCCGACGCAAAATACCTCGACTACTTCACTAGTTTTCTAGTCTGTCCCATATCCGAGAAAAGGTGGATAGTTGGGAGTGGGTCTAGCGATCCTACCCCGGAAAATCAATCACACAGCTGAAAAATTTCGAAGGACAGGAAAAATATTAAAAATACAAAACATTTCTAAGGCAGCTTCCTATGAATTAATTGGCTCACAGTTTCATCAGTCTCACACTGATGTCATTTATTGACAAGGCGAAAAAAAGATAAACACGAAGATGCAGTCAGTCCTCTGATCTATTGTGATCTCCAGCTGTCGAGCACAGAGCATATGTACTGCTCAGTAACAGTTCACTCCATCCACTTTGACGGCTGGCTGGGAGCTAGACATGGCCATTGAAAGTGGAAGACATGAAAAGGCTAGCTAGCTAACTGTCTTTGATCATAGGTGCCTGTGTTCTACCTCCTATACGTATTAGTCGGTAGGTGTTATAGGGTGAGTAGTATTGAGTTGGTGAGGCGTTATCGGTCGAGTGCTGGGTAAGGAGGAGGGAAAATCAATCGACGAGATTGTGTGAAGCAGCTACATCGATTGAGATGGTTAAAACATGTGTTACGCATGTGATATACCCAGCCATCGCCTTTATCGACAACAGCCAATATTAGCTGACTGACACTGGATGGATCAGGTTGGAAAAGAGTTAGTTGGCTAGTGGTGGTCAAACAAAAACACGGCTTCATCAGTCAGTGGAATCCATAACAGTTAGTTTGAGCCAGCCAGCTAGCCAGTCATGTAGGGAGGTGTAGGCTACTGTCTTGTTGGGGTCCTCAGGACTTTAAGAACCAACGACGGCTGGAGACAATTGGTGATATGGCTCAAAGTCATCCTTGTCAATACCTGACACTGGTGCATCCCATCTCTGTGATCTGTCATATCCAATAGAGCTCTATTGATCTTCAATATTACTACTATTCTTTTCTCTTCACTCACACTTCTGTTTATAATCTCTCTTTTGAATCTGTCTTCACCCTCTTCTCTTGCTTTGTGTGGTACATTGAGGGATTGTGGCAACTCGAACTGCTGCATATCTGTGCAAAGTTCTACTTTGAAACCAGTCGGTCAGATTTGCTGCATATTCATTGAGCTTTAGAGTAACACAGTGTGGTAGATGATAGAAACAGACATTTGCTGTCAGAACAAACATTTTGCACAGACAATATAAGTGCGGAAACAGAGCAGTGATCACCACCGCATAAGGGGCCATGCATGATGTTTCACCATCTCTCTTGTGGCAATAAAATATTAGACGATGAGGGGAGAAGATACATGACTACGAATTAAGAGATACAGACACGGTCTAGACGGAAAATAATCCTGAAGAGGTCAAAACAGTGGTAAAGGCGGTTGATCGATCAGTAGCTGTCCACGCTATTTGACAGTTACTGTGAAGCAGGATTACGAAGAAAAGCACGGATGAGCCACCACACAATTAGGAAACAAACCATTATAAAACCAAACAGTATTGGATAGCCGCTTCGCACCCATTTCGAACTCTTCATCGATACATATCTGCCAGGATTCGAAACCAGGACGTTGAGGTTACAAGGCGATGTCCCTGAAAA
This sequence comes from Trichobilharzia szidati, assembly GCA_944472155.2. Classification (NCBI taxonomy): domain Eukaryota; kingdom Metazoa; phylum Platyhelminthes; class Trematoda; order Strigeidida; family Schistosomatidae; genus Trichobilharzia; species Trichobilharzia szidati. The sequence goes on along the minus strand of OX235275.1, from coordinate 25,122,364 downwards.
CCAACACTCGGTAATTAACCTGATGCTTACTGGCGACTGACTCCATACAAGAAGTTATCTGGAGTTCTGGCTAGAAGTTGTGACCAAAGGGGTTCACCACGTCAAATGAGACGACAGTTACTGGGGTACGTTACGTGGATGACATATTCGTGATAATCAAAAGAAACGACAAAACATACAAGTGAATAATCAACATCTTCAACGACATCAACTTCACAAGAGGACAAGACGAATCCGAGGACAAAATTCCATTTCTGGACGTCTTAGTCAAGCGAACAACCATAGAAAAATTAGAAACTCCAGTTAACAGAAAATTAACTCACATACACCATATACTCAATTACAACAGCAACAATCCAATAAATGGCACACAAGAAGAGTTGCATTAAAACATTATTCAAGAGAGCCAGGACACTAACTGCACCACTCCTGCCTTAAGCAAAACTGAAGAAAAAATATATCATGGATGTCTTCCAAAGAATTACGGATATATTAGATGGTTGGAGGCAATCGGCAGGAAGCCTTGGACCTAGGTTTCGTGTTAGATGGCACTCATCAGCAAGGCGTGTCTGCAACCTTGAAGAAACTCATGTCCCATCCCTCTGAGATTCGAACCCACGTCAACCAGTGCTGCAATGAGAGACGTTACGACTGAGCTATTCGGACTCGCGATTGACCTCCTGTAGGGCTGTAGTGGATACTTTGATTGGACACTGAATTCTATCAGTCAGGTTTGCAATGTGTCCACCATTCTAGATGGACATCCACGAAACTTCATCAGAAGACATCAACCCACAGACCAAACCAATCAAATCAAAGGTCCCAAAAGAAAACACAAAGAAAAGTGTCCTATCATATACAAAGAACATCTCCGAAATCGCTGTACAACTATTCAAACCTTTTGAAGAAATTGATGTCTCACACTAACCAACAATATCACTTCCCTCGGCTGACTCTATGTCAGTCAACCAAAAGACTCAACAGCCAAAGATGGTAAAATCAATATCGTCTACAGAATAAATTACAACTGCTGTGAAAAAAAAATTACACCGGTTAAACTGAACGCCCTCTTCGTCTTCGCGCGTCCATGAACATAAACTTGCTGGTCATCAAAAGACATGATATCCACTCCTTCATATCACTGCATACAGACAACCACGGACACCAATTCACTTGGGATAATGTTCAAATCTTAGACAGAGGAAAACACCAAAAATGTCAGAGAATTTCTAGAATCCTGGTATTCAAGTGAATTCGCAATCAATAAATAGACACATTGACATAGAGAGAATTAACCAACCAATCCAAAAGGAGGAAATCACGTGAACATGAGGTTAAACTTCAGATTAAGGAAACCAATCAACACCGATACAAGTGAACTAGAGGAAGAAGAGAAGAAAGCACACAAAAGCAATCATCAATAATCACGACGTTCAAGGTGACCAGAAGAGATGATTAATACACTCCAATGGGGAATTATTAAATCCGCACTTCAAATTGAATTAATCCTCTGATGAGGATGTTGCCCAGTAAGGCAATGAAAACTTCTCAACTAAAGTACCCAGAGCTCAGAGAACACAACTACACCAAAAAACAGTTGATTGTCTACAACATTGGTTGGTAGTTGCGCTGTATGTTGTGAATTGGCAGAATTTGAAATTCATGGCCCACTGGATCGGATTCCAGTGTCAGGATATAGTCTACGAGGTCACCTTGTAACTGGAAGGTGCCCTAAGCCAGGGATAAAACTGCTCTCCAGTACTACGCCTTGGTCTTCCAATGAATCTCTAAATGATGGAACATTTTAATGAAGGGATATACATAGATTGTGGAAGTAGACGACATGTAACGTCATCATGAAGGGATGGAAACCCGCAAAATCGTATGACGTACGTAACCCGATCAAAGAAGCACGAACAAAGCGAAAGAGGAAGAGAGATAGATAGAGAGAGAGAGGAATACTCACCTGGATAATTCATTAATCAATGCTATAAAACATTCATCATTAGCTGTCGTTGAAGGCCATTCTTTCAGTTGATCATAATAGTGAATAAGACTATGTTCATCATATACAAGGGATCCATGATCGCCTGGACAAACACTTGTTGGCGGTAATAATAAACCAGAGGATATCATACGAGATTCAAGGCTGTAGAATAAATAAAATAAAGCGTATATATATATATACAGCAGTCTGATCACTTGAAAATATATCTTGGCTTCCGTGTCTTGCCTTCTGGTGTTACACCACTACCAGCTGGTACAAAATTCAAGGGTCAACACGACTCACTGACAGTTAATTCATTCTGATACGTATTAAGAATAGAAAAATCAGCGAAATAGTCTCTCTTTTTTGTAACTTCTTAACCTCAAAACTGTACAGATACTTAAGGGGGTATATGGATGACACCTTCATTCTTTGTGATAACGATCTGGATACGAACACAATAATAACTCAATTCCATGATGCCCATTCTCCGCTATGAAGTTCATGTGCGAAGAGAAACCCTAAAACAGAATTAATTGCCTTTCTAGATTTCCTACTCATAAGAAAATCAGATGGTAGTCTAAAGAGAAATTTGCATAGGATAAGCATATGGACAGGACAATATACACATTTGCATAGGTTCGTTCCTTTCCAGGACAAAAGAAATTTAATAAGGACCCTCAGTCACACGCGGTTAGAGCTATATGCTCAGAAGAGGTAGTTGAAGATGAACTTAAGGTTGATCGTATATGCCACGCTAATTGAAAATAGCTATCCACAAAAGTTCATCAAAAAACACATCACCAAGAAAGCAGAAAAGAGATATTTTCTTTCTGGAAATAAGAAGAAGTCTTTATGTAAACGCTTGCAATTCAAGGGTGACTTACCGAGTAAAACAATTACTAACAAGTCAAGAAAATCTATTCAAAAAAGCTTTAATACTGGTAAACTTCACGTCATATTTTCTACACGACCGATGGTGATTCCTCGACTGAAAGATGAAGTACCTAGACTAGTCACTTCCAATTCCATGTACCAATTCAACTGCGCTTGTGGTGGAGAGAGTTATATCGGCCGCTACTCTCGGAACTTGATTTTTCGTGCTTGAGAACATCTACCAGTTTGGTTAAGTGAAGGTGTAGTAAAAAAACCATCAACAGCTCAATATTAGACCCCCTGGTGCTAACCGGCCACAAAGTCAGCTAGCATTACTGGATCCTTCACTATCATCTACCATGTACCAATTAAATTGTCAAAAACATCCAGCTACGGCATACGCCAAACAGAAGAGACACAGATCTTTCGTGTTGTGCTAGCTACTTTTGCCTCCTTCGTATTGTACTAGTTTATCTTCTTTTCGTGTCTCACACGCTGAATTATCTTCTCTTTTTAACGTCAAATCTGTCTCTCCTCTATTTGATATTTTTGTGTACCGATCGATGAACGTCTCTTCATATATTACTACTGATAAATCATGTCAGTAGCACACGCCACACTCCTACCTGACTTGTTGAACCCTGCTGGTCACGAGACTACAGATCCTGGTGGGCAGGTTCCTGCTGAAGAGTCCCAGAGTAGGGCGAAACGTTTGTCCAGTACCCCCTAGTTTCTCAACGGTTTTCCAAACCGATGTCAACCAGTGATACATCAATCAACCTGCAACCACCATTAATCGAATCCATGCAAACCAACCACCAACACTCAATAACACACTGGCTAACAGGTTGTTAGTGCTCGTATATAATCGACAAAAAATGTTAACAAAAGACATCAAGAACTGCATTTCACCTGCACAATCTTGCATGACAATATTGCAAAGTTAATCCACATAATTCACCAACTTGTGAATGATTGACTGTCGATGATGATGATGATAATTGACTATTGGTTACTGGTAAACCAAGAAATGTGCTCAATTTCATGGGTTTTTGACGTAAAGTGTTAAACATTGTTGTAGCTAAACATGTAACACCCAAATGATCAGCTATGCCTTCTTGACTAAGAGACGATGGATCCACTGGCGATTCATTTTGATTGATCCGTGTGTCTATAAAAACATATTCAAATGATAATAATAATAATTTAGTATAGCAACATATTAATATATGTGTAAAACTTGGGCACTGTGGTAGTAAGTAATTCCATATTAGTTTGTTTATTTGATATATCACACAGTGAGACAGTATTATTTACTGGATGACGTTTCGAACAAAATTTATTGTTCATAATCATATCAATTACAATCACACGACTTTGACACTTGAGTTTTATAGTTTTCTTTGTTCTCTCCTATTTGTCGTTTGGGTAGTAGAATTTTCCAGATATCGGGGACAGGTGATGAATCATTCCTATTACATGTATTTGTAGTTGATTCGATAAACAAAGCTTCTGTTATCAATCTCTCCCTATACCCTGTGACATTAGATTTTAAAACTGTCATCCTATCCCATCCTATTGTGTGGTTGTGTGTAACTGCATGTAGTGCTATAGCTGAACTATTCTCTAGATTTCTTATCTTATTCGGGTCAACCAATCGAGATTTTGCTAAGTTTTTATGTTCAGCTAGTCTGACTGCCCCTGTTCTACTAGTTTGACCTATGTATTTGACCTGACAATCATCTCAGGCAGGGTATTAGATAAACTAAATTGTTTTGTTTTAAGGGCTCTACAGGATCCTTTAACCGACAAAGCTTGTTTCTAATTGAGTTTGTGGGTTTGAATGCCAGCCACTTTTATTCCTGCCTTGTTAAGAATTCTGCGTAAGGCTTTCGACGTTCCTTCCTTGTATGGAATTACTACTGATGATTTAGATTTCTTATTATTGGTGTCGTCATTAATATTATTATTATCACTATTATTACTAACCTTATTATTATTATTATCACTATCGCTACTATCATTATTTATTTTATTTTTACATTTCCTTACATATTTCTTGATTAATTTATCCGGGTAATTATTAAGTTTCAAAGCTTCTTTTATGTGTATCAGTTCCTGTTTTAGATTTTCTCTGGTACTACTTAGTTTTTGTGCTCTGTCATTTAAACATTTCACCAATCCTATTTTTACTGACATAGGATGGGAGGTTGGAGCAATTCAAGGTTGAAGCAATTCAATTCAATTATGAATTGGAAAATCAGGAAGGGGAGCTCCCAATGTTAGATTGCAACGTAAAGAGGAAAGAAGATGGGAAGTTAAACACTAGTGTTTACAGGAAACCCACACACTCAAACAGATATTTAGACTTCCGATCTTCCCATCCTATGTCAGTGAAAATAGGATTGGTGAAATGTTTAAATGACAGAGCACAAAAACTAAGTAGTACCAAAGAAAATCTAAAACAGGAACTGATACACATAAAAGAAGCTTTGAAACTTAATAATTACCCGGATAAATTAATCAAGAAATATGTAAGGAAATGTAAAAATAAAATAAATAATGATAGTAGCGATAGTGATAATAATAATAATAAGGTTAGTAATAATAGTGATAATAATAATATTAATGACGACACCAATAATAAGAAATCTAAATCATCAGTAGTAATTCCATACAAGGAAGGAACGTCGGAAGCCTTACGCAGAATTCTTAACAAGGCAGGAATAAAAGTGGCTGGCATTCAAACCCACAAACTCAATTAGAAACAAGCTTTGTCGGTTAAAGGATCCTGTAGAGCCCTTAAAACAAAACAATTTAGTTTATCTAATACCCTGCCTGAGATGATTGTCAGGTCAAATACATAGGTCAAACTAGTAGAACAGGGGCAGTCAGACTAGCTGAACATAAAAACTTAGCAAAATCTCGATTGGTTGACCCGAATAAGATAAGAAATCTAGAGAATAGTTCAGCTATAGCACTACATGCAGTTACACACAACCACACAATAGGATGGGATAGGATGACAGTTTTAAAATCTAATGTCACAGGGTATAGGGAGAGATTGATAACAGAAGCTTTGTTTATCGAATCAACTACAAATACATGTAATAGGAATGATTCATCACCTGTCCCCGATATCTGGAAAATTCTACTACCCAAACGACAAATAGGAGAGAACAAAGAAAACTATAAAACTCAAGTGTCAAAGTCGTGTGATTGTAATTGATATGATTATGAACAATAAATTTTGTTCGAAACGTCATCCAGTAAATAATACTGTCTCACTGTGTGATATATCAAATAAACAAACTAATATGGAATTAGTATAGCAACAGTTGCGAAAAAAACCAATTTTCATAAAACTGCAGTTCCTCGGTAACAATATCAGTGAAATAATAATAACACAGCGCCAGAAGAATGCAGTTAAAGGAGCTTATTATGCAGCAGAGGTAGGTTGTCTCTTCACAACCACCCCTATTCTACATCGTCCAAGGGTGACTTGGAGGAGGTCATGTGAAGAGGAGATGAAAACGTGTGGGCAGACTTGGAGCCAGGTGAAGACTGTAGCAGAGAACCGAACGCAATGGAGACGCACAGCTGAAGCTCTATGTTCCTCTAGGAATTAAAGGAAACAATAATAATATAATGTGTATCTACCTGTTTGACTACAGCTGCGGAGCCAGCTACAACGAGCGTACAATTAAGCAGGTTCATCATCGTATTTCCGAACATCATCCAACATGGTTAAGCAAGGGACAAACAAGATCTACTCGTACCTCTATTGTAGCACACCTTGTAGATAGTGAGCATAAGGTTGACGTTAATACTCCATTTAAAATTATTTATCGCATTCCGACCAATCTTAATTTTGCTCTATGAGTTCGTCTTCTACATACAGCTGAAGCAAAAGGAATCCACCCGAAGAAGAAGAAGAAGCCAAACCTATGTGTTCAGAAGATATTTGTACAGCCACTTTCCTTACACCTTGGCCATCGTTACATGATTGTATAAACCGGACTACTTTGCCCCCCTCTCCCCCTAAATCTTTAAAAATTATAAAAATTATAACCGTCCAAATTATTTCATTATTTTTTCTGACTACTTCATCTTTAATTACGTGTTATCCTTTTAAAATTATTTTATTCTTATAATCACTTCATCCTTAGTTACAAATTATCACTGTCCAAATCGTTTTATTTTCTTTAACAATCTGTTACACGTAATCAACTTGTGCACACGCGTATTCCTTAATTACTCTTCATTTTTTTCCAAAATTATGCATTATGCAATCCACTTGTTGCAACCATTCCTACCTTTTAATTGTGTTATCATCCCAGTGACATGTTGACACTGACTAATTATTGCTAACAAACATATCAGTGCCACTTGATGATTGGTAAATTGTTGTGTATTGTAATAAAAATGCTATACATTATATATTAGAGTAAAGCCAGAGTGAAATGAATATCTAATTGAAAAGTGAATATATCTTCTCGCTCAACCTTTCTGTTTTCTAAATGTCTAAATGTGGATTTTTTCTATATGAATAATAATAATAATCACAAACGTCAAGGTGTGGGGTGTGCTACTGACAAGATTTATCAGTAGTAGTAGTAGTAGTAGTATACAAAGAGACATTCATCGATCAGCACACGAAAATATCAAATGGCGGAGACATAGATTTGACGTCAAAGTGAGCAAATGTGAAACATGGGAGACACGAAAAAAAAGGACAAAGAAACACGGCGAAATTCAACAGTAGCGCCCCAGGAATGCGAACGCTTCAATGACCTTGAACGCATGTAGATGTCGTTGTTGGCTGACGGCACGTGTGATTATCATAGCTGAAATATCAATACTATTCACCAAATTGCGTCGGTGGTATAGCGGTTATGACGCTCGCCTACCATGCACATGGTCCGGGGTTCGATCCCCGGCCGACGCACTCCTTTACCTCGCTAAGCCAGAAGTAATGCTGGTGAAGAGGAAAGGTTGGGCATGAGGCTAGCAACCACATCCTGTAAAATAAACACTGCTACAGAAACTTCAAGTAACTAGCTTGAAGCCCTATGTTCCACTGGGGAACATGAAGGAAAAAAAAATTCACCAAATTAGGAGCAAATTTCACCCAGATCACGTTTTTAAGTACTGTCTGGACAGTGTGTTAATAGCTCGTTAGGGTTAGGGTTAGGATTAGGATCAGGTTCATAATTACCCAGTAAGAGAATGCACCTGGACAATGTGGGCAAGCTGTGGGCTAAATAGGTAATTTTGGTTGCAAAGACGTGGGCAAAAGGCGGTTAAAATGCTACATGATTAACCCAGTTTACCCATATCGGCCACTTTTTCCTCGTTCGCCCATATCCCGAAAAATTTTATTGTCCCACTCTTTCCCGCGTTGCCCGATTTCGAACGAAAAACTGTCCACGTTTTTACCCACATATCCCACGTGTCCAAAAGATAATCACCGACTGGGTAGGATTAGGGTTAGGGTTGGGATCAGGGATAGATTTAGAGTTGATAACATTTGTTTTAATTTGTTTTGTCATCCACATTCTCCTGGTAATTAGTCGTCGATCCTCTTACTGGAAACCATAGTAATTCAACCGAGGTCTTTTAGGGAAGACTGCACAACAGGATAAGAGAGATAAACAATTCACAAAAAACAGCTCATCTTTAGTCACCTCGGTGAATACCCATGTAGAGAAACTAGTCTAACTTGGCAACTGATACTTTTTCAATATAAACGGGAGGTATTGTTAAGTCATTTATTCAGAGAAAGATAGCCTGTTTAATGTGTTTTCATGCATTTTCTTGTAAATATACGTGATTTTTTTGGTGGAAAAATTTCTCACCTCTATGATTGGTCGCCTTAAGGACACTCGTGCGTTCATATCTCTTGAGACGCTATTGTTCAACTTTGCCCGAAACACAATACGAAGGAAGGGCAGAGAAGTAGCAAGCAAGCACAACACGAAAGATCCGTACAATTGATGATTTGGAGATAAGTTATACATGATTTCTCTGTATGTAGAGATATCAAATTCCAGATAAACATTCCGTTACCAACCACTCTTGTCTTCTACTGTTACAGTAATTGCGGAAGGAAACAGTGAACAATACATCTCATCCAGTGACAACTAGCCACTTGATTGTAGTTTGAAAATTCTTTGCTGATTTGTAGGGTTATCCGATTTTAAACCATAGCTGCTGCTTTGTGATAATTGTCATATATATCTGATGTTGTATCGACCTGTCACTACCACACTGGATTGTCATTCATGAGATGAATATTACTGAACTTTCAGCAGTAAGGTGGTGGTAGGTATACAAGCATGTGAAGCAGCAGCAGCTATGCAGCTGAAAGATTTACCTACTGATTGAGAATGCGATCTGCGGAGATAAGTGGAGGGAGGATGGTCTCTGTGACTATCTTTGAGTGATGAAATGCGAATCGCCACAATCGCATTCGACTCTGTCGACCGAGGAGTTCTCTGGCGATGCTTGGCTGTAAAAGGAATGCCGAGAAAATACATTGCACTGATTAAGGCACTTTACTCGTATACATGCAGCCAGGTGAGGGCTTACGGCGAGTTGTCATCTGAAGTGGTAACGACTAGTGGCGTCCGTCAAGGATGCCCATTATCCTCATTTCTATTCAACTTCATCAAAGATGTACTAATGGACTTAACCCTAACTCACTTCAGCGACTCAGGGATTGACTTGCTACCACAAGGAATAATCTCGTTGACTTAGAATATGCAGATGATGTAGTCCTTCTAGGTGAAGACGCTGACAAAATTCAGAGCCTTCTGAACACCCTGAGCGCCAATCTACGAATGTTTGGCATGCGATTCGCCCCTGTAAAATGTAAGATGATGCTGCAGGATTGGACTACACTGACTCCCAGATTAGAAATAGGAAGTGAAGTGGTAGAAGCACGTTGACCACTTCACTTATTTGGGAAGTACCATCAGCCCCAACGGGTTGATCTCTAACGAACTCTCAGCACGGATACAGAGGGCTAGTTTCGTATATGCCAGTTTACGCCGTCTATGGCGTAGACGTGATATCCAACTATCGACCAAAGGGCGTGTTTACTGCTCGGCAGTTCGCTTCGTCCTCCTTTATGGCTGGTCATTGAGAGCGAAAGACATGAAAGGATTAGCTGTCTTTGATCATAGGTGTCTGCGTTCTATCTCCCAGGTGAAGTGGTATAATCAAGTGAGCAATATTGAGATTAGGCGTCGAGTGCTAGGTAAGTAGGAATTGGAAATCAATCGACGAGGCTATGAAATTACATCGACTGAGATGGTTAGGACATGTGTTACGTATACCTTCCTCGACAATGGGCAATGTTAGCTGATATAGGGTCAGGCTGGAAAAGAGCTAGCGGCGGTCAAACGAAAACATGGCACCAGTCAATGAAATCCACAACAGTTAGTCTAAGCCACGTAGGAAGGTGTAGACTTCCCGACTGGTTGGGGTCCTCGGGACGGTAAAAACCAATGGTTGGAAACAATTGGTGACATGGCTCAAAGTGATCGTTCTCAATGGATAGTGCAGATGCATCCACTCCTTGTGATTGACTTATGATTTCCAATGAAACTGTTTTGTTCTTCGTTATTACTATTCCTTTGTCTCACACCTCTGTTTACTGTCTCTGTATTATGCATTTCTCCTACTTTCTTCTCTTGCTTTGTGTGCTACATGGAGTGTGGCGACTTGAACTGCCGCACATTGTGCAAAGTTCTATGTCGAAAACAGACAGACAGAATCGCCACAATTCTAGCGGGACTATGGATGTTTCCTTTTTTCAGATTATCGGTTGGTATTACGCGAGTAAGTGGGACGATGGAGAGGTGGGGGAAACGAAACAGAGCAGAAAAAAACAGAACCAAGAAACAAACAAACAAACAAAAGAAGCATTACAGTCCAGCTTACTTCTTGAGGATTTCATTCTATTCAGCATAAACTGTTGAGCATTGTCTAATATATTCGACAGAAATAAACCTTCACCTTTCCTTGTACTCATACCTATAACACGACCAAATGGTATATGCAAGTGATGTGCACATTGAGGATTACTCACACCCTGATTACTTTCATCATCATCATCATCATCATGATCCCATTTGACTGATCTACAGAAGAGAAAGGAAAAAGATATGTATATATATCCAAACCAAGTTCAGTTTGAAAAACTTCGGGCATTGGGTATATGATATTCATAATTATAAAGCACTTTTGTATTTCAGGTCCCAGTGGCTAAATGGTATACGAGCTTGCATTGTAACCAGAAGGTCCTGGGTTTGAACCCTGGTGCAGTGGGTGAGTACAGTCGATGACTCCCAAAATAGAAAGAAATAGCTGTTCAGTACTCCCTGGTTTTGTGAGTCGGTGGCACGGCGGTAGAATGCTCGCCAACCACGCCACATATGGTTCGGGGCTCGATCCCCGGCCACCGATGCACTCCTCCTTTACCTCGCTAAGTCAGTACTGAGACTGGTAAAGAGGAAAGGTTGTGCATGAGGTGGCTAGCAACCCCATCTCGTAATTTGTAGCCACCCTATGTTCCACTGGGAACGTGAAGGAATTTTAAAAAAAAAGAACTTTTGTATTTCCCAATAAATGAGTAGTAAAACAACACGATATTGCTTCATTTTACAGACGTTTCGTTGTTTAATGCCACTGCTAATAGCTTTATCAAAGTGGTACCATTAAACCGGAATTTATAAAATCCCATCTTATATATACAATAACTTAATCATACTTCATCAGTATTGGGTGATGTTTACATGCTTATCAAGTTGACCAATTGATAAAGATAACAAAACCATGTGTATATATTGTTGGATTTGATTAGCGCATAAAATTATAAAAACAGCATGTTTTTACCTAATGGGTTTACCAATTTCCTCAATAATCGCTGATCTTTTCATGAATACATTTCAAGATAACATCTTCTCAAACATACTTACGCTTAAAATATGGCTGAGATACACGTTGATGATACTTTCTTTCGTTGTGCTAAGACAAAATCTAGACAATTCATTCTTGGAGAAACTGTGCTCACAATCTATCCCGCAGCATTCAGTTTACTTCGGAAGCAAGAGGAATCAGACTTCGGTGACCCTACGATTTCTAGACTGTCTAGTTACGAGGAGGGAAAGTAGACATTTTAATGTATATATATATATTTCGGGAAGAAAATACACTCCAACTACTAATATTTACACTTCGGATCATCACATACCAACAGCGCAAAGATGTCACTTGTTTCAAGTCTTCTTAGACCAGCACACTCTTTGATGTGCTACCTTGACGTGGTGGTCGGGCTTGCACATCGCGATGACCCAACAAGCTACACTGGCTGAAACTATTGTTCCGGCAGGTCCTACCATGCCAGGAAGGTTGTTAGGATAGCGATTAGACTAAAAGCAGTTACCAGCTTTGTGTACTGCTAGGGAACAGGGATGCAACAGCAGTAAGGTGTTTCCCTCAGATGACCAGCATGCCAGCCAGCTATACTGTCTCTCCACTCTGGAGAGGTTGAGGGGGCTAGAAAAAGTCGACCCTAAAATTTGCACATCCCGACTTACCCCACCTACGGTGGTCCGTAACCCACGGTAAGTTTACTAATAAGGAACCAATCCAGGAAACCAGTTCATACAGGCCGTGTGTGACAGGCCTCAAGCAATTGTTCTCTGGACTCTGAGGTCACGCAAAACTAACCCTCTTTCTATTTCAGGTACCCGAAGAGTCAATCAACTTCCATGGTGTGGTCAGCCGGGAAATAACAGCCGCCCACAAACTTCCAAAAGCACACGAAGCCTTCCTGAGCATCATTCTCCTTTATTCACATCACCTTCCTCATCTTGCTTCTCTACTACAGTTAGTACTATTCTGAAGGCTAGTGAGTCCTCTCCACTTCGCTCTGTGACCATAAACAACGATGAGAGCCATAGAAACACCATAGATAACCTCTTAAAGCCACATCGCCAACTTCATATAGGAGCATTCGACGTCAGGACCCTCTGCCAAATCGGACAACAGGCATCACTAGCAAGAACTCTGGAATCTAGAGCCATGGATGTATGTTGTGTTTCAGAGACACGCATACAAGACCCGAATGTGGTCATTCACTTGACCTCACCCAGTCAACAAGGTGAATCTGCAAAATTCCCTTTAAGGGTGTCAGGAGACCCCTCAGCTAGCGCACGAGGACTCGCAGGTGTACGGATAGCACTGAGTGTTAGGGCGGAAAAATCACTTCTTGACTGGATCTCAGTAGATAGTCGTATGTGTGCGGTCCGTCTGAACGGGTCCGTTAAAAAAAAGGAAAGACGGCGCTACCCGTCGTTGCCTTTTTGTAGTCTCCGCTTACGCCCCAACAGAATGCAGTTCGGATGAACTAAAGAATGACTTACACCTTAAACTCTCTAATTTGCTGCAAAAAGCAAAGCGTTCAGATATAGTTTTTTTAGCAGGCGACTTCAATGCCCAAGTAGGGAAGTTGTGCCAGACTGAGATGTATGTGGGTGGTACGTATGGAGATCCCTGCTGACGAACCGACAACGGTGATCGTCTTCTACAGTTTTGCTCAGATAATCATCTGTTCCTACTCAGCACAAACTTTAGGCACAAAGAGAGACACTGCGTAATCTGGTGACCTCCATCATCAAATCAACGCTGGACTCAGATAGACCGCATAGCGATAGGGTATCGCTGGCGAGGGTCAGTAGAAGACTGTCGCTCCTTCTGGAACACGTGCGTAGACTCTGATCATGCCCTGGTTCGCGCATGTTTATGCTTACGATCAAACGGACATAAAACATTGTTGGCAGTGAAGCAGTTACATCTCCAACTACATCGAAACTTGAAAATGTGTCAGGCACACGCTAAGGGAGACCACCACCTATGATGATAATGGACGCCAGTGGAATATGTGTGTATCGCAAACTGGCATAAATTAGAATTGGTTTCAAGATTTTATCATGAATTGATATCAATTAGAGAACCACTGGAAACCCAGCCACAAGGAGTACTGCCAGACAGCTAGCTGTTTCGTCAGACGAGTTTGGGACTCTGCTTCAGAAGTACGCACCCACCCACCGCCAGGGTTCGAACCCAGGACATCAAGGTCACAAGGCGAGCTGGTAGAAATCAGAATTCATGAGCGATTGTATTGCGTTCCAATGGATGAATGGTCAGTCGGTCCGCCTCTTAACCATTTCAAGGTGGTGGATTCCATCCCCAGTGGAGTGGGATCAAAGTTGAATACTGTGGAAGAGTCCCAAAACATTGGACGAATATAATGTTCACCAGTATCAGCCAGTAGTTCTGTATAGTTGGGCTCGGTTAGTAGTGGAAATATAGGTCACAGGTTTAAGTGGTTCGTCTTTCAGCCAGTTGGCCATAGCCTCAAAATTCCACATAACCTACACACCACCACATATAAAATCTTTTCCGAGTGACTGAGTTCTACATTACTGACTGACTGGTCCCCACCCTATGTAAGAAGTTAGCAGTTATTAAAGTCCAAGAGAAATTTTACTCGGAGAAACAAAATAGTCTGCTCTGTAGAGGAAATCAAAAACCACATGACCTTGCATACATTTTCTTTTTACAAATATGTATAGTCTACTTATTTAAATAATAAGTAGTTAAAAATAAGTAAGACTTACAAAACAGGCCATTTGTAACCCATTTGTACGAGGACATAATGTAATTGTTGAAAGTGTAAACGTTGTCCAATTTCTACCTATAGAATCAACAGAAGATGTAAAATAACAGGTTATATTATTCATTCGATCTACTACTTACGTTTTCCCGTAAGTAGTATACTCTATAATAATATTCAACCGCTTAGTTTGAAATACGTCGCACAGGATCCTAACTCATGAATATATGGCGCTGAAAGCCACATTAGCATAAACCAACCATCCATGTACATCTTCTGATATCTGTGTCACACAAACTCGAAGACTTACAGACAGGCGAAAACCTACAAACTGGCTGAAGAAGCAGGCAGCGATGACAGGACTCCACGTGGACATGGAGAAGACGGGGGCAATGAAGATAACTAACCAACCGACAGCAACAACAACCAGAACCAATCACCATCAACAGGAGAGACTTAACAGAGGTTAATTCTTTCACTTATCTAGAAAGCATCGTTTCAACTACAGGTGGTCGGAACGGATGAAGATGTGAAATCCAGCCAGCATCGGAAGGGCAAGATACATCTTGATCACCCTCAAATCAGTTTGGAAATCTTCTATACTCAGTCAGTATAAAGAATAAGAGTCAGATTCCCAACACAAATGTGAAGGCAGTCAGTCAGTTCTTCTATATGTGTCAGAAACTTGCACTGCGCGTCACGAAAAGGATTGCCGACAAGTTACAGACTTTTATCAACAGCTGCCTTCTCTGGCCCCAGTTTGCCGGCAACAAGAAACTCTGCAGTGGAACAAACCAACCAATAGTCGATTGCTCAACAAATATATAGGAGAAAATGGAGTTAGAGCGGGTATACGTTGAGAAGGCCATTGAATGTCAACGCGCTCAATGCAGAACATTGTTCGAGTGGAATGCTAATGCGAAGCGACGAATGAGTCATCCCACAGTGAAATGAAGGAGATCGTGCGAGTTAGAGGAGGAGACGAGAGATTATGAGCAATCGTGGACCCAGTTGAAAAAGATAGCACCAAATAGAACAAAGTGGATATGTGTTGTTGAAGCCCTATACTTCACTCGGAACCCAAGGGAGTAGTAATAATATCAATTTGAAATTGTTACTTTATTGAAACAAACATTAGGAGTAAGACGATGCCGTCTGGCTGCCTACCATCCCCGCTGATAACATTCCTGATTGTGGTGGGTTGGACCACCAAACAAAAGATCGCGGTGGGCTGGGGAGAAAGAAGATGCATGGGGATGCATTAGACCGGCAAGAAGACTGTAGAACATCTGAACTTTGCGCGGATGATTTATGTCTACATATCACACAATCTCGACAATCTACAGGTGAAAACCAACCAATAAGTCGGCAGAAGAGGTAGGCAGCGAAAACAGGACTTCACAAGTGAAAATATAGGTAAAACGGAGTTGATAGAGATACCCAATGATCAACAACAACAACAACAGGCACCAATCACTATCAATGGAATTTCACTTATCAGGCCAGGCAGAACTGTTTTAACCACAGACAGAAAAGATGAAGTCGTCAAATCCAGGACCGGAAAGGCAAGACAGACCTTTAACACTGTGAAATCCATTTTGAAAATCTGTCTCACTCAGTATATGAAACAAGATTCATCAGATATTCTATATGTTCTTCCAAGGATACAGAGCATCACAAAAGGCATTTCAAAGAATTGAACACAAACTTTTATATCAACAGGTGTCTTTGCTGGCTTCATACTGAAGATCAAATGCTTCTCTCCAGGAAAAGTATTAGCAGCAAAGAGCTCCATGACAGAGAGGAATCGATCAGGAACTCATTGCCTAAAAACAAAAAAAATACATCACCGAGGAGAATGAAGATGTACAATTTTGTGAGCCAACCTTTTCTTAAAACATCCCTTTCCAAAGCGAGGAGGAGGGAGGAGGACGCAGAATAGCTAGCTTAATGATTGCTTGAGAGAAACCACCTTATTCCTGTTACTTCCGCCCCTATACCCCGGTAGTATAACTTCGTCCACACACACACACCCAACGTAGCGTAAACCACATACACTATGATAGTAACTGCTTTTAGTCTAATAACAATCTACCAAACAGCCATTCTAGCGTGGTAGGGTAGTTCTAACCAGTGTAGCTCATTAGACTGACTAGGTGACATGTGAAAGACCAACACCATCATCATGTCAACGTAGCAGCTATCGCCGTAGGGACGGACTGTGTGTGTGTGTATTGACTACTGTATATTGATCAATAATCAATCAATCATCAATCGATAATCTCTTCGTGAGTCTATCATATATACAAATGGACAAACAACCAAAGAAACAAATGTATATGTTGTAGATAAATTTGAAGAAATCTTACCACATAATGAATTCTATCGAATTGATATTGTTCATATCGAGAAATAGCCGCGGCAATATCCCTGTTGTATAAATAGCAACAACAACAACAAAAGCAACAACAATAATAATGACAATAAAAAGAAGTCTGATTAATGAGGATACATACATATGTGACTCTCAGAAACGTTCTCGGTGGAACAGAGTTCAGAAGTTTCAATAGAAGTGGGTTTCACTTTTATGGCGTGAGGTTACTGGCCTCATCCACGCCCTAACTTCCGTCTCTTTACCGGCCTTACTATTGGCTTAGCGAGGCAAAGGAGTGCGTTGGCCGAGGATCGATCTTCGAAAAAACTAGGTGATTGACGAGCGCTCTACCGACGGACCGCAGACATTCAGAGTTGGGTTTAAACTGAAAGGAAGCCTTTCGATTTCCTACAACCACCTTAACTTGAAATGGGGTTGTTGGTGGTCTGTAGCAATTTTCATCTAAACTATATACTGACATAGCCCCCTAATCCAAGTGCTAACAAACAAAGCGCCTAAAAATTCTCTGGCATTTTTCTTAAATACATTTTCTCTGTTTAACGTTTCTACACCTTTCGATTACTATTGTGGTGAGAGAGCTGTCTGCCAGCCGAAAATGAGTCATCAGGAGAGAAAACAAGAAGAAAGCCTAACCTTGAGGAAATCAACAACCAATCACAGCAGACTTCACGTGGGAGGATACGATTAGCAGATATATCACAACAAAGAGATGACAGAATAACCTTCAGCAGGAAAACAATCAATCGGAAGACGTCACCTGTCTGCTAACAATAACGCTAATAATAATGTACAAAAAATCTATAAATATCTGTTGATTCTCTCAATAAACAATCTGTTGCCTGGCCCTTGTCTTCTGTCGTTACACTATTATTATTGTTATTATTATTTTATTCATGTGGAATTTTATAAAACTCATTTTATCCTTAAAGTTAATGGTGAACAATCAAACTTGGTTAGAGAAACATTGGAAAACCTGGGAGTGGTGGACAGACGTTTCGTCCTAGACTAGGACTCTTCATCAGTACGCACCCATCGGGATTCGCACCCCAGTACTCACAAGTTTACCAATGGCTCACTAACCAATGTCAGCTCATGATGAAATCCTGCAATCAATCAATCAATCAAATTCCTACAAACCAATACTTGAATCTTTGAGTGATTGGTTAATACGGCACCTCTCTACGGAAAGGATTCATCGAGAGAATAACAGACAGGAAGTCAATTAAGGTAATACCCCCCCTTATCATTCGATTGGTGAAACGAGGATCTATAATACACACAGATGACTCTGGAAGGGATATAACTCCTTGTCATCCCTTCGATAAATTTACCACGCAGTCAACCAAACGAATGATTTTGTGGATCCTATTACAAGCACCTACGCCAGCTCCACCGAAGGATTTTGAGGAAGATTGAAGAAAAGGATTAGAGACAACCATTAAAGGATGTTATTTAAAGCCATTTTGATGAATACATGTATAAAATGTGATCTAACCTCTCTATTGATACTCCTATGGAAAACTGGGAGTTGCTGTTTTGTCACACCTCAGAGAAAGGCATCCTGTGTCTTGTGCGTCAGTGGCACAGCGGTTAGGACTCCCGCCAACCATGCACATGGTCCGGGATTCGATCCCCTCCAGATGCACAGCCGATATCAATGGTCGGCCTGCAAAATTGGGCTACCGATATCACATGCTGAAAATTCCATACTTGTACCAAAAATACGGTGTGGAATCAAGCTCTAATCAAAATTATATATATATATAATTCGTGAAGATAGCCCTTGTCATATGATTGGTGCATTCAAGATCATTTTGCTGATTGGTATTTACTGGTGAGGTAAAGTTCCAGAAATATTTCCAGTTGAGAGTCAAATTCTATAACGAATAATACACGGTTAACAAATAGGCGGGATTACAAATAAAGTGTATTACACTAAGTTGTATCCGACTCGATGTTGTTCAGCTGTGAGGAAATGTTGATAACTACTAGCTGGGGAGGAGATCCAATCGACAAAAAGTTCAAATGCAACCGATATTTTATCAATTTTCAAAGTTTCGTCCGTCTAAACAGAAACAGAAATCTCATTTACTATGCTGTTATCCTCTTCAAGAATCCGGAAGATATATATATACTGAGGAATCTTTACATGGAGAGCTGCAAAATCTGTGGAGAATCTTGATGGCATTTGGTTTCCCACTCAGATTCATAGACAATAAGGTGAAATCAAAGAAAGGTGATGAACAGGTTCAGGTTATCCCAGACATGATTCTTCTGTTGAATCAATCACAAATTTAAAAGTGATACTGATGCAGAAATTCCACAAGAAACTATTCGGTCAACACATGAAAGATAAGCTGTCTCACTGGGCCAAAATTCGCATGCATATGCATGCTCTTGTGGAGTTGAGAACACTGATTGTACCATGCGTCCACCTGTCAAAACGCTCTGAGGAACACTATCCAGTCTGGCTAGCAAAGGGAGGACGCAAGTGTACGTGTATATAGTTCGGTAACAGAACACCTAGTGAACTCAAGACACGCAGTTCCATTTCAAAAATCGTTCAAAGTACCATACACAAGATCCTATCAAACCTCTGGGGGAATATATTATTATTATTATTATTGTTCCCTTGGGTTCCTAGTGGAACATAGGGCTTCAACTGCACGTCTCCACTTGCTTCTGTCTTCTGCTGTACTTTTCACTTGCATCCATGTTAATCCATAGTGTTTCAGTTCCTCATCACACGATCTCCTCCATGTCACCCTTGGACGTCCCACTCGCCGCTTCCCTTTCGGGTTCCACTCAAGCAATGGCCTGACGCGCGATGTCACCCAACGGCCTCCTCAGCGAGTGTCCAATCCATCTCCACTTTCTCCTGCATATTTGTTGGACGATTGGTTCCTGTTTTGTTCGTTCCCATAGTTTCTTGTTGGTGATTCTTTCCGGCCATCTGATCTTCAGTATAGAGCGAAGACAGTTGTTGATAAAGTTCTGCAACAGGCTGTTGGAAATATTCTTGGTGACCCGCCAAGTTTCTCATCCGTATAGAAGAACTGACTGACTTGACGTTTGTATTGAAAATCCGAATTTGGTTGTTGATGCTGAGTGACGAAGATTTCCAGATTGGTTTCAGGTTGATGAATGTGTTTCTCGCCTTCCCGATTCTCGATTTGACATCCTCGTCCGTTCCTCCTGTGGTTTCTGGGGGAATAGCAATCTTAAAATTTAAGCCACCTCTGTGATATTATATTCAAAAGAAGTACCTTCAACCTTTGTTTCTACGATGGCCATCACATTTTTTTTGTTGTTTTTTTTATTACAGCTTGATTCCACACCGTATTTTTTGGTACAGGTATGGAATTTTCAGCATGTGATATCGGTAGCCCAAATTTTGCAGGCCGACCATTGATATCAGGTGTGCGTCGGCAGGGGCATGGTCGACGAGAGTCCTCACCATTGTGCCACCGACGTACATAAATAGTCGAATCTCTCAAAAATGGTTATCCAATTACATTCTCTTACTCAAACCTCCAGTGTATTTTTCTGTTATAATCACGTCTCTACACTCTGTTTGTTATTCTGGTTTTTCGTTATATAATCCAAACCGTCAACTGGAAGTAGTCCTGGACCTTTTCTCACCCCTTTACTAAACTATATATATATATATACTAATGTACAATCTAGTTGGTGGTGACATTGTCGAAAAAGAAATTCTTCCTGTAATATAGAGAATTCTGCAAAACAACAGTGGGGTACAGCAAGTCAGGTGTGAGGAAAAATACTCTCCGGAGATGACAGTCACTTACCAGAATCGATCTTACAGCTAAGTTAGTTCCCGTCTACCCGACAACATACTCCCCTTTGGTGCAATCGAAAGTCGACACAGATACCCTTCTCATCATGTTAACTACAACTATGTATACAAATTTATGTGTATCTGTGGGAGCAGTTACATTGGGAGAACAGAAAGAAGGGTACGCCTCCGATTTACTGAAAAGTCTACGTCTCACGGGAACAAAAGCTTATAATAGTACAACTAGTAGGCATCTCTCCTGATACGGGTCATGAGGTGGAAATCGTGAATTCCTTTAAAATTATCAGTGGACAAAAAACCTGAGTTCTCCTCAAGTTTGCCGAAGCAATCACCAACAAACGCATGCAACCTGATTTTCCCTGGTAACTGGATGTTTTTATTCTCTCTTTCATTTGATTATGTATTCTGATGATATTAGATGGTTGGAGGCAATCGGCCACAGGAAGCCTTACCTGACCAAGGTTTCGTGCTGGTTGGCACGTGCCAGCAAGTCGGATCTGTGACCCTGAAGGAACTAATATCTATTCTGAGATTCGAACCCACGTCAACCAGTGCTGCAGTCAGAGACGTTACCCCTGAGCTATTCGGGCTCGCGTTTGACCTCCTGTAGGACTGTAATGGGTATTTTGATTGGACACTAGTAACTAGTGTAGTGTGTGACTAGTCCTTTCTTTGGTGCACACTGAATTCTGTCAGTGACGCGGGTTCGAATTTCAGAAGGGACATGAGTTCCTTCAAGGTTGCAGATATGCCTTGCTGATGAGTGCCAACTAGCACGAAACCTAGGTCAGGCAAGGCTTCCTGTGGCCGACTGCCTACAACCATCTAATATCATTAAATCAATGTACACCGCGATGGCGAGCCACCTAGAATGGTGGTCACATTGCAAACCTGACTGATAGAAATCAGTGTGCACCAAAGAAAGGACTAGACACATCACACTAGTTACTGGTGTCCAATCAAAGATTACGTAATCTTCGGCTTTAGCCTCAACCCCCCCCCCACCACCATCACTTTCACATAGTGTAATTTTGCTTGCCTCTAGTTTCTATGATTTGAGTTGAACTCAGTACATTGTTATTCAATGTGTTAGTCACCCATCATCTTACGCACCTCTTGTCTTTATAACGTAACTCCTTTAAAATTGTATGCATACATTTACTTTGTTTAAACGTGAACTCCCTGTGTAAAAACTATGTCAGCGTAATTTTCTGAGCACTGTTCACTAATTCCAGAAATTCCTCTCAACTGACATCATGAAAAATCGGCAAGTATGTTTAAACTTTTCTGTACATAAACTTAACAATAATTGTATTTAGGCTGTACGCATCTGATGAGAAGCCGACGAAATGAGTGATGGTATCATACTATTCTGCAAAAACTGTTGTTCTTGCTTTATTCTCATTGACTAGTGCCAGTTGCGCTATATCGTGAATTGGCACAACTTGGAATTCATGAACTGGCCATTGGATAGGGTCTCAATGAGTGGCATAATCGTCTACAAACTCACCTTGTAACCAGAAGGTCCTGGATTCAAACCGTGGCAATGGGGTGGGTGCGTACTGATGAAGCAGAGTCACAAATTAGGCTGGCGAAACAGCTAGGTGTCTGGTAGTACTCACCGTGGCTGGTTTTCCAATGAGGCAAAGTAAAACTTTAAGCACCATTAACTACCACCAATCAGCGAATGACCTCGAAGCCACCAGTCACGTGAAGGAGACATTTTTGTGTATGGAATATATGCCTTTATGAAAAACCATAAAAACTGTTTAAATGTGTTACAGAGGATACCTTTCTCTCACATGTCATGAAAATAGATCTCAGTTTTAGTTTGGAGTATCAACCGAGTATAATTCCATTATGGATAAGATTTTATTTTGATAAATGACACAGTGTGGTTATACAGTAATATTAACTGATGACGTTTCGAGCATAAACTATTGCTCATAATCATGATATGATTGTATAACCTCCTCCAAGTCACCCTTGCACTGACCACCAACTCGCCACTTCCCTTTCGGGTTCCACTCGAGCAATGGCTTGTCTAGTGATGTCACTTGATGGCTTCCTCAGAGTATGGCCAATCCATCTCCATTTCTTCCTACCTATTTGTTTCACAATCGGTTCCTGCTGTGTTGGTTCGCTCATTGCCAGAGATCTCTGTTGCTGATCTTTTCTGGCTATCTGATCTTGAGTATTGAGCGAAGACAACTGTTAATGAAGGTCTGCAGTTTGTTTGAGATGCTTTTTATGACGCGCTGGCCAAGTCTCTGATCCGTATGGTAGCATTGACCTCACATCGGAGTTGAAAATTCGGATCTTATTATCATTTTGATGCTGAGTGCTGTTGACCTCCTGCACACAGACTTGAGAGTAGTGAAAGCTTGTCTTGCTTTTCCGATTCTTGCTTTGATATCCTCGTCAGTTTCGCCTGTAGTTGAAACGATGCTTTCCAGGTAGGTAGGTAGGTAGGTAGTGGAGGTTGTTTCTTTTAGGTTCCTTCCATTTATGCTGATTGTTGTCTGTTGTTGTTGTTGCTGCTGCTAATGGTGGTGTTGGCCGGGAATCTTCATCACCTCTGTTTTCTCTATGTTCACCTGAAGTCCTTGGCTTAAAGCGTACCTTAATCTTTCCCAAACCTAAGCTGTAGTTTTCAAGATATCCCATTTAATAGCATAGCATAACACTTCAATGAGTATATTTTATTGATGATGACAATATCATTTGCCAGGTTTCACTAAGGTGCTCAGTGCGCGTGTCAAGGTCATTGGTGCGGTCACACTCCATTTGGTAATTAGTAGTTAGTGGTACTCAAAGTTTAACTTGGCCTCCAATGGTTCTCTAACACACATGTCCTGTGAACAACACAACTCTATTTGGAAGAAGAATTTTAAAAAAAGGGCGATCATTGTCTCACATTCACGTGCACCCAGTTACCACCTACCAACCTACCTGGTCAAGTATAAAGTTGACTTGTCACTTTTCAACAAGACAATATTCTGTCTTGAAAAATTTACATCAGAGACATTTTCTGTTGACATGCATATCAATCCATCACTAAGAGAGAGAAAATCAGAAAGACAAAAAAAAGTGAATAATAATCAGACAGAGTGAGAAAATTGTTCAGAAACCAATAAAAATATGTATACATACATACGTATAAATACTAGACTATTTACATACATGTATGATTCCCTTGAGTTCCGAGTGGAACATAGGAGGGCCTGACATAGCACATCCTCCCGTTTCATCCTGTTTCCTGAAGTCCTCTTTTTATCTGGCTTCTCGATTACCTATAAACTCTTATAATCTCCACCTGACACGATCTCTTACCCTACGTCACACACTCGGACCAATGACCAGCTAGCTCGTTGTTTCCCATCCAGGTACCACACTCGAGAGATCGTTCCCAGGATAGAAGACTAGAACGGTGGAAAGAACACTTTGAGGAGCAGTTTAATCGGCCTACGGCCACACTCAACCTACCGAACACATCCAACACCTCCTCCCTGAATGGGATATAGACACAGGTCCTGCGTCCTCAAATGTAGTTACTAAGGCTGTCACTAATGTGAAACGAGGCAGAGCAGCAGGACTTGATGGAATTGACTCCAAAGGTGTTTAAGGATGGCGGAGACAGTTGACTGTTTATGTTAACTGAGGTGTACTAGGAAGCGTCTAAGAATCAGAGGAAGTCCCGTCGGGTTGGTGTTAGTCATTGATTATCTCGATATACAACAAGGGAGACAAGTCTTCCTGTGACTAATATAGTATCTAAAGTCCTAGGCTCAATAATATTGCGTAGACTAAGTGGTTCTCGGGAGGAACAAACACGGGACAACCAGGAAGAGGGTGTATTGATCATATCTTCACCCTTAGACAGATTCTGGAACGGGGCATACGTATACTTACCAGTGTTCAGCAATCGTTATATTTCTTGACTTAAAGGTGGCATTCGATTCTGTCAACCTGGAGGTACTCTGGCGATACTTGGCTGTAAAGAGAATGCCGAGAAAATACATTGCACTGATCAAGGCACTCTACTCGAACTCATGCAGCCAGCCAGGTGAGAGCTTACGGCGAGTTGTCATATGAACTGGTGACAACTAGTGGTGTCCGTCAGGGATGCCCACTATCCCCATTCCCATTCAATTGCATCATATATGTACTAATGGACTTAACCCTAACTCACTTCAGTGACTCAGAGATTGACTTGTTCCCACCAGGGAATAATCTCGTTAACTTAGAATATGCAGATGATATAGTCCTCCTAGATGAAGACGCTGACAAAGTGCAGAGTCTTCTGAATACCTCAAAGAGCAGCAATCCGCGAATGTTTGGCAATCGATTCGCTTCCGCCAAATGTAAGATGATGTTACAGGACTGGACTGCACTACATTGACTCCTAGCTTAGAAATAGGGAATGAAGTGGGCTACTGATATCACATGCTGGAAATCCCATACTTGTACCAAAAATACGGTGTGGAATCAAGCTATAATCAAAAAAATTAATTAGAGCGTGTTGGCCAATTCACTTATTTGGGAAGCTGCATAAGCCGCATCGGGTTAATCACCACCGAAATCTCAGCACGGATACAGAAAGCTAGTTTCGCATATGCTAGTTTCCGCCGTCTCTGGCGTAGACGTGATATCCGGCTATCGACCAAAGGGCGTGTGTACTGCTCATCAGTCCGCTCCGTCCTCCTTTATGGCTGTGAGACCTGACCATTGAGAGTGGAAGACATGAAAAGGCTGGCTAGCTGCCTTTGATCATAGGTGCCTGCGTCCTATCGCCCGTGTGAAGTGGTATAATCAGGTGAGCAATATTGAGGTTAGGCATCGGTCGAGTGCTAGCTAAGGAGGGATGGGAAATCAATCGACGAGGCTGTGAAGCTTCATCAACTGAGATAGTTAGGACATGTGTTACTCATGCCTGGCCATCGATCGCCTTCCTCGACAACGGGCAATATTAGCTGACATTGGATGGATCAGGTTGGAAAAGAACCACTGGTGGTCAAACCAAAACATGACTTCTTCAGTCAATGGAATCCACAACACTAACTTTAAGCTAACCACTTAGACTTCCTGATTGGGGTCCTCGGGATAGTAAACACCAATGAAGGCTGAAGACAATTGGTGATATGGTTGATTCAAAGTGATCGTTCTCAGTGGCTGGTGTAGATGCATTCACTTCTTGTGACTTACAATATCCAATAAAACTATATTGTTTTTCGCTGTTACTATCCTTTTTGCCTCATCTCTCTCTTTATTGTCTCTATTTTGCATTTGTTTTTACTTTCTTCTCTTGCTTTGTGTGCTGAGTGAAGTGTGACGACTGGAACTGCTGCACACCGGTGCAAAGTTCTACGTTGTGAAACCAGACAGACAGACAAACAAACAGGCGAAAGATCGCCTGGCGTGCACGCGCGCGACGTCACTCAATAGTCTCTATTCACAGTGTTTATCCCGTTCATCTCAATTGACTTCGGCATATCTGTTGAACAGTAGACTCCTGATTAAGTTAGTTCTCAAGGTCTTCCCTGTTGCTAATTCTTTCTAGCCTGTCATACAATCTTCAGTACGGAGCCAGAGAAAGAAGCAGCTGTTGGTGGAACTCTGTATCTTGTTGAAAATGTTTTCGTGAGGCGTAAGTCAAGTTTCTGACCCATATAGAAGAACTGACTACCTGACTGACTTAACGTTGGGTGTTGAAAATACCAATCTTCTTCTTTGTGCTGTGGAGTGCAACAGACTTCCATACCAACTTGAGATTAATGCACCGGCCTGTCTTGCTTTTCAGATTACGGCTGGTTTTCACATCCTCATCCGTGCTGTCGCCTGTAGTTGGAACGACGTTGCCCAGATAAGTGGAGGAAAGGACCTCTTTTACATTTCCCCATGGATAGTGATTGGTGCTTGTTGTAGTTGTAGATAGTTAGGTACCTTTATTACCTCGCTTTCTCTTTTCTCTATGTTTTCTTGAAATCATGCCTTCACTGGCTGCTTCATCTGCCAACTTGTTGGCTTTTACCACTAAGTTTTCGAGTATGGTGGAGAAGATTTGTAGCTCAGGTGGATGATTTTGATGTGGTTGTGTTCTCTGAGCTGGATGAATAGTTAATTTGCGAAGCTTTCATCCCCCTACTGGGTGACATCTTCAGCGCATACTTCAATTTGAAGAAGTGAGCTATTAGATTTCTCCACGAGTTTATTAATCATCTCTCCCAGTGACCTTGGACGTGATTGGTTGTTTTTGTATGTTTTCACACCTTCTAGGCTACTTGTATTGGAACTGATTGTTTCTTTGACTTGCACTTTGACCCTTTGTGTGTGTGTGAGGTTTCTTTCTTATAGGTTGATAAATTTTGTCAATCTCGATGTGTCTATTGATTGATGATTCACTGGAATGCCAAGCTTCTAAAATTTTCTAGAAGAAATCTAAAAGCTCACTTCTTCAAATTGAAGTATGCTCTGAAGATGTCACCTAGTAGAGTGATGAAAGCTTCGCAAATTAACTATTCATCCAGCTCAGAGAACACAACCACATCAAAAGTCTTCTAGTTTATGTGACATTAGACTACATACCGTTAGCGAAGTTCAAACCTCCTGGAATCTTCTCTTATCAGCGGCCTAACGTATTCCTGTCTTCTCACTCCCCTTACAAGTACGTTTGATGAAGGATGAATTACTTCCTACTCTTTCTGGTAATAACAGAACAGACAAGGGGGTTGCAGCATATCCACCGTGTTGATTTTGACGGTGTGGCGCACATTTAGAGAAGCTGACTGTTTTATTTTATCGAACCCAACAACTTATGTAAGTGTAGAACATGGGCACTGTGGTGGTAGCATGTAATTTCATATCAGACAAGTTTATTTTAAATATCACACAGTGATGATGCAGTTTTAACAACTAGATGACAAGGTTTCGAGCACAAATTATCGCCACTCATAACACCATATCAATTTAGTAACCAGAGGTACTGAGTTCGAACCCCGGTGGGTACGTACTGTTGAAAAGTTCTAAATTAGGCTGAGAAAACAGCTGTATCCAACACTCCCAGGTCTTCCAACGGTTCGCTAACAGACATCAGCTCAAGAATATCAAATTCATGCTCACTAGCGATTGGCCATAATTCAGGTAGGCAGTTACCTGGGTTCTAGTGAAAAGTCGTGACGCGATGGAGTTGTTTAGAGTTCTAGCTAAAAGTCCTAGCCAGTTGAGTACATCAGGCTATATGCGAGAATAGATGCTCCCCAGTGACAGATGGGGTCGTGCTATCGGTCGGTCGGTCTTCGACATAGAACTTTGCACCGATGTGCGGCAGTTCAAGTCGTCACACTCCATCCTGTAGCACACAAAGCAAGAGAAGAAAGTAGGAGAAATGCATAATACAGAGACAGTAAACAGAGGTGTGAGACAAAGGAATAGTAATAACGAAGAACAAAACAGTTTCATTGGAAATCATAAGTCACAAGGAGTGGATGCATCTGCGCCATTGAGAACGATCACTTTGAGCCATGTCACCAATTGTTTCCAACCATTGGTTTTTACCGTCTCGAGGACCCCAACCAGTCGGGAAGTCTACATCTTCCTACATGGCTTAGACTAACTGTTGTGGATTTCATTGACTGGTGCCATGTTTTCGTTTGACCGCCGCTAGCTCTTTTCCAGCCTGGCCCTATATCAGCTAACATTGCCCATTGTCGAGGAAGGCAATGACTAGGCATACGTAGCACATGTCCTAACCATCTCAGTCGATGTAATTTCACAGTCTCGTCGACTGATTTCCCCGCCTTACCTAGCACTCGACGCCTAACCTCAATATTGCTCACCTGATTATACCACTTCACACGGGAGATAGAACGCAGGCACCAATGATCAAATATAGCTATCCGGTCTTTTCATGTCTTCCACTCTCAATGACCAGGTCTCACAGCCATAAAGGAGGACGGAGCGGACTTTTGAGCAGTACACCTGCCCTTTGGTCGATAGCCGGATATCACGTCTACGCCAGAGACGGTGTAAACTGGCATATGCGAACCTAGCCCTCTGTATTCGTGCTGAGATTTCATCGGAGATCAACCCGTTGGGGCTGATGGTACTTCCCAAGTCGTGCTATATACATATATCACGAAAACATGAACCACTGGATTCCGTCCCAGAAGCTGAATGACAACCCCATTCGCCTCGTGACCTGAAGGTCCTGGGTTCGAACATCTTCCCCCGCCCCAGCCGTGAAGTCATTCGTGCGTGCTTCTAAACAGTCCCAAAGAAGGACGAAACTGTTATCCAGCTAAGCTCCCTGGTGGTGGTTTTCCAGTGGTTCTGTAACTCTGGTCAGTTCGTTGTCAATCTTTAAATCAGTCACTTTCCTCCCTGCAAACCAACACACTTAGAAATTAGCCCAGTCTTCACTAGTATTGTGTGAGTCGGTAGCATAGCGGTTAGGATGCTCGCCGACCATGCACATGGTCCGGGGTTCGATCCCCGACTGACCGACGCACTCCTTTACCTCGCTAAGCCAGAAATAAAGCTGGTAAAGAGGAAAGGTTGGGCATCCTGTAAAAATAAACACTGCTACAGAAACTCCAAGCCACTAGCTTGAAGCCCTATGTTCCACTGGGAAAGTGAAGGAATAAATAAAATAAAATCACTAGTATTGTAACAGCAGAAGGTAAGACACGGAAGCCAAGGTATATTTTTAAGTGATCAAGCAGCCATCTATATCTATACAGTTTATATTCTTTAACCAATCATCACTGAGCGTGTGTGATTTTGGTTTCCATTAAACGACACGACATATAGAATGTTCAAATACACATATAGAGTATTCTGTTGCTAATGCGGTAGTGAACTGTGGGAATAATATTCCATTGGAACCCATTGCCTGTATCATACCATCACAGTATGACTGATTACAGACAGGATGAAGTTGGCTGAAATTCTACTGGGAATTCATGACCAGCAGGGTTCACCACCAAGTTGGATGTGTGTGTGAAGACAAAAATACTCGCCAATAATGACATTGGTTGGCGGTCTCACACACGCTGTTATATCACGAATCGGCAGAGGAGTTAGAACTGATCGACTGTTTGATCGGATTTATAGTGGCTAGATGGTCTACGAGTTCGCCTTGTCACCTGGAGATCCTGAGTTTGACTCTCTCTCTCTCCCCGATGGGGTGATAGGTGGTGCGTAATGCTGAAAAATCCCGAACTAGGAGGACGAAATAGCTGTTGGTTTCAACGGTGGTTCTTCTCTAACTCATTGTCGATTCATGGGTAAACTTTTTAGAAAAAAAATGAATCAAATTTGCGAAGCATTAAACCCGAAATTTAAAAAGAAAAAGAAGAAAACTGTTGATGAAATGAACAACACTCACGGTGTTTTGTAGGCTAAACCCAGAGCTAATAACTTTTCAACAAGTAAATGAGCTTTACTCACATAATCAGATTCATATTCAAACGATGTGAATTGAACATTCATACGCTAAATATAAATAAATTAAAAATTATTAAAATATGAATTATTTATAATTTCATGCAAATAACACAATAATAATAATAATAAAGTGAACTATTAACTGATGAGACAATGAACTTGATTGGTTACAAGATTTCCTCCCAGCGCCAATCACGATCAACGGGAGGGATTTGAAAGAGGTTACTTCATTCACTTATCTAGGGAGGGAGCATTGTCTCAACTACAGGAGGAACGGACGAGGATGTCAAATCGAGAATCGGGAAGGCGAGAAACACATTCATCAACCTGAAACCAATCTGGAAATCTTCCTCACTCAAATCAGCATCAACAACAAAATTCGGATTTTTAATACAAACGTCAAGTCAGTCAGTTCTTCTATACTATGGATCAGAAACTTGGCGGGTCACCAAGAATATTTCCAACAGCCTGTTGCACACCTTTATCAACAACTAACTGTCTTCGCTCTATACTGAAGATCAGATGGCCGGAAAGAATCACAAACAAGAAGCTATGGGAACGAACAAAACAGGAACCAATCGTCCAACAAATATGCAGGAAAAAGTGGAGATGGATTGAACACTCGCTGAGGAGGCCGTTGGGTGACATCGCGCGTCAGGCCATAGCTCGAGTGGAACCCGAAAGGGAAGCGGCGAGTGGGACGTCCAAGGGTGACATGGAGGAGATCGTGTGATGAGGAACTGAAACAGTATGGATTAACATGGATGTAGGTGAAAAGTACAGCAGAAGACAGAAGCAAGTGGAGACGTGCAGTTGAAGCCCTATGTTCCACTAGGAACCCAAGGGAACAATAATAATAATAATAATAATACAAGATTTCCTCACGAACTGACTAATATCAGTTAGAGAAGTCATTGGAAAATCAGCATGAAGTACTGGACTCAGCTGTTTCGTCCTAGTTGGAGACTTCTCATCAGTATGCACCACCCACCATGGTTCGAGCCCAGAAGCTTCAGGTTACAAGACTATTTCGCAGACCATTCAGCCACTGAGAGGATAAAACTAGGAAAAAATAGCTGCGTCCAGTACTCCTCCTCCCCCACCCCGCCAAATGGTTTTCCAATGGTATTCTAATTGATGCTAATCAGCTCGTGTCTTAATCTGGAACAACAACCAATCAAATCCCTGTTAACCAAGAGTAGAGACTTCAATTTCATCGACTTTTAAAAGGCCTTCGACAGACAGCGTTGACCGAGAAGTAATTTGGAAATTACTTCAACACTACACAATGCACCAAATATTTATCAACCTCATTTGACAGCTATACGACAATGCTACGTGTCAGATGACCCACACAACGGAAAACTCAGGCAAGCGTTTAAAGTGAATATAGGAGTAAGATAAGGCTGCCTGCCTAATACCACCGATGATATTCCCAACTGGTGGAGTGGTTTATGCGTCAGACAGTCGTCTGTGGGGAGCGAGAAGACAGGTATACGTTGGACCGATTAGAAGACTCTAGAAGGTCTGGATTTCACGGATAACTTATTTCGTTTAATGTCACATAAACTCGAAGACTTACAGGCAGGCGAAAACCTACAAACTAGCTGAAGAAGCAGGCAGCGATAACAGGACTCCACGTGAACATGGAGAAGACGGGGACGACGAAGATAACCAACCGACAACAGCAACAACAATCAGCACTAATCACTATCAACAGGGAAGCATCAACCACAGGCACACGCCACGGCTGAAGATGAGAAATCCAGCCAGCATCGAAAAGGCAAGATACACCTTCATCACCCTCAAATCAGTTTGGAAATCTTCTGCGCTCAACCAGCATAAAGAACAAGAGTCGGATTACCAAAACGAATGTGAAGTCAGTCAGTCAGTCAGTTCTTCTATATGGGTCAGAAACTTGGTCAGCACATCACGACAGGCATCTCCAGCAGCATACTTCCGACTTTTATCAACAGCTGCCCCTTTCGATGACTCCACTTTGAAGATCAAATGGCCAGAGAGAAACAATTAGCTACAAGAAACTATGGGAAAAAACTAACCAACTACATATCGCTCAGCCAGCATGTAGGAGAAAATGGAGGTGGATTGGGCACACACCAGTGACGAGATCATCGAATGACATCGCGCTCAGTGCAGGACATGGCTCGAGTAGAACCCCAACGGGAAACGACAAGTCGGTCATCACCTCAGAAGTGACATGTAGGAAATGGTATGACGAGGAGATGAGAGATTATAGGCATTCGTGGGACCAGCTAAAGCGGATAGCGGAAAATAAAACAGAGTGGAGATGTGTTGCGGAAGCCCAGTGTTCCACTCGGAACCCAAGGGAATAATATAATAATGATAATAATAGTAATAATATAAATCTTACCTTATAATTCAATTTCAACTGTTCATTGGTTACTCTACGCACTCGTTGTAAGAAATCAGTTCTGAGAGACTCTTCTACTGTGGAAGAATTCATCACTGCTCGGTGTAATGATTTCACCGAGTCACTTGCATAACTAATTCCTTGAGTAACCATTTTTCTTTCATTCAGCAAATTCTCATCTTGATTGGCTTGAACATATAACTGTTAAAGTAGAAATCGATATATATATATATATATATATATATATATATATATATATTTACAAACGAGATAATCTAAACTGACAGAAGGGTAGGCAGGTAGGTAGGTAGGCGATGGTGTTAAATAACTAACTATCCTGGAAAATTTATTAGGAATATCAACAAAGGTCAAAAGCAAAATAAAAATGATGGTGAAACCAATAATGATAACATAAATAAGAAAGAATATAGGACATCTACAATTTTACCATATCAGAAATGGAGGGGACATCTGAGACCCTAGGTAGGATTCCCAACAAAGCAAGAACTAGGGTGACATTCAAACCTACAAACTCACTCAGGCAGGGGACAAGCTCTGTAGGCTAAAGGACTCTGTAGGTTGAGAAAATTAGGAAAAAAGATATAATTTACAAAATACCTTGCAATGACTGCGAATGAGGTCAACCACATAGGTCAATCTAGTAGATCATGAGTAGTGAGATTATCAGAACATAAGAATTCAGCTAAGGTAAGAATGGTTGACCCCGAGAAGAAAGTATTAAAAGAAACTCAGCACCTCATTGCACTGTATGCATTAACACACAACCACACAATAAGGTGGGAAAGGGTTAAAATTCGAAGAAGTGGTATAGGTAGATGGAGAACGAGATTGATTACTGAATCCTGGTTCATCGAGTGAATCTACACCCAACATTTGCGATAGAAGTGACTCAACGCAAATACCAGAGATACCGAAGATATTATTACCACCAGTCAAATCAAAGGAGGATAATAAATAATCTTAAAATTCTATTTCAGTTCAATTCACGTACATCATAACATTATAACAAGTTACTGATTTTGACTATAAAAACACTCGTCTTATTTCCCATCTGATTGTATTTGATTGATAACACAAATATTATTATTTCTGAATGTACTTTATCTTACATTGATTTTATTCAAATGTCTAATCATGAACTTGTGAGTGAGTGAGTGACTTGATATGATTATGAGTGGCAATAAATTGTGCTGGAAACGTTATCATCAGTAAATATTACTGTACAACACACTGTGTGATTTATCAAAATAAAATCTTATCGATAATGGAGTTACCACAGTGCCCAAGTTTTATACTTACATCAAGTAATTTTCACTCTTTCTTTGAGGTGAATACCAATCTTACAGTGTGTATTAACACACACACATACACACCTAACAATCGAATCTAGTCCCATTTGGGGATTCGTCAATTGAATGTATCTACCTATATTCCAAGTCAGTCAGTAATGATGTTCCTCACCACGACTAACACTCGAACCATCCAAGACCCATCATCTCACATGGTCAAGGTGTTTGTTAACTCTACTATGCGGCTGCGCTTAGCCAGCCCCAGACGGGCCAAAACCTTGTCGTGCAACACAGGTATCAGTTGTTTTTCGTTTTTTTTTGAAGTTATCTCGAAGTTCCCGTTGATTGATTGATTCTATCGGACTGAAATCCTTAGTCACCGCTGGCTGACATGTTGTAGACTCCTGGAACAACCATGACAAAACTCAGATAGCGATCAGTCAGTCGTCAGCCACCCTGACTGATTGAGTTTCAAAATAGAACCTTACAACACAGAAGTGGAGCAGTTGAAGTTATCACAATCTATGTAGCACACAAAGGTAGAGACAAAAAAGGGGAGATTCAAAAGAACCATAATAAGTAGAGTGAGTCGGTGGCACAGCGGTAGAATGCTCACCAACCACGCCTTATGTGGCCCGGGGTTCGATCTCCGGCCACCGACGCACTGCTCCTTTACCTCGCTAATCCGGTAATAAGACCGATAAAGAGAGAAGGTTGGGTGGGCATGAGGCTAGCAACTCCATCCAGTAAAAATGAATGCCACTGCCACTGAAACTTTAAGCCTCTAGCTTGAAGCCCTCCCTATGTTCCACTGGGAACGTACAGGAATAAAAAAACAATAATAATAATAAGCAGAAACGTACGGGAAATCTATGACGACTTAGTGGCTTTGAGAAAGGAGAGTTTGGGTGAAATTATCTGCGCTAGTGAGAACGATTTTCAGTCACATTTCATCAACAGTCTCAAAGCCACTGGTTCTTAGAATCCTCAAGGACCTCAATTAGACATCAGTCCACACCTCCCTAAGTGTTTGCTAAATTCGACTGTCAGAGGATGTATACACTGGGAATCCAGATTTTTGATTCAACCACCACCGCCACCACGCCTATGTATGGTCAAACTATCTGTCGAGGAAGACGATCGCTAGGTAGGAGGCATACAATGACAGTGATATTCATCAAGTCGACCTACAAGAATAGTCCATCACTTGCACTCTGTCCGCCAATATCTAGTTATAATCAGAACATATGTTTCACAGCCTAGGCTGTCAGTCGCACACATACACACACACACGCCCATACATTGTGAGGGCCCAGTTGACGTTAGTGAACCCAAAACCAATTGGTTGAAAATCGAATACTTAAACAAATAACCGATATATTCCCCCACAATATATAGATGTTCAGGTGTCGTTTTGTGGGGAATTCATTGGTTATAGTGTAACAACGGAAGACAAGGGCCAGGCAACAGATCGTTTACTAAGGAAAATCAACACATATTTATAGATTTTAATGTACATTATTGTAGATTATTGTTAGTAGAAAATACAGTCTTTTGACTGGTTGTTTCTCACATAAAGTTAACCTTGCGTTTCTTTGTGGCTGTGTCAGATCATCCATATGCTAATTGTATCCGCCTACGCAAAGCCTTTGTTCTCATTTTCTCACCACCAATATTAGGGACATAAACATTGACGTCAATTACTGTCTACCAACTTTGGCTAGCAGCCAGCTGTCACCACAATAGGATTTTATCATGAGCTGACATCGGACAGAGAACCATTAGAAAACCAACAGGGAGTACTGAACTCTGCTTTAGCAGTACGCACCCACCCATCGCCAGGGTTCTAACCCACGGCCTACCGGTGACAAAGCGAGCTTGTAGACCATTAAGCCATTCACTAGAACCCGATCCAACGGCCCAACTAGTTCATGAATTCCTACTTCTGTCAATCCACGATATAGCGCGACTGGCACTAGTCAATGTCATCGGTGGCGAGTATTTGTCTTCGCATCCGACCTACTATACCCCCCAATAATCAATACGTTTCACTAGAACCCAGGGGAATCGCTAGTGAGCATCAGATTTATATACTCAAGTGTACATGTACACAGTGTTAAAATCAATACTCACTTCCTTGCTTACCTTATATAAGTATTCAATAGGATTCTTTTGAAATTCATTCTCATTTCCATACTTTAAGAATGCCGATGTCAACAGATCTACATGTATAAAATGGGATAATAAGTAAATTATTAGAAAAAAAAACAGTATGTAAAGATACCAAGAGCGAAGTATTTCACGATAAACGACCTGGTACGCGACCGAGGGTCAACAGACTCCTGTGTTCTCCACTTGAAACACTATCAGTTGGCATGCGGGTGTTCCTTACAAAAGTGGAAGGACAAACCCGAGCGACAGTCTGCAGCTTACAACTTAACTAGTGGAAAGTCAGGAGTCTACCTAGGGGGGAGGCGGGGGGATTGCTGAAAAATCCTGATTCCAAACCTACCCTATGTAGTGGTGGTGGTGGTGTTGGTGGTGTACATGAGTTCCACAATCGGAAAGCATCGAATGACAGCGTACGAGGTAATCTGTTTTAGACACCGGAAACCATAGGTGATATAGTTGTTTCCTGACGCTACTCCACCACCTTGTGGACCAGACTTCAAGCCAAAGCCTCAGGGTTGTACATGGCTGCGGCCTCTTCAGACAGTCACCTACTTCGACCTAGGCGTCCGAGAAGTATCCCAACTGTTGCACACACAAACTATGAGACTTTATGTGGTGCTCATTATTTTCCAAGTTCGTATGTTAATATATCAATGAATGTTGTAACCTGGATAGAAGATAAACCAGTTTTTTGAGAGTTCATCAAAAAATTTTCGCTGAACAATACCACCTTCAAAGTAAACTATTCATCACTTTAAACATGGACTGTGATAAACAAGCCACCCCAGAATGGTGGTTACATTAGAAAATTGACTGACAATAGAATTCAGTCTGCACCAAACAAACACAGGACTAGACACACTACACTAGTCCCTAACTAGTGTCCAATCAAAGTCGCGAGCCTGAATACCTCAGTAGTAATGCCTCTGACTGCTGGCAGTACTGGATGATGGGGATTCAAATCTCAGAAGAGACATGAGCATGAGTTCCTTCAAGGCTGCACATAAGCCTTGCTGACTGGTGAGTACCAACTAGCACGAAACCTGCCGACTGCCTTCATCTAATATTTATATAGATACATATATGACTGATTGTTTTCAACATAGAACTTCGCACCGATGTGCAGTAGTTCGAGTCGCCACACTTTACTCAGTACACAAAGCCAGAGAAGAAAGTAACAAGAAACGCAAAATAGAGACAGTAAACAGAGATACGAGGCAAAAAGAATAGTAATATCGAAGAAAAGTATAGTCTTATTAGGTATTATAAGTCACAAGGAGAGAATGCATCTGCACCAGCCACTGAGAACGATCACTTTGAGCCAGCCATATCACCAATTGTCTCCAGCTTTCATTGGTGTTTACTGTCCCGAGGACCCCAACCAGTCAGGCAGTCTACATCTTCCTACGTGGCTGACTTAAACTAACCGTTATGGTTTTCATTGACTGATGAAGCCATGCTTTGGTTTGACGACCACTAGTTGTCGCTTTTCCAACCTGATCCATCCTATGTCAGCTAACATTGTCGAGGAAGGCGATCGATGGCTAGGAGTGAGTAACACATTTCCTAACCATCTCAGTCGATGTAATTTCACAGCCTCGTCAATTGATTTCCCTTCCCTCCTTACCTAGCACTCGACGCCTAACCTCAATATTACTCACTCTATTATACCATTTCACATAGGAGATATAAAGCAGACACCTATGATCAAAGACAGCTAATCTTTTCATGTCTTCCAGTCTCAATGGCCAGGTCCCACAGGCATTATATATATATATATATATATATTGCCATTTATGCATATATATGAGATTATTTTCAACAGCTGTCTTCCCTATACACTGAATATCAATCAGATGACTGGCCAGAAAGGATTAGGCAACATGCCATGCAACGAACAAACGAAGAACTTATTGCTTAACAAAAATATGCTAAAAGAAATGCAGATGGATCGGATATACGCTGAGGAGACCACTGAATGACGCCATACTCAAGGTCATTGCTCAAGTGGGACCCCAGGTAGAAAAACCACGAGTTGGGTGTGCGTTTAGATGGTGACATGATGGAGAACATGTGGTGCGAAGGAGATGAAAGCTTACGGGCAGTCACGGAATCATCTAAGGAGCAGGACTTTATAAAACAGGATGATCTAAGGATCTACTGTCGAAGCCCTACGTTCCACTTGGAAACCAAGAAAATAATAATAACAATAATAAACAATTTAATGAAAATAAACATCACGTCACAGTAAATAATGAGTATACAATTCACAAATACATAAGACAAAAGTTGTTTCTCTTTACCGAATTGACTTCCCCAATCACCAATATAATTGATTCCAATCACATTATGTCCAAATGCTTCATTGATATGTTTGACGAAATTTCCAATCACTGTAGCTCGAAAATGTCCCAAATGAAATGGTTTAGCAATATTTGGTGAACTTGATTGATACCACATACCCCACAGAGAAAGAAAGATAAATAAAGGATGAGACAACAATGATATGAGGCAACAGTGAAGAATAAGTGCCACAGTCAAATGACCTTGAACGCACCAATCAGATCACCCAGCACTGCCAATAGATGCTGTTCAGAATCTTTCTTGGAAGTTTCACTCAGATTTACTATTTAACTACTGTGTAGAAAATGGGTTGTTAGGAAGAACTAGAACATGCATATGTGGAGGGGATAATGACTCTTCGGAAATAATATTTAGTAAGTTGTACACTGAGCGTCGGTGGCATAGCCGTAGGATACTCGCCAACCACGCATGTGATCCGGGGTTCGATCCCCGGCAACTGACGCACTCTTCCTTTACCTCGCTAATCTGGTAATAAGACCGGTAAAGAGGGAAGGTTGGGTATGAGGCCATCAACGCCAT
Source organism: Trichobilharzia szidati (assembly GCA_944472155.2). NCBI lineage: Eukaryota > Metazoa > Platyhelminthes > Trematoda > Strigeidida > Schistosomatidae > Trichobilharzia > Trichobilharzia szidati. Next base: position 25,083,402 of record OX235275.1, on the reverse strand, counting down.
CCCGTAACAATAAACACCACTGCTACAGAAACTTTAAGCCTCTAGCTTAGAGCCCTCCCTATGTTTCACTGGGAACGTAAAGGAATAAAAAGCAAAAAGTTGTACATTATGGTGAGTTTTTAGATACTTTCTTCTCGACATTGAAACTCTGTCTTACTAAAACAGTGTATATATGCCACAGTTGGCTACTAAGCTGACCAGCTTCTGCTACAGCTGACAAAGCATAAAATACTAAAATGTCAACGGTACAGGGGTATCAGCAGCGTAAGGATATTGATACACAAGAGATCAGTGGAATTACTTGTGCACTTAGAGGAATTGGTGAGTCGTTCATACTGACGAAACAGTAATCATCAAACGAAAAATAAGTCGCGGTAGGAGTAGAGTAAATCATGTTTGGGTGCTGGGACTGTACAACACGGCAAACTATATATATATATAATAGCCGAAACCACGGTGACCTTGGTCAACCAATCAGAATTCAAATGCAAAAAGGTAGCATAATCGTTGAAAAATACACTAAAATCCTCTGCAAACATGATCTAACACTGCAGAGTTGTATCTTATGTGTTGTAAGAATGTCTCCCAGTCAATACACAGGTGATCTATAGAGAACTCGTACCATGAGCGATATATCCATTCGTCCATGTGACTGTGGGTCATGATACTTTGAGATCCATTGATATTTCTGACACTATTCTTCAACCTACTCTTACTCTAACCATAATCCTAACTTTAACCCTAAATTCCTAAACTTAACCCTAGACCCTAAACCTTAAACTTTAAGAGCCATAACCCTATCAAACAGTATAAATTTGCAGAAAAAGTACCTAGTAAATAGGTAGAACAATGTATCTATCGTCTCTAAATTCAAAAAGTCATACATAATTTGATTTGGAATGGCATTTCATAGCATTCGTTGTATCTAATCGGTTTTTGGAGGTAAAATTTTGAAAAACCTTGACTTTGGCCATGATACTTTAACTTCGCCTATAACACAAATCTTCGAAAATGGTTTTTAGAGAGCATCCCGAACAGAAGTGCTGATGTTTTAACACCAATTATACAACAAACAGTCCTCCTAGGCACTACCATTCACAGAGATGAGTGAAGAGGTTATTCACAACTACCATCATTAGGCTACATTCATCATAAAGTCGATCATTATTCTGAATTGATGAATCCCATGAATGGAACTCATACAAATTCCATTGAAGGATTCTGAGGGTATCTAAAAAACGTAGTAGAATGGTAAATAATTCCCAATATATACAGCCACTCAGATGAATTTTTGTGTCGACACTGGTTTGATATGTTAATAGACATTTCTATGAGAAACCTGGAGCTCTTTTCGCAGCATACTAGAGAGATATTTTGTATAATTCGATTTTACTACATATGTATCTTATAAAGACAGCTTCCCATCAGTTCAGACTCACCTGGATTTAGGTGTCATAGTTAGTCACGATTTAAAAACTACAGCACACATCGCGCGGTGGCTGCATGTTGTTTCATATCCCAATGGGCTATTCTCACAGCCTTTACTAGAATCACCAGAGAAATGTTCACCTCCTTATATACATCTCTGGTGAGGTCAAGACTAGAAAACTGTATCCAGGCAAACAGTCCTTGTCTTAAAGGGGACGCACACATTCTAGAAAGGGTTCAAAGGAAGGCGACAAGTATGGTTCTCGGCATGACTAACTTATCGTACAAGGAAAGACTAGACAGTTTAAATCACTTCTCCCTGTCATACCATAGGCAGAGAGGAGATTTAATCACAATGTTTAAAATTTTAAATATTGACTACGGACATGACTCATTCTCTCTTTTCCTTTCCACCAGGTCGGAACACCTTAGAAGACATAGCATGAGAGTTCAAAAGCAAAGAAGAAATCATATTACTATTCAGTACTGGTTCTCACACCGAGTCATAAACTCTTCGAACCGACTCCCAGAAGAAGTGGAGTCTGCAACCTCAACTGATTCATTCAAGAAGGGTTTGGACAAGCACGGAAATTTACTAGAAAAGGATTAACATAGGCTCCAAGCCTTCTATCCTCAACCAATAAATCTGAAATCTGAATCTGAATACAATAAATGCCACTTTCCACCAAGAAGAGTCTGATTGTTTGGTTCAAGGTGATTTAACTGTAATATCTATTCTTTACTGTTGTGGAGGAAAATGATATATACAACCAATTATACCTGTAATCGATGAGAACAGTTTCTTTACGATTTATACTTCCATTATTATTATTATTATACCATTGACTAAGAGTATACGTGGTATGGGATTAGTAAATAAAAGATTTCTAAAACAATATGTTGACTCTGTAATATGAAAAACAGCGATAAAATAGAGGAAAAATGGACAATTTACTCGTCATTCCAATGAGATTAGTTGATTAATTAGTTATTTTCAAGTGATATTGAGTTCTGACATAAGTATTATTAATTACTACTTGACGCAGGCGGTGAAATCCACCGCATTTAACATCACCTATAAATAAATGAATAAATAAAAAGTTTGGTTAATCCACAGTTGTTCCTAATGAACACAAAATACTTATTCCTTTGCCCTCCTACTAGTGGAATACACAGAGGGGGCTTCAAGTTTGGAAGTATTAATAACGGTGATGTTTTATGTTTTTATCGAGTGCGGGTGGTGGCTAGCCTCACGCCGCTAACCTTCCCGACTTATCGAACTTACTACCGTTGGCTAACTGAGGTTTAGGAGTGTGTCGTCTGGGAGTCGAACCCTGACCAATTCATAATAATAATAATAATAATAATAATTTGCTGTATTCCCAAACAGTACAAATGAGACAGTTTGGTAATCTCAGCATTTGGTATGATATTGCAAAATTTATAAAATGATGACGATAATAACAATGACCAGAATGTTAAGATGTTTGAAAAAGTGCCCCCACAAATCACAAATAGGAGATAAAACAGCCATTTATTTTGCTAATTACATAGTAAGCTATTGTCTCCACGCCTAACACCTTCTGCATCACAGAACACTTTGTTGTATAAATGGCTTCGTATAATGACTTCCAGTCCCACCTGATGAGATGCCAAGGGAGGGTTCGGAATAGAGAGAGTGCTGAGAGTCAAGAACAAAATGGATTTTGTCCATTTCTCGTATGAATTCAGGTGCCTGTCGACCACAGTGGTTATTAAATGGCTGACATAGTGGCACAATACTTGCCGACTGACAACCTTTAATATCCTTTGAAATATGACAACTTATAAGATACAAATTGTAGAAGTGGAGGCTGACTGATACCTGAACTTCTTACTGCAAATGGATCAACCATTTAGGATATTTATGTTTTTAGGTACTGCAACCATTCTTCATCGTCGTTCCACTATTCCACATCTGCTTCTATGCTATTCTTACCATTTATTAAAAGGCTTTACTCCTTTTATCGACTATTTCATTTTCTACCATCCATATTAGTTGTTTAGGGGACTCAAAAAAAGTGGTGAAACTATTCTATTTCATGTGTACAGAAATTTTATTCATTATTTTTGCAAATAAAACACTCACTGGATAATAGTCAACAACTAGCTTTTTAGGAATATAAAGCCTTTACACAATGCACAAATAAGCTCATGTTATCTGATGTAACGCATACTGTCAAAGATACGGGAATATTTAGCAATTTTCAATGTACAGTCCAATATCCAATATCCTGATTACGAGCTAGTGTAAACCAGTGATTTCTTTGAGCTCGCTTCTTGATTGTAAGGTAAAGGTTCCAGATCTTCGGTGAACTTATGCGTAGTAAATCCCGCCACTCGACTGCTTTAGCTCTGGTAGACTCCAAGAGGAGTGGTGCGAGGATTGGTCAAGATTGTGGTTTGTAGTGTGCAGTATGTTAGGACTCAGCTGCTGCCGTGAATGGAGTTTGACCTAACACCCGTTGGTCATTCGGTATAGTCATAAAAGTAGAATAATAATAATGATAATAATAGGTTGTAGTGTAGATAATATAGGTTGAGATAAGTGAAATAATAAAGGTGAAGTAATAAGGAAAGAAAGAAAAGATAGAGTAGTCGGTACAGTGGGAGAAGACAGGATGGGTCGTGGGGATTTAGCTTGTATGCTTATCCATTGACAATGTGGTTTCAAATTTTAAGAGGATAAGCCATTGAGACACAAACCATGCATTTCTGCATGATTGTCCAGCTTCCGCTTAAAAGTCTCCACAGATGGAGCTGTAGTTACGGCCGCCGGTAAAGCGTTCCAGAGAAGGCAAACTCGAAGCGAGAAGAAATGTGAACGCACTCTAGTCTTTGGTCTCTGGTGTGCTATCCTTAGCGGGTTACCTCGTGGAAGCCTATAATCACTTAATGGCAGGATGCTCTTATTAGGTTGGGCCTGGTCATTTAAGATCTTATAGACGGTGATGAGGTCTCCCCTGTGACTACGGTAACTAAGTGTGGAAAGACTTAATTTCTTCAGTCTTTCCTCATATGATTTGTTGCGGAGGCCGATCACCCATTTTGTCGCTCGTCTCTGGACACTTTTTAGCATGTTAGCATCCCTTTTGAGTAGCGGAGGAGCAATGATATTATGCACCTCAAGGAGTGGCCTCACGTATGCCGTATACAACGTTAAGAATAGTTCAGGAGTAAGAGCTCCCAGCTGCCTATGCATAAAGTGTAAAGTGGCGTAAGCTTTGGCGACGTCCCTCGTGTAATTTACACTGGTGTCTAGCTTTTCTGTTAAAATAAGGCCTAGGTCGCGTTCTGATGGCACACAAATCAAGTTCCGGCCACCGAGGGTGTAATTTACACTCTGTGACCTGCCGGAATGAAGTTGCACTACTTTGCGCTTCTTTAAGTTGAAAGGCATTCCGTTAGCCAGAGCCCAGTCTCCCACCGTTTGCAGGTCAGCCTGCAATCTGTCGGAGTCTTCCGATGAGTTTATTGCTCTCCAAATCTTTACGTCGCCAGCGTTAAGAAGCGCAGAGCAATTCAGTTGACAGGGCAGGTCATTGATAAAAATCAAAAACATCAACGGCCCTAAGATAGAACCCTGAGGAACCCCTGATGCCGAGGTGTGCCAGGATGATCGGATGCGGTTGACTTTGGTGCAGAATTCTCTCTCGCCTAAATAATCTTCCAGCCATGCGACAAGTGCTCCATAAACATCCGCTTTGCTTATTTTGTGAAGGAGCAGACCATGGTGAACTGTGTCGAATGCCTTCGCAAAGTCGAGAAAGATCACATGGACTGGTACCTTTACATCCCAGGATAGTGTCCAATCGTTCCAAGCTAGTAGAAGATTCGTCACACAGGATCTTCCCCTCCTGAAACCGTGCTGTGCTTCATGGAGTAGGTTGGTCCCGTCGAAGTATTTTCTCATGTGGTCGTCAATGAGACTTTCCAATATCTTCGATATCACTGGGAGTAGCGCAACTGGTCTGTAACTGGTCGCGTTCTGCCGGTCACCACCCTTGAAGATAGGGGTTTGGATGGCTCGTTTCCATTCACATGGAAGTTTCCCTACATCAAAGAAGTTTTGAAACAGATCACTTAGAGGTTGGCAGAGACTTTCTGAACACTGCTGCAGGACGGATGGTCTTATGTCATCGCAACCTGCAGACTTTCCCGAAGCCAACTTTCCCAATTTTACGAGTACCATAGCCGGGGTAATTTGAAATGTACCCAGCAGGTTTTCGCACGTTGGTCTTGCATTGTAATCTTGATGTTTTGTGGGGGTAAAATCCTCATTACTGTTCAGTTACCTGTCAAAGGCTAGACTGAATGTCTCTGCCATTTCAAGACTAGTAAGAGATTTCCCATCAGAACCCACTAGATTGCAAGCTCCCTGGTTGGTCGGTTTTCTTTCAGACATAAACCTGTATAGGCTTTTGGGGTTCACGAGAAGCTCATTGGCGAGGTTTCTCTGAAATGTCCTTCTATCACTCCGGACTCGTATGTTACATCGATTCCTGAGTTCAAGGTACACTTCATGTTCGGGTTGACTCTTCGATACTCGCCACGCAAACCAGGCTTTTGGCTTCGCCTGTAGAAGGCGTTGTGTCCCCCTTTTTAGCCATGAACGTTGCTTTCTAGCTTTTGGTGTGACTAAAGGGACAGTGTCTGAGACCGCCTGGTGAATGATCTCCTTTACCACTCCCCAGTGTTCTTCTACTGTAAGCTCTGTCCAATTTTTGGCCAATTTGCTTCAGACAAAAGTCTTCGCATTTCGGTGTAATTGGCTTTGTTATAACACAGATAGGGCTGCGTATTGTCCCACTGTCATGCGGTAATACTCCATTTAGGAGAGATAGCTTGAAGGTCGTGGTCAAAGGGCCGGCTATGCGATCTGATGGCTCCTTGAAAAGCCGTGGATGAAGATTATCAAGACCCATTGATTTCCCTGCATCTAGTTTCATTAGACAGTTGCCCACGATGTCTTGGTCGACGTCAATGGAGTCTATCCCGTGTTCCTCTAATGCAGCCATAGCTGATCCCATGGGAAGTAATGATTCCTGTGTAAAGACTTGGGAGAAGTAGTCTGCCATTGATAGTAAGACCTATATGGGTAGCATTATACATTGCAAATGAACTTTGTCAGCCTAGGGATTATAGTCTGCCATTGTATTTCATTTATGAATGCATGTATTAATGATACATTGCATTTACCTATTTCATTACACTTTAATGATTCACCTTAGCACTTTACTTTTCTAAAACAGCTTACTATCCCTTGTAAACGTTGTACTTACCTCAATATTGGTTGGCTATCTTATGCCTACAACTACGGGTTGAAAACGAAACGAAGTCAATTTTCCTGTGCAACCTGGAGGACTACTGTTTAATTCAATAATGATACGACATGGGTCAGACAATGAGTGTATTTATATATATATCAAGTATTTAGCTGTTCAAACATTAACTTGTAGACAATCTACTATTTGACATTATATCATACTTGATCGTGCCTGTAAAAATGGCATGCATTTTCAAGTAAATTTATGTTTATATGAAAATATATATTATTATTATTGCTTCTGCCTTTTCTTGATCTTCTTCGATTGTGTCATTGTCAGTAGTCAGGTTTGGGACACCATTGGACGTTATATTCCTGAAGTTCATGTACAAGAAATTTTCCTAGGTTGTGCCTTTGCATTTTGAGCCAGATGTGCTTCGAACTTCATCCTTGATTGGCAAATTTCTGCAATAGCTTTATTCCTAGCAGTGTTACATAATTTCCTGGTCTCAGGAGCCTCAAGTGTGGCAAACAGGTTCCAACATTCGTGTTTACATCTGAGTAACTTACAAATCACTCTGTTTATCCAAGGGGGCAATATTTCTGAACTTTCGGTACACACCAAAAGATAAAAGGTTCAGTTACTTGAGCGTAAAGTTGTTTAAATTAGTTCTATGCGGCTTCTACTTGGGACTCTGGGTTGACGTACCAGTTCACTGAGTTGGCTGTTGAGACGATCGCACTTATATAGGTTTTCCAAACGTTTGGTCAAGCTGGCATTTCGGCTCATGATGCTGTTGTTGTGAACTTGCGAGTGAGCACAGCATGATCACTTCTTTCTAAAGGAGGAAGATATGTAGGGGACTTATGTTAGAGTTCACTAGTATTACAAAATATGAGAAATAAAATTCAAGTCAATGGAATGTTAAGTAACAGTATATTACCAAAAATGCAACGACACGTTATATCAACAAAAGGGTTACTTGGAAATAAAGTTTAAGTCCTCTGCTACAAATTATTTATATAACCCACGGAGACGTTAGTTGTTTGGACGGAGTAGGTTGTAGCCGCTGTGTCCCGGTTGTAGAATTGTCTTCGGTTGAGCGTAGTGGACTCCTGCAATAAATCCGAAAGATACAACACGGTGAGAGCTGAGCTAGTAAGCCAAAGAAACCAAGGAGAAGACGAAGTCTCCAACAGCAGAGTGTATTTTCCAATCGTACACGGAAGCCAAGTGCATTTCAACAAGAAGCGTTTTAAACAAAAATTATGTACAATATGTCTAATTTCTACAAATAACCAAAAAGTGTACAATCACATTGTTACGGGGATAAGAAATGTGCCAAGGGGGCTTTTAGTGTGTCTTATTACCCTGCACTTTTGGCAAGCTAAGCACGTCTGTGCCCATTCCCTTACTTCTTTGTTAATACCAGGCCAACAAAACCGACTAGTTACGAGCTTGACAGTAGTTCGAATACCTGGATGGGATAAGCCATGCAACGTATTGGAGACGTTACGACGATAACTTTTAGGCACAATGGGGCGAGGAGTACTAGTGGAAATGTCACAGAGAATAGTATCCTTTCCTATACCTAAGGGTTTCTCGGCTAATTGTAGAGTTGTTTTCGACAACTCACGCTGAAGCTCGGAATCTTCTTTTTGAAGACGAGCCAGTTTTACAGGGTCTATGCCGTCGATTTGGGTGAGGTAACAAATGTACGACAAGGCATCTGCCACAGTGTCGTTCACTCCGGATACATGGAGAATATGTGATGTAAACTGTGAAACGTAATCCAGTTGTCCTGATTCCCTGGGTGAATACTTATCTGAAGTTGAATTCAGAGAGTACGTCAGAGGTTTGTGGTCAGTGAAAACTATGAATTTACGACCCTCAACTGAATGTCGAAAATGTCATGTAGCACAGTACATAGCCAGAAGTTCTCTTCCGAATATGATCTACTTATATATATATATATATATTTATTCCTGTTTATGCAGGAACATACCAATTGTACAGGCATGGATAAGTTATTATATAAATTACAGTTTGTTTGTTCAATCTAACATTAGAGTCAGTCAGAACAGTCTGCAAAATAGTCTGTCTGTGTAACACATAAAGAGATATAGAAATATTGTCTTCGCATTAACAAAAAACCCAGACTTCAGATGAATGTGATACAAATATCTGGGAAAAATAAAGCTTGAAGTCAATTCTCCTATAAAACTTTGTTGTGAACAGCATCCGTGAGATAAAGTTTATTGATGTATTATTTTGATTCCATAATGTATTTATTCCATTTTTGTCAGCAGTCTTATCGTAGTTTTATAATAGGAAAGAAATTTGATCTTTGATACGAAAGTTAGATAAGGTAATGTTAGATTGTTTTACTGCATCAAATGGGGCCGAGGTCGATTCTAGAACTTTCCATTTGCGCCATTTGCGTCAGCAGGCACCCTGTAGACGGCCGTAGGTCATTTGATCAGCTGATGTCTAGCGGCGTTATTTAATGAAAAAACTTCGAAAATAGGTGATTTTTCGTTGTTTTACACACTTTTACACCTATATTGCTGCTAAAAGTCGATGTAATAAGGCGTTTTTAGCGTTAACGGGAAATGATGGTGTCCTTATCCGGCCGTAATTTACGGCCAATTTACAAATTGTTGAATTACGTACTTTTCCGTTCGGAAAATGTCGAATTACTTGAATAGACATATTATAACGACTTTTAGTGAATTATTTTTTGCAGTTTAAAGGATTATACATGGACATGATGAGGTGGGATAGTTGGTTTTGTTGATTATTTGATTTACTTTGTTGTTTACTTTTGCTAATTCTGTCAAAGCTCCTGTACATGTATTTCATTAAAGTAAATCTACATAAATACTTAGAAATTATATACGCATAGTATTCACTTATTTTATAGCACATACTTGATGTTTACAGGTAGATGCAATATCCATTTTTTCTTCTTGAAAAATATTGACTGATGTAATTGTGTACAATTAAACTGATTATTTCATCATTTTAAACATGTTAAGTAGTTATTTATTGCATTTACAGTGATAACAATGTCTACATCTTTAGAATTGTTTTGTTCTTTTTCAGATAATATCTACTTTCGGGAATTTCATGGATTTGGGCGATAAAGAAAAAGATATCTGCCGTGTTTTTGATTATGTATTATATGTTTATTCCTTAATAAATGTATTCCTCGTAATTCGTTTGTATATTCTATTTGATAAAGCTGATTTCTAGCATTTGCGTAATTTGTGAGGTACGGAGTATATGACGTGATCTTAAAAATGCTAGGTAAAATTAGATATTTGGAGAGGCTTTTTGATAAAAAGACTATGTCGTGCCGTAATGAAGTTACTGCGTCCACTTGTAAAAGAAAACATTGAGGTTATAAGCGCTTAGTTATATATCGTCTTAGTAGGAACCTATTAATTGACTTCGGATTTATAGTCAAACAAGGTTAAAAGTAAATCTACCTTAGATAGTGAGTTTTCGATTTCTACTTATCGTAATAAACCAAGATGGGAATAATGTACCTATACTGTTAGATTTAGAACTCAGTGCAACTACGGTTATCGTAATAATTGAAAACAGAATGCCTACTATTGAAATACAATTATACTTCATTAGAATACCTACGGTTCGCTGCTACAGAACACGGTACGTTGCTATCTGTTCATGTAATCGCGTAAACAACAGTTTCCCAGACGCCGCATTTACTCCTAAAAGTTTGCCTTTAATTCCTAACTTAGCACGTGTTACTAACGTCACTGGAACACAATCGCGTTACAACAGAAGGAACACAGATTCATTAAAAAAGTGTTTATTAAGCAAAAATTAGATTTGAGATGTACAGATAATTCACATGAGTAGTCCTCCGTCACTGTCAATAGGTTTCATCTGCGTACCAGCACATATATGTGTTTCTCCATAAGCCTGAAAAAGTTTAAGAAAAGCATTATTAACTTAGGTGGTACATGTATGATATGAATAAAAAATGTTTCTTCATAAGCATTTACAAGTAATCACTTCACAAACAGTATATATAAGTAGCTAAATAGTTTTCGCTAAACTCAAGGGACTTCACAATTTATCGTCGGTCGATGTCTAGTAGGTCCATCGAAGCATCATGAAATGAAAAATTATTTAACGACAAGTTATGCAATAGTTTCCAAAGCTTGAACAAAGGTTTTAACAAAAGTGACAACAGCTTTATGACAAATAATACGAGTTCTGACAGCATTAATAATAATAACGTTCATGTTGATAGTGACTACAAAAGCAACGATAGGTATTATTATCGCAACGAATTCATCATTAACTTAGATAGACAACTACTTATTATGCAATCATATCAATTAAATGTATCACTTAATCTTATGAAGCAGGTGTTTACTTACTTTCACTGCATTCTCGCAATACTGATGTGGTCAACTAGCTTATTCCAAATGAACTCAGGATTAATCCTGAAAGGGGATGGAGACCCGGTTTATTTCAACTAAAAACATGTAGCCTAAATGAATTACATTCCTTACTGAGACATTTGATACCTGCTTTCCGATCTTCGTGACAGGAAAACAGTAAATGTAGGTTTACCTACATATACTGTTTTGATCTTGATATGGGATGAATTCATTGAATTCAGCAAATAAATCCTCTGGTTTATCAAATCCATCATGAGATGTAATAGTATGTGCTGTCAATTATGCACCCGACTTGATAAAACGCTCCTGGCAATTGCGAACTTAACCAAGCAGTTAAACGATGTTTGAAATTACCGCAGGTCGAATGACAAACTGGCCAATCACAAGCGAGCAAATCGCTTGTTTATCTCACTCGCGGGCACTCAAAATTACGGCCGTCGACAGGCTGCCGCGTCAGCATGGCAGACTGTACATGTAAGTTGAGTAATACATTGATAACTGTTTGAAAACCAGTTGCTTCTCTATTTCAGATCAAGAATACTCCTTGTACAGAATGTTAGCCAGCGTTTTCAAGTGGTTGCATCGGATCGTTCATGGAATTTGAGTTTGAATTTACATAAATGGTCATTTCAGTTTGGATGTTGGGTTGTTCGACCTCAATCAGGAGATATATAGAAGATTACGCTCAGCAGGGAGACAAAGTATGTAAATATGAAAAGAACTTTATTATTTTATGTACATATAAATGTTTATAAATGTATATCATTGTATAGTAAACACTACCCATAATCTAGTTGTTTTTCATGTAATTTTGCGAAGTCTGAGAGTTTATTTAGTGTCGTAATATTTAGTTATGAGTCTAGGCGTTATAGTGTTCTAATAGCTCATGCGTTTTGGAAATAAGTGGTGCGGTGTGATTGGCATAGTCATTAGGATGAAGCAGCTTATATAGCAAGCGTTTGAAGGTTATAATAGAGTGACAGGTCCTTATTTCTAGGGGTAAACTGTTCCAGATCTTAGAGTACATGACTATGAATGCTGTTTTACAGTTTTTCCTAGATACTGTGCATGTTTGGTTACGAAGATTGTAAGAGCCTTCCGGTGAGAACTGTATCTCCTTGTTGTCTGAGAATGATATTTTATGCAAGACTTTAAAGAAGAATGTTAGGTTAATGCTCAGTCGTCTCATCCAGAGTGGGTCGATACCTAGAGTTATACACCTTGATGTGTAGTCCTTTTCGCAGTCAAATCCTAGTAGTTTAGACGTGAAGTATCGTTGGACACTTTCTATTTTAAGTTTGTCACTTACGCGAGTGCTGCTGAGAATAAATGGACAATATTCAAGTAGTGGTCTGACACAAGTTTTATATAATAATAGCTTCGCCTCGTAGTTGTGGAAATTCCTGAGTATGCATCCTAGGAGCATCCTCGATTTACGCGTCTGTGTCGCCACTTGCTCAGAAAATGTCAAGTCACTAGAGTACCTGAGTCCTAGGTCAACAACACTTTGGAGTTTAGGCAAGTCAAGAGATTCAAGTACCAGTTTAATGTTTATTGAGGGTGCACCGAAACAGATCCAACCACATTTTTTAAGGTTGAATTTTAGGTACCATGTGGAGGACCATGCAGTTACTCGATCTAGTTCTTCCTGAACAGCTTTCTGAAAGTACCCTAAGTCATCACAGTGGAATGTGTAAGCTACTTTAAGATCATCTGCGAAGATGAATGGTTTGCCAAGTGAGAAACAGCTGCATATGTCGTTGACATATAGAGTGAATAGGAGGGGGCCTAAGACGCTACCTTGAACTACTCCAGAAGTGACTGGACTAGGTTTTAGAGTTTACAGAACCCAGTCTAACTACTTGGGACCTATTGTTAAGGAATGATTCAATCCATCCTAATAATGAGTTACGTATTCCTAAGGAGTTCAGCTTATTTATTAGAAGCAAATGGTCAACGCGGTCAAAGGCTTTGGATATGTCGAAGTAGATGACTAGTACTAGTTGTTGTTTGTCTCGGCTGCTAGTTATATAGTTAAAGAAGTCAAGGTGACATGTCATGCATGATCTGGATTTTAGGAATCCATGTTGGTTTGGACTTAGAATATTGCAGCTGAGCATATGTTTGAGGATATCATCTTTAACTATTCGTTCAATGATTCTAGATACTGTGGGTGTAATATTGATTGGCCTATAGTTGTTGACTTCAGTTTTTGATCCGGATTTGTGTTTAGGTACTATAAATGTCGTTTTCCATTTATCTGGATAGGTTTGGCTTTCTAGGGACATTGTAAAGATCTTAAGTAATAATAGAGAAATGTCAGAACCACCGTGTTTATAAAGGTACGATGGTATACCGTCAAAACCGGCACTACTAGAGCTTTTAAGAGTATTAACGGCTTGGTTAATATTAGAGTAAGTGAAATGAACTGTAGTGATTTGTTTCAGCGTTGAAGATGAAGGGAGTTCTATTTTAGATTGTAAACCGAGAAGTGGACTTGTAGGCTTAAGGTAGTTAGCTGCAAACGTCTCATTAAACAGTTCAGACATGTCTGCATGGTTGCTGTATAGTTTGCCCTTGTTTATAAGGAGAGAAATTTTATGGCTTTGGCGATTCATTCGTTTCTTTAGTATTTCTGTGAGAGCACCTACTCTGGTGGTGCTGGCTAGTGCGGTGCATTCTTCATTTCTCATACGCAAGTTATGAGCTTGCGAGATGGAGCTAAGAGTACTAAGTATTGACCCTAGTGTACTAAAGTCGTGTCGCCTGAAGTAACTTGTTGACAGTCTTTTAAGTTTCCTACGATACTTTGGCTTTATGAATGTCTTTCTATGTGGGGAAAACTTTAGTGTTTGAAATGGGATGACAGCATCTAAGCATGTGTTGGAGTTATAGTAAAAGATGTCTAGAGCTTTCGAGAGGCTATCAGTATAGAAGTACTCACTCCATTCTGAGGATCTTAGCATTGATTTTACTAGAGTCCAGTCTGCCTTACTGTAGTTCCTGTAAGTTATTTGTTGTGAAGTAGGGGTATGGGTTGCATTGCTACTTGACGGAAGTGGCAGTGCACACAGCACTGTTTTGTGGTCACTCCCTGAAAACTCAGAACCTACTAGGGTAGAAAGGGGACTTATATTGTGGCAGAAGATTAAGTCTAGTACGTTATTACCTCTTGTAGGGGTTGTGACGGTCTGCTTCCAGCCAAGTATATCCAGTGTGCCTAAGAACTTATCAAGTTTAGTTGGACCTGTGGGTATTTCCCAGTTGATTTCCGGTAAGTTAAAGTCTCCACATAGGATCTTATGATCGTAGTGGAGGGTGGATAATTGTTCTAGAGTATTAATAAGTTGGGTCTCGTAATTACTAAAGGTGCCAGGTGCTCTGTAGGTGCATCCAATTAATACTATTGCGTTATTTAAGTGTAAGTTAACCCATAAAGTCTCAGGCATGTTAAGTGTACTACTTTCTAGCTGTGATACAGTAAGTGCATTCAGAAAGTACATAAGACAACCCCCTCCCTTACCACCTTCCCTGTCACACCGAAAGTGTGTATAGTTATCTAAGCTTATCTCTTCATCCAGTATGTTCGAGTTACACCAGGATTCAGTGATGACAATTATAGGGGGTTTGTATATTACTGTGAGTGCTCTGAGCATCGGCAGTTTATTTAGGACGGATCTAGCATTTATGAGGATTAGGTAAAGATGAGATTTGAAATAGCATTTGAAGTACTTAAGTTCGTTAATCAGCCCCGAATGTGGTTCAGCACCCAGTAGTACTGTTTGACATGACGACCCTATGTTAAGAGGAGTTTCAGCATCATGTTCACCTATGTCTATCGAGTTGGTGCGTGCTGTTTTCGGTGAAGAATTGAGCGTTGGAGTACTGGATGTGCTATAGGCTAAGGCATTTTTATTTCTAGTTAAGCCAGAAACGGGGGTGGGGATCTTTATTTGACCTAAACTTGTGCATGTACCAAGTGTGCTTAGTGGATGCGGGCGAACTAGACTGTTCCTACATTCATGCAAAGGGGGAGCCAGCACTAGCGGTTTAGGAGTGTTAGCATCCCTACCAGCTGTTTTTTCAACGCTGACAGGGACGCAGGGGATAAAAAATGATTGGGACCTTGTGAAGACCATGGTCTATTATTCCACCTATTGTTAGGTACTAGTGGTGTCCTTGTAAGGGTTTCGAATGAACTGCTTTGTGGGTTAGTTCCCAGCAGACTTGTACCGTATATCCGATCAAAATTTATTAGCGTGCCATACTGTGAATGCCCTGAGTTGTTGGTGGTCGAGTTCTGACTATTGTTACTTGTACTCTTGAGTGTGGCATTGTTTGGGCGTTGGTTATCAGTGTGGGCCATGGTGCTATTTCGCACGTTGTGGGTGCCAATACTATTGACCGTGGGGAATGTGGGCTTAATTATACTGCCATTGTTGTTGTTGGCATGATTTGGGGTCATATTCTTCTCTTTTTTACCAATGGACTTATGGCTAGGAGAGGACAGGGTCAACTTTCGGGGGATTTTGACTTTTTTTCTTGGATTATTTAGTGACATGTCTAAATCTACGGTGGTAGGTGGTATAGTTTTATTGGCTATTTGATTACAATTTAGCGGCCTTTCGGTTGGTGTCGCTCTCTGAGAAGATAATTCTGTGTGGTTAGAGAGGGGTGGTGCGGTGGATTCTACGGTGTCTCTCAAAGGGTTGGGTATAATTGCTGCTTGCAATGTCCTATTGTTTATTCCACAATTAGACTCGGTGTGATAATTATATACGCGCCTTTCTATGACGGTCTTGTCCACCGCAACCTTTATTAGTTTGTAATTTCTGGCTTGCGATAGGGTGTGTTGGGAGTGGGTAAATTTTCTGGCCTCAGCCGGTGTTTCGAACTGAAAACGAATAGGACAACACTTGTCATGTTGACTCTTCTTCAGCCTGTAGCACTTAGTCTTGGAGTTGGGCATTTTCGCCTCACTAAGTAGGATGCGCTGTACCTTTTTTAGTGCCTCATTATCCGGGACGTTGTAGACAATAGCATTTAATTTAGCATCTAGTCGTTTTGTTACTTCTGTAGTGACAAAGTTAATTAGGTTATCCACCTTAGATACCGATTCACTGTCAAGTTTGTTAAGGTCTACAGTTTTCATGAGAATAGTTAAAGGTGTCAGTTCACAGACCTGCAGTCTGATATCACTGATCTGACCTGATAAACTGAAGATTTTGGTATTGGTATCGGAAATTCCAGGATCTACTGACTTATTGTTTTTTAAGTCCCTTAACTCAGCCTTAAGTTCTCCTATAGACAACTTTAGAAGTTCAATTTCTGAAGATAGTACTGAAACAGAGCTTGAAGGCTGGAGCTTTTCGATAAGCACATAAGGTGTAGGGAGGGTTTCTGTATGAGCAGAGGGTACTGAATTTTTGGGAGTAGTGCTAATACTAGCTGTCAGTATAGTTTTATCCTCAGTTTCAGCTCGACGCTTACGACATACAAGTGAGTTTTGTGGCTCACTATAACCATTTGTAGGAAGTATGTTGCTTGATGTAGCAATCAACGACTTAAAATTAGTCATCAGTTTTACAGGGGATTGAGTTCGCTGCTTTTTACTTTGGTTAACCATAACTATTTGATATGAGAGTTAATAGTTATAGGTATGGAAGTAGTAGAGGACTTGTGCAAGGATTACAACAAGATAAATTTTATGTAACGAATCACGCAAAAATGTAACGCAAACGTTGGACGTACCGCTACAGATGATGATGCTTCGTTTCAGCTAACTGAAGGCGCCTCGAGGAAAAAGCGAGTGGTTGCCACTCTTTGTTAACCGGTTGTTGCAGAACTGCGCCGATTGTGGTGTCTGATGCATCAACCGAGATACTTAACGGTGCCGTTGAATCCTGATACATTAGAAGTGTGTCATCCGCAATAGCTTTTTTAACCTGAGTAAAAGCATGTCGAGCAGACGTGTCGAGTTCGATAGCCTTGTTGTTCCCTCGAAGGAGGTCTGTTAATGGCTGAATTAAAGAAGCACAATTAGGAATAAAACGTCGGTAATAGCTTACCAAGCCGTTAAAAGTGCGAAGGCATTTTACTATCTTTGGCTCCGGAAAGTTTAGTATCGCTTCGACTTTAGTAGCCAGTGGACGAATGCCCTGACAGTCAATAGTGTGACCCAGAAAATCGAGTGAGTCAACGCCTATCTGACACTTCTGTATATTGATGGTAACACCATGTTGGCGTAACCTTTCAAATGCCAAGTCCAAGTGTCTAAGGTGAGTTTCCTTATCTGGACTGGCAATGAGGCAGTCGTCTAAGTGTGCGTATACAAAGTCGAGACCGCGAAATACTTCATCGATGAAGCGTTGGAATGTTTGGGCCGCATTCCGGAGGCCGAATGGCATACGTAGAAATTCGAAAAGTCCGAAAGGCGTAATGATAGCCGTTTTCGGAATATCTTCCGTTGCCATCGGGATTTGGTTATATGCTTTAACCAAGTCGATTTTGGAGAATATAGATGCTCCAGATAACGTTGCCGTCAAGTCGTGTATGTGAGGCAAAGGGTAGCAATCAGGGGTTGTTTTGGCGTTCACTCGCCGGTAATCACCAGTGGGTCGCCAATCGTTACTATCCTTTTTCGGTACCATATGCAATGGGGATGCCCATGGACTACTCGATGGCCGAATGATTCCAAGGGTGAGCATATGGTTGAACTCATTTCTAGCCAGTTTCGGTCTGTCAGAAGCAGGTCGTCGTGCTTTGGATGTCACGGGCTGTTCTGAGGTTATGATGTGGTGCATAACATTGCTGGTTATGCACGGGAGATCGTTAGATGGGCAATTGAGTTCCGGGTATTTGTCAACAATCGGTTGAAAAGTTGGATCGAGGATTGCTTTCATCTTAACGATTGACAAGCTGGGGCCACTGTAAGTTATGCCTTTGATAGACAAACTAGTAGTGTTGTCAATTAGTCGTTTACGGCGGACGTCTACGAGCAAATCATGATGATTAAGTAGGTCCGTGCCAATGATGGGCATTGTGACGTCAGCGATTAGGAAAATCCACTGAATAGGTTTGCGTAAACCTACGTTCAGATAGACGTATTTCCGACCATAGGTTGCAATTGGTTTTCCATTTGCAGCCTGTAGGTTGAAGTTAGGATCCTTCTGTCGATCTGCTGCTGTAGCAGGAAGGACGCCGACTTCGGCGCCTGTGTCGACTAGATATCTAGTCTGGCTAATTACATCATGGATGTAAAGTAAGCGGCTATTGCCACCGGCGACGGTTGCCGCTAACGCGTGCCGGCGGGATAGTTTCCCACAGACTTGGAGGCTTTGCCGAAATCACAAGGTTTTCGACAACATTTCGCTTCCTTGCCATAGGTGTTGTGATACCAACACCAGTCAGGATTTTTGAGAGAACGTGTGTTGGACTTAGATCGTCCACGTGCGTTTTGCCATTGAGGGGATCTAGAACGACGGTTTGAGGAATTGCTAGGCTTGTTTGACCTAAGCATCTGCTGGATTAACTCTATCATTGCAGAATCCTTCTTCGAAGTCTGTTCGGTAACAGAGTATACTTCGGTAACTGGCCGTTTCGTTATCTCTAGAATTCTATCTGCAGAGACAGCTAAATCACCTATGAGAACACCCTGAAGTGTCACAAGTACAGTCTGAACTGACTGTGGCAGTTTGGATAAAAATAGATCTCTAAATAGTCCTTCATCGAACTGACTTTGGCCAATGATCTCTTTCATTCTTGCCAGCATACTCACGGCTGACTGATCTCCTAACTCGATGTTACGAAATAACTCATCCAGACGTTGTCGATCTGTGAGAACGTTTCTCTTGAGGATGGATGCTTTGAGCAACTCGTACGAGTTACTTACAGACATCTGCAGAGTTACGCACTTGCTGAATTCCCGCGGTAGGGCATGAATAACTGCAAGGAACTGTGAACGTTGATCAGTTATGCCATGCTCACAAAAATCAGACTCAGCAATCTGAAACCACGTTTCAGCATTATCTGGCCAAAATGGTACTAGCTGAATAGTTTTGGCGGCTGAGCGAATCTGAATAACCTTGGAGCTAGGATCACTCATGACGAAAAGTATGCCGATAAAAATATAGTACAAGAATAAACACAAAAAGGAACGAACTCACCGGGTTTATCTGCGTGTGAATTGAAGATGTAGTTCGTGGTTGGGCTCACCAGTTTAGAGATTGACGGTATCGACGTTCGCGAGTTGTACGGATTATACTAACGCAAGATCTTATACCAACAACTTTATAGTGTTCGTTCTTCGAGTACCAAATGGTAAAGCAAAAGACCAGATTTTGTCGTCCAAATACGATATATATTTTGGGACCAAATCGCGCGTAGGAATGAATGCTTAGCTAGCTAGTAATCGTGCACGCACGTGACACAACGGAGAACCAAATGGCGGGGATGCTTGACCGTAAGCCTTCAGCTAAACAAGTCGACTTAAACAGTGATGGTCAGCATCCAATGTTGAGTGATGATTGCTGTGGTTAATAATTTTGGGAATTATTTACCGCTACAGTGTAAATAATATGGTCACTGCGGACGACCAATCATTTTACTAGCTTTCACCAGCTCAAATCAAAATACCAAATAGGAACCATCTTCAAAAATCACGAAAAAATTCGTTCTACCGTAATTAAAGAATATTTCTGAAATAACGACTGGAATACTAAAAGCATTTGAAATAGATATAACCCGCAGAACAACACAATAAATCCGTTCAGTACTATGCAAACGAAAATATCACCCCACCACACTACAACAGCAAAATAAGATAAGGTCAGCACGCCATTTACAAAATAAATTGCATGTACTGTCATGGTAAATAGTAACTTGGTTAAAATGAGTGTCCCCTTCATTTGACTCAGAATTCAGCATCACAAATTAACTGTTTCATATCGATGTGTGCAGAAAATTACGGATACAAATTTGAATGGGAGAATGTAGAAATTTAAACAATGGAAACACGCTAAAAGTAATGCTGCAAAATTCCTAGAAACCTGGTACTCAGCTGAATTAGAGATTAACAGACTTACCAACTGATAGAAATTGAGTCACATGACACAAAAGTTTAAATCACAAGTCAATGCAAACGTGTTGATGTAAACTGACAACTATTGGCGACAAAGATTGTCAGGAGATACAATTATATTATCATTCATGGAGAATTCAAATACGTTAACACTTCATGTTGAAGGCTATGTACTGAAGAGGATAATGCCCAGAAGAAGGACAATGAAGGCTTCGTAATTAAATCATCAACCAGCTCAGAGAATACAACCAAATCAGAATAATCTTCTCTCTCTTTCTACTAACGACAAGACATACTGAAACGTTAGAACAACGAAAGACTTGGTAAATGAATGATTATTGGGAAATTGATATTACTGTATAGCCACATTATGTATACCTTATCTTCAACGCACCATTTTCACAGATCTTCGTGTACTTCTGGGCTTCATGTCGTGTTTCTTTCACGTCTCCAATGTATCTCCACAAAGCTGTATCGTTTTCCTTCTCTGAAATCAAATGTATCTCCCTGCTATTTGATGTTTTAATGCTGAAGAACGTCTCTTTATATACTACTGATGAATCTTATCAGTAAAACTCGCCACCCCCATCAAATAGTTTCGAACGGGGCCGTTCCAACCTTCTTGGTTCTACCCCTTCCTGCTGTATCTTGATCAGGGTTTCCTTATTCCCATGAGACCATTTCTGCAGTTGGCTGATGTTAATCCGTTTGTGTTTATTTCCTCTTTTGATGGTATAATCGGGCCCACGTCCCTTGTGCGTCAGTGGCACAGTGGTTAGGACTCTCGCCGACCATGCACATGGTCCGCGGTTCGATCCCTTGCCGACGCACACCCGATATCTATGGTCGGCCTGCAAAATTTGGGCTTCCAATATCCATACTTGTACTGAAAATACGGTGTGGCATCAAGCTGTAATCAAAAATATAAAAATATATATATGGTCGGTTCCACTTCTGGAGGAGTTTCTGTGAACCTGGCCCACATCTAACCGCGTCCTTATCTCTACACCATAATATGACACTATCTGCATGACAGTGACAAATTCATGTGACTAGTACAGTCTCATAGGAAAAAAGTCAGTTATGAGCCTCAATAGCTCAATGGCAACATTTTTGACTGTTGTAGTAGGGGACGTGGATTCGACTGTCTCCATCTCTTTCAGGTCTTCTAGCCAACTGGTTGCAACCAATTAATGTCAGTCGAGAGAAGCAGACTGGATACTTATGAAGTGTTATAACATACTTAATATTATAACTCATGTAACTTTCAGATAGACTATATTACAAACTGGTAGGTGTAGAATCTCCATTTTCTTTTCAATTTAGTAATATAATTGATGTAAAAATATTACCGAGTCATTGACAGATGCACCGATCAATTAATTAGCCACCACTGTCGGTGAGTCAGCTATCAGACCAAGAGGGTTTTGTTTGGTTTTAACTTAATGCAAAGAAGAATTGTCCACAACCCCCCCCCCAAGTGGTCATCACCTAAACTTCAACAGCTTCTGTTCCACTGGCTAGATAAAAGAGGTTTAGTTAGAACCTTATACCAAAGAGTAGAAAAGCTTTGTTGCATAGAAACATCATAAAACGAGATTAATCTCATTATTGAATGTTTAAGGAACAATCGATATCCCAAGGGATTCGTAGAGAAATACAGCAAATGCGACATGAGGAAGGCAGAGTATAATACTGTCGAAAAGAAACCAGTGTGCTTTAAATTAGGATTTATAGGTGATGAAATTAGAGAAAGAATTACCAGAATGACAAATATTGCAATATCACCGATGTATCTGCCTGTCAAACTGGTCCCCCTGTACAAAACTATCTGTTCTAATACACAATCCAAAGTAGACCTTTTTCCGGCTCTCGTTACGTCCAGTTGTGGTGATGAATTCACATGTATATGCGGTGACAAGTACGTTATAAGAACTGAGGGACGATTATCTATAAGGAATGTGAAACATATGGCTAAGTCTACGCTTTAGTGGTTCAACAGCATTTAATAACGCCATAGTTCGACACCTGGCCTATACGGGACACCAGATCAATGTAGTAGGATCCTTTAAAGCAGTCAACAGACAAAGCACTTTAAGACTACTTAGAATTACTGAAGCTGTGACCATTCGGGGAATAAAAACCTGAATTATGCGTTGCAAAAGAGACTGTTACTAACTTATTAGTACCTTAGTAAGCACTGACTCTTTCTCCTTACTCTGCATTTTTGAGCGTGTCAAAACTTGATAACCATATTCATGTGTCTCCTTACTAATTCTTGATACCATTTTATCCTTGACTACTTTTATTACGGTTGAAAAACTTTACACGTGACCGTGTAGTCGTTTTCACTTATGTCTGAATTACGCTGGAAGTTTCCAGAACATTCTCTTATGTATGATATATTATGTTTCTATTTCTTTTTTAATAATAATAATCTACTTTATTCCACATTTACGGTATAAAGTCGAAAATATTCAAAGTACAAAATGAGAATAATAGATATAATAATAGTAATAATAAGTGTGAGTTTGTTTCAAACAGTACTGTCGATTAAGTTTGGAAATTTTAGCATTTTATAGATTATTCAATCTAATTTTCTGTTGATATGGCTAACAATTATAACATAGCTCAAATGATGTTAACAATTTCGAGAATATAAACAAATAAAAACAAAAAATTGAGAGGATTGTAAATATAAGAAATACAATAACAATAAAGCTTGATGGTGTAAGGGTGGGGGGAATGGTTTATTTACTGGTGCAAGGAATGTTAGTTAGTTCATGCCTGACACTATTTTTATCACATAAAATACGTGCCAAATATGGTATAATGGAATTTTTATACTTAAATGTATGTGCATAAAAGCTTCTGAAAAGACTTCTTGTCTTAACTGAGGAGACACAAGGTTGGAGCTGTGGGTAGAGTGGGTGCTCAGAGTCTGACAAAATTCCTTTAGCGAATTCGTTTCATGACATCAAGTGCCTATCAGTGACAATGTCAACGATATGGCCTAATGGGATACCACTCGTCCTACTGACAGTCTTCAGAGTTCTACGAAGTATGACATAGTCTTTTCTAAGCAATCCAGGAAAGAATAAGGGTGAACAGTAAAGAAGAATAGACAAAATACACGAGTTGACAAACTGTAAGAGGATGTAGTACCCCTGTACCAACTATAAACATACGTTTTTAATCTAATTTGCATACTCATATTATATGTTTACACATATCGATTTTATATGTACTTCGTAAACATTTGTCAATTTACTGTTGAACGTTACCTTGATACAATTTTCGAAATTTGACTGCGGCTATAATACACGATTATACTCTTCACAAGTGCCTTCTGATTTTACGTTGTGGGCGTCGAGTAGCCACAACGTCTGCGCACACTGATAAACGTGAAGAAGTACTAGGAAATACGTGTACGCTCATTTAGTCAAATAGAACACGCAATAAATTGGTGAGCCCCGACGATAACTTGCTGACCTCGACGACAAATTGCTGACTCCGACGACGACAACTTTTTGACCTCAACGCGTCGTACACTTGCTGGATTATTAAAACTCTAACTTTCGCGGATCTATATATTTATTAAACAATTCGAACTCACGCGGATCTATATATTTATTATACAATTCGAACTCATTTTTGTGTTTGCTCATAGCACAACCTGCAGTAATTTGTGGTAAGCACCTGCATTGCATTTTTTCTGTTTGCCGTATTCTTATTGCGCACAAATTTTGCTATTTTGCTAATCTTAAACCATTTTTTTACGAATTGTAACATGTCTTCCAATACCTCTGATAACTTAGAGCTGGGATCTGTTAGTACTATTTCTCTTTCTGTACCAGTTTTTAAGCCCAGAGACCCTCATCTTTGGTTTGCACGACTGGAACATTATTTGACTAGCAATAAGCTAACGTCACAGACAGCTAAATTCTGCATTTTGAGTACAGTACTACCAGACGAAGTCGCCGAGCAGGTACGGCAATACATCGTCCAACCCAGCACAGAAGCGCCTTACGACAAGTTGAAGGAAGAGGTACTGCGATGCACTTCGCTTTCGGATAGGCAAGCACTCGATCGCCTGTTAAGCAATGTTGAGTTAGGGGATAAAACCCCATCGCAACTCATGAGGCATATGCAAAGCCTAGTTGCCGGAAGAGAAATCGATAAACGTCTCTTTTACCAAATATGGCTACGAAGACTTCCTGCAAACATCCAGCAGGTTCTTGCTTTCGGAGACGACGACATTGACATAGAAAGGCTCACCGAAATCGCGGATCGCATGTACGAGAGGTCAACAGCTCAATCTGTCGCTTCCACTAGCAGAATACCAGACACTCATGATAGAATACAGACTCTAGAACACAAAGTCGACACCTTACTGAGTCAGTTAGCAAAACTGACTACACGCACACAACCAAGCCGTTCTAGAAGCTCGTCTCGTCGACGTCTTTCTCGATCCCCTAGCACGTCACGACATCGCGATAATATTTGCTGGTATCACCGTAGTTATGGAAGCAAAGCACGACGGTGCCGTTCACCTTGCAATTTTCAGACTAAACCAAAAGATATATCGTCATGTGTAAAAAATACTGTTGGCAATCTACGATCTAACAGTCGTTTGTTTTATGTAACAGATAAAAATACCGGTACTACATTCTTAGTTGACACAGGAGCAGAGGTGAGTGTTCTCCCTCCGTCTACACAGGAACGTCAACATCCTGACCCAGCAGTTACGCTCCAAGCTGTTAATCAGTCCAGTATTGTTACATATGGAAGTAAACGAATGACTTTAGATTTTGGTTTAAAGAATACCTACACTTGGTCTTTCATCATTGCAGACGTCCCATCCCCAATCCTCGGTATTGATTTTCTGCAGCAACACAAACTGTTAGTTGATCCGATAAGCCCCAAGCTAATAGATTCGCTCAATAAAACGTACATTGCTGGTACGATTAGCCGTGCATCATCACTGAACTTAATGGTCAAACGCACACCAGCATCTCCATATACCAATTTGGTAAATCAGTTTCCTGACCTTTTAAAACCTTCTTTTCGAGGAACAGAACCGAAGCATCATGTGGTTCATCATATTAAAACTACTGGACCGCCAGTTTTTGCACGTCCACGACGCCTTGACCCATATCGACTTAAAATTGCCAAAACAGAGTTCGATAAAATGCTAGAGCTTGGTATTATTCGACCGTCCAACAGCTCTTGGTCTTCACCGCTTCACATGGTACCCAAAAAGTCTTCTGGTGAAATATGGCCGTGTGGTGATTATCGAGCTTTAAACAAGCAAACGGTACCTGATAGATACCCAATACCACACATCCACGATTTTGCTAGCAACTTACCAAATGTTAAAGTTTTCTCTAAAATCGATCTGGTCCGAGCGTATCATCATATCCCCATCCACCCGGATGACGTTCCGAAAACTGCCATTACCACACCATTCGGTTTATACGAATTCGTACGCATGCCCTTCGGACTGATGAACGCAGCTCAGACATTCCAACGCCTAATTGACCAAGTACTCCGTGGTCTCCCTTTCGTCTACGCATACATCGATGACTTACTAATTGCAAGTGCAGACGAAGCCGAGCATTTGAAACATGTGAAGACAGTGTTTGAAAGACTGAACCAATACGGAATGACTATCAACTTAGACAAGTGCGAATTTGGTAAGACCTCACTGAAATTTCTCGGTCATTTAATCGATAGCCAAGGAATCAGACCAGTCCCTGATGACGTACAAGCTATCAAAGATTATCCATTACCAGATTCTTTTAAGAAATTACGACGATTTTTGGGTCTCGTTAATTTTTACCGGCGTTTTATACCGAACTGTGCCAAAGCTTTACAACCATTAACCGATTGCTTACGTGGACATAGTCGTTCATTCCATTTGCCCGCAGAAGCTGTTAAAGCATTCGAAAATGTCAAACAATTGTTAAATGACAAGACACTTCTAGTCAGACGCCAAAATGACGCCCCCCTGTCTCTCATGACAGACGCTTCAGACGTTGCCATCGGGGCGGTTTTACAACAGCAAGTACACGGCGAATGGCAACCCCTAGCATTCTTTTCGAAACGACTGAATCCTACTCAATGCCGCTATAGCACTTTTGGTAGAGAGTTATTGGCTGTTTATTTAGCAATCAAGCACTTCCGACATATGCTGGAAGGTACAGCTTTTACTGTCTTTACAGACCATAAAGCTCTAACGAAAGCCTTATCAGCAAAACAGGATAACTACTCTCCGCGTGAACTACGACACCTCGAGTTTATATCTCAGTTCACCTCCGATCTGCGACACGTAAAGGGTAAAAACAATGAAGTGGCAGACGCTTTATCACGTGTGCACATTGACAACATTGTATGCCCAGACATCGACTACGAACGTCTCTCAAACCTACAACGAGATGATGCCGAACTAAAAAAGATCATGTCTTCTAAAACAACATCTTTAAAGCTAGACGCAATTCCTTTTGGCACGACAAAAATAATCTGCGACACCTCTACAGGTAAATATCGACCCTTCGTTCCAGCAGCTATGAGACATACAGTATTCGAGAAGTTACATAACTTGTCTCATCCCGGTGTCAGTGCTACTATCAAACTAATAAAAGAAAGATTTATTTGGCCGAACATTAATAGCGATGTTAAGAAGTGGACACGAAATTGCTTGTCTTGTCAAAGAGTCAAAATCAACCGTCACACCAATGCACCACTTGGTCGTTTTCCCAACCCTGACTCTAGATTTGAACATATACATGTAGACATAGTTGGTCCACTGCCTCCTTCCAATGGTTTCAACTATATTCTAACTTGCATCGATAGATTCACTCGTTGGCCTGTAGCAGTTCCAATAGCCGACGTCTCAGCTGAAACGGTAGCTAAAGCTTTGCTCGAAAACTGGATAGCTAATTTTGGTGTCCCATCCATTATCACTACGGACAGAGGTGCTCAGTTTGAAAGTCGACTTTTTCAACAGCTAACTGAATTACTGGGCATCAAACGAATACGAACAACCGCCTACCATCCTAGTTCCAACGGCATGGTTGAACGCCTTCATCGACAACTCAAAGCTGCGCTAGCTGCTTCTTTGACTCAAAACGACTGGTCAACCAAACTCCCACTGGTACTGCTTGGTATACGATCTGCTCTAAAGAAAGATATTGGCTGCTGTGTTTCCGAACTAGTCTATGGAACAACATTACGACTACCAGGAGAATTTTTCACCCCAGGTAACCAAGTTCCACAAGATATGACTGGTTATGTGCACCAGCTAAAACAACACATGAACGAGCTCAAGATATCACTTCCACGCCAGCAGGAACGAACGTCATACATCCCACCACAACTGACAGATTGCACTCACGTCTTCGTCAGGAGAGAGGGTGTACAACGACCACTTCAACCCGCTTATGATGGCCCATTCAAAGTTCTAAATAGAAACGATAAAGTTATCACGATAGAACGACTGAATAAAGCAGAAGCCATCAGTGTCGACAGAGTCAAACCAGCGTTCATCGACGATTTCGAAGACAACGATAAAGATCAGCTGAACGACGTGCCAACATCTACATCCACGCAAGCTTCAACGTCGCCAGAGAAACCTATGAAAACTACACGCTCTGGTAGGAGAGTTCATTGGCCTAAACGTTATGTGCAAATCATCAAAATATAACTTATTACGAATTTTCATTTTTATTATCTTTATTCGTAATTGTCATTTGACTACACATTTAACTGATTAATATCTTCATACCTCAATCACGTCACTACTATGTTAACATTGATATTTCCTGTATTATTACATTTAATCATATAGCGCTTAATATTCACGTATCGTTTCCGTATACAGACTACAGATCCCCGGCCGATTGTATCATTCCTTATATATTCTACCACGATCATCAATCCTATTTTTTGTTTTATTATCGCAATTATTATCGGCCTTATTGACCGCATTAAATTGCTCATTTTTTCAGCTTAATAAATCGCTTTCTGTGTACTGTAGCTGTTACGTATTACGCTGATGCATGTTATTGTCGAACACTTAAATGTATTTTTTTTATATTTCAGTGTTCTGGTGGGGGAATTATGTAGTACCCCTGTACCAACTATAAACATACGTTTTTAATCTAATTTGCATACTCATATTATATGTTTACACATATCGATTTTATATGTACTTCGTAAACATTTGTCAATTTACTGTTGAACGTTACCTTGATACAATTTTCGAAATTTGACTGCGGCTATAATACACGATTATACTCTTCACAAGTGCCTTCTGATTTTACGTTGTGGGCGTCGAGTAGCCACAACGTCTGCGCACACTGATAAACGTGAAGAGGTACTAGGAAATACGTGTACGCTCATTTAGTCAAATAGAACACGCAATAAGGAGTGGTTGAGTTATGCCTGAGTGCCTTAACTTCTTAATGTAAAAAGTTAGACGAAATATTCTTTTAGAAATCGCTAAGACATAGGAAGACCAGGATAGGTCAGAAGAGAGAAATTGATCCAAGATACTTTACTTCAGACTTGATTTCTATATCACTATCATCAATTTTGCAACGGTCATAGGAACCAACGGCTTCGTTTAACTTTCTTTTACATTGGAAATTGAAATTAACAGTCTGATATTTAGAGGGATTTAGTTTAAGTCCATTAGACGAAGACCATTTGCTAACTCCTAATAGAAAGCTGTTCATCGTAATACAGTCTTTTGAGTATAATTCACTATTCTAACTTCCCGTAAACCTTGAACTCCGTATCTGCTGTCAATATGTTAATTTACATTGGTAAAATGAACTGTCTATTCCATTTAGGTATGTTTTAATTATGTCAAACAGTCATTGCTTATATATAGTTTATTATTATTCAGGTTGTAAGCAGCTGATGGAAACCCCATGAAATGATAAAATGAATTCATATTATCCTGCAAAAAGGTGTTCTTATCACATTATTGTAGTTTCCATATTAGTTTGTTTATTAGGTATATCACACAGTGAAACAGTATTATTTACTGGATGACGCCGTTTCGAACACAATTTATATTGTTCATAATCATATCAATTGTGATCACACGACTTTGACACTTGAGTTTTATAGTTTTCTTTGTTCTCTCCTATTTGTCGTATGGGTAGTAGAATTTTCCAGATATCGGGGTGATGAATCATTCCTATTACATGTATTTGTAGTTGATTCGATAAACAAAGCTTCTGTTATCAATCTCTCCCTATACCCTGTGACATTAGATTTTAAAACTGTCATCCTATGCCATCCTATTGTATGGTTGTGTGTAACTGCATTAGGTGTAGTGCTATAGCTGAACTATTCTCTAGATTTCTTATCTTATTCGGGTCAACCAATCTAGATTTTGCTAAGTTTTCATGTTCAGCTAGTCTGACTGCCCCTGTTCTACTAGTTTAACCTATGTATTTGACCTGACAATCATTGCAGGGTATTAGATAAACTAAATTGTTTTGCTTTAAAGGCCCCACTGACAGGATCCTTTAACCGGCAAAGCTTGTTTCTAATTGAGTTTGTGGGTTTGAATGCCATTTTTATTCCTGCCTTGTTAAGAATTCTGCGTAAGGCTTCGGAGGTTCCTTCCCTGTATGGAATTACTACTGATGATTTAGATTCTTTATTGTTGGTGTCGTCATTAATGTTATTATTATTATCACTATTATCATTATCATTATTATTGTTATTATCACCATCGCTACTATCATTATTTATTTTATTTTTACATTTCCTTACATTTTAGTTTTGTTTAACTATCAATAGTTTTAAATAAAGCGGGAAGGAGCGTTTATGCAGAGTGATTTGACGTCACCAATTTTTTCGTTGGTTTCTTTTCAGCTGCCTACACAACCTATGCACAGTTACAAACACAGTAACAGTAAATAATGTTGGATCACCGATTAATGCTATCAATCAGTTAGAGAACCATTGAAAACCAGCCACAAGGAGTACTGGATAGCTAGCTATTTCATCAGCCTAGTTTGGGACTCCGTTTCAGCAGTACGCACCCACCACCGAGGTTTAGAATCCAGGACTCTGTGGTTTCAAGCCAAGCTCGTAGACCAATCGATGATGAAAATCTTGAAACAAATCAAATCCTCACAAACAATTGCATGAAAATTAGTCAGAGGCTCGCTAGTGACTGGCTGCAGGACGAAGTTGCCTGGGGTGAGATGTCGCGTATAGTGGATCGATCCGATTGGGAGTAAGGATGACACATTGACCAGCGGTCGCACTAAAATCACGAAGTGGTAGAAGTTAGAATTCATGGGTTGGCTATTAAGGAGTTGGATCTCAATTTCTGGGAATAGTCTACCAGCTTGGCCTTGTAACCGGAAGGTCCTGGATTCGAACTCTTGTGGTGGGCGCTTACTTCTTATGAGTCACAAAATGAGCTGACGAAACAGCTGGTTATCCACTACATACAATCTCATGATAATAAATAGTGCTCACAACTTACAGTTATATAACTTATGCAAAGAGGGCAAAGTTTAAACAAAGTATTGAAAATACAGAAAACAAATGGATGGATACATTAGAAATTAAAGACTTGCAGACGAGAACCAACAAAGCGATTGAAGAAGCAGTTATTGAAGACAGGACTTGAGATAAACACAGAGAAGATGCGACAACAACAATCAGCCCCAATCACAATCAGCGAGAGAAATTTAGAAGAGTTAACCACTTCCCTCACTTATCTAGGCAGCCAGCATCGCTTCAGCCATAGCCACACGGCACGCACGAAGATGTCGAAACCAGCCAGAATCGAAAAAGGCAACATACGCCTTCATCAATCTGAAACCCGGTTTGTAAGGATTTTCAACACAAATATGAAGTCAGTCAGTTATTCTATATGTTTTTACGAGTTGATCACGGATTGATATCAGTTAGAGAACCATTGAAAACCAGGGAGTACTGGACAGCTGCTGTTTCATCCTAGTTTGGGAATCATCGGCAGTATATGTGTCAGAAACTTGGCCCTCGCGTCACGGAAAGCACTTCCTACAGACTACTGCAGAGTTTTATCAACAGCTGCCCTTCTTTGATGGCTGGCTCCATATTGAAGATCAAACGACTGACCAGCAAGAAACTTTGGGAACAGACTAACGAAGGGCCGATCGCTCAACATATACATTTAGGAGAAGATGGAGGTCGAGGAGAGACCGTCAAATGACATCACGTGCTAGGTCACCAATCATTTGAAACCTGAACGGGAAACAGTGATTGAGCCGTTCGAGATTGACATGAAGGAGATCGTGAGAGGAGAGGGGACGCGTGATTATGAGCAGTCTTAGTCTCAGCTAAAGAGGACAACAGGAAATAAAACAAAGTGAAGCTGTACTGTTGAAGTCATATGTTCCATTCGGAACACAAGGGAACAAAAACAGTTAATAATAACAGATTGGAAACTGAGTTGCACAATCATGGCAGGAGATGAGAATTTGATGGTAAAAGTAGAACTTGAGCATTGTGGTAGAGTATAATATATGAGTGGATGGAAGGAGAGTTCGATCGCTGAATATTCTCTGTTCATCGAATCTACGCCTAACATACGTCCAGTAGGAATAAAACAACTCCAATATCAGAGATGTGGAAAATATTACTACCAATAAAATCGAAGGACGAGAAATAACCGGGATTATATAAACAAAATTTAAAAAATTATGTGTGAGTGTCTTGACATGATTATATGTAACAATAAATTATTGTCCTGGAAACATTCTTGTCATCAGTAATTAATACTGTTTCACTTTGTGCTTTTATCAAATAAGCTTACTCTATGGTGGAATTGTGTATATCCCTGTGTTTGAACACACTGCGACCAAATCATTGAAGGCGCAGAAGTCTGAGAAGAGTTCACCATTTTCGTTCATTTCACCAAGGGCCTCGCGACCCATGGTGAGTTCTCTTCCTGTATTGTCTCCTCCCAGTTTCGCATTCATGTCACCCATCAGGATTTTGATATCGCTTTTTGGGAAGTTGTCCATTACTGCTTGTAATTGTCTGTAGAAGGCCTCCTTCTTCCCTTGTTCTGAGACGTTTGTAGGCGCATAGCATTGGATGATTGTAACCTTCCTTTCTTTTGAGTTGAACCTGGCTGTCATTATCCTGGATGAGGAGATTGGTTCCCACTGCATGAGAGCTTTGGCTGCTGTTGGTGACATCATGATGGCTACTCCCTCGGTGTGCTCGTGATTGTCTTCTGGGTGACCGGAGTAGATTATCGTCTCTCCAGTTGATAGTTGGCTCCTTCCACATCCGTCCCATATGCTCTCGCAGATTCCCAACACTTCTATTTTATATCTTCTCAATTTTGTGACTACCTGAGCAGCCTTTCCAGTTTCGTACATTGTACGAACATTCCACGTCCCCATCCTTATTTTTGCTTTCATCGAAAGAAGGCACATCGGCTGACTGGCTTCCCGAAGGCTTTCACCAGCCTGCGTCATTTCACTTCCCTGATTCCAGCGAAAAATAAGGTTATTGTTTATATTTTTCAGAATTTTTAATATATTTGTGCGTTGAAGTTTCTGTTGCAGTTTGGTTAAGTTTTGGGGCTATAGTTGCTAGCACCACGCCCCAACCCTCCCTCTTTATCCGGGCTTGAGACCGGCTAGAAAACTAATGAGCTAGTAATCTAGGCGAGGTTATGGTGGAATAGATGTTGTGTTTCTGTTTCACGATCCCTAACCCTTCCAGCCAGAAGAACTTCTTATTTCAGCTACAAAATGAGTGAGTCAGAGATTCCTCGACACGTCAAACTGCTGTGTATATCAATTTGAGTGTGTTTGTGAAGGCTAATACACAAAGGTCACACAGAAAGGCGATTGTCTAATCACATGATAGAGCATCTACCAAAATGATTGAAAACAGCTGGAGTCAAAGTACCAAGAAAGTTCAATAACAAAGCACCTTGTCGAAAAATACAGACATGATATTGACACTGTCGAGTCATTCACTTTTGTCACTGAGCAGACAAAGAAACAGGAAGATGCTTACAATTGCTGACGAGGCTTGTGCAATTCGAGTTTATAATCTAAGTCTCTGTGTACTCACAGTTTGCCATTCTTGATACATTCAGGTTCTTTCTCTAATGACTAATTGTTTATCTAAGTGATGTTGTGGTGAGTGCTACTTATAATCCGATATAAGTAGTATATCAGAAACGAAGTAACAATATGTTTGGCACACTGGAAAGAGCAATCAAAGAAGAGAACCATGAGAAGAATGTTGCCATATGATGCAGAATCCAAGAAGTTATCGAATGAGACGATATTCGACCAATTCGTCAAGGATGTGGTAAGATGTGCAAATGGCCGGTTTAGAATGTGGTATTCAATACTATGTACATACGTTTCATCAAATAAACATTCCTTTCAGCCTCCTCAGTCTTGTCTTCTTTACAATGTAATTGAAGCGTAATGCACTTTATCTTAATTTTAATCTCTCACACTCCCTTCTCCCCTTATCTATTTAAACATGACCTGAAAAGCATTCACCCCCATGTAGTTTTGCATGATTAATTCAATGCTGTTAATCTACTTATCAGTCTTATATCTTCCAATGTAATTTCAATAGTATGTCTATATATATCCCTGTGTGTAGAGTATTCAACAGATGAAGAGTGCTCCTGCTAAAATTTGATGAATCCATCATTAAATCCTGTTTTCTTAACACTTTTTTTTGTTGTTGTTTTTTATAAATTTATATCGGGAAATAAATGTTTCTCACAGATTCCCACTAAAATCTAATTGGAAGCGAAATTGAGGTCTTCAATGCTGTAAATTGTAACGGTTTCTCTTCGAGCAATAATTTTGCAACTTCATAGTCCAGCCTAATTACTGTTATTATTATTATTATAACCTTGGGTATACTCATAGGGCTTTAGCTATGCGCTCATTTGGACATGTAACTACTATATAGCTGAGTAAAGGGGAAACCAAATGCGTAAACAGTGTGCAATCTTTGCCCACTTAGTAAGTAATGGACATTCAAAAAAAAACACAGGGGCAGATGTTCTTCGTTTAATTCTTTCGTCTTCTGAAAATCTAAATAGGAATTTTACTAGTCAACCTCGCCACTTGCGGTCCAGGTTTCTTTTTTCCCAGCTACTGGACACAATCTTAAACTTCAGTTAACCACCAAAAAAGGTATATAGTAAGCTCCGTAAAAAAGAAAGGTTGGATGGCTTGAGGCTAGCTAGCAACGCGTCATCCCATAAAAGCATCAACACTGCCTCTTGAAGCCCTCTATGTTTCATCACTCAGGACACAAAGGAATGAAAACAATAAACAATTTGTCAAGAATGCCTTCAAAAAACAGTGTACATTAAAACTGTCAGGACAGAGAAACTTCATTGTTAGCCGCGAAGTCGTGATTTACGTCGCATGCATTCATTGAACAGTTTTGATTGGTTTACTGATGGCTCAATTTTCTGATGGATTTATTTCTTTGCTTTCATACAGCCAATCAAATTCGTTTTATTCATTTGTGGCTTAAATTTCTGAGGGTTTTTGTAAATATAAGACACTATGTATTTTGTTTGTATAACAAATGTTGTAACGGTTGTATCTGAGTTCTATGTCTATCTCAGTGTGGATATAACGTCGAATGATAAGTCATTTATAATATTGTGTACTGTGCAGGCGCATTCCAGTCACATTAGACAAGCTCCATCTCTAATCAAAACCAAAACGAGAAATTGTAGGTCAAAAAGAAAGCGTTGCTTCTTAGGAAAAATTAATTTTAAAGAATCGTACAGTTGCATCATCTGATGCTGTACACAAAAATGGTTCAATGTTTTATTATTATTATTATTCAATAACTGAACAGCATTTTCATTTCCATTTTTGCTGTTTATTTCAACATTATTATTATTATTAGTAGTATGATTGGATGGCGGTAAAGCCAGATCTAAAATCATTGCTTTATGACCCCACCATATTTTCAACGGGATTGGATCTTTCGATTGATTAGAGGAAGACAAAGCTGGAGATTGTATTCTTTCACCAGAGATACCAGGCCATGCGACTAGTGAACCTTTAACAGTTGTAGTGAAAAATATCGGTTTATATCGACTCCAGCATAGTGATGTAATTCCAATAGGTTGCTGTTTCAAATTTTTTTTTTAAAAAAAACGAAAAAGAAAGAAAAATTTAAAAAAAAACAATATGGTGTGGATTATTAAGAAATTCTCATTTTAAAAAAAGAACGAACAACTAGTCTGTGTACTCTTTGGAGGGAGAAGCTTCTCTATCCACCGTGTAGACGTGTGATTTATGGATGCGCTGATATGATAGGCGCCAATTTATTGGACAATTTTGATTGGTCTATCAATGGCTTTAGTTCGTGCAACCAATCAGATTTGTTTATCTACTATGGCTTACATTTCTGAGGGTTTCGCTAATATAAGAGAGCAAGTATTTTGTCTTATAAACGTTGCTGCGGTTGAATCAGAGTTTTGTGTCTATCTTAGAGTGTGTATGGGGGTGGGGAGGGGGGTTGGGAATATAGATTCAAGTGATCGGTATCGTGTTCTGCAGGTGCATTCTAATCAAGTTAGACGAATTCATAATTCAGTATAACTCAGTCATAAAATATATACTGTTTTCCTTAGTATTAGATGATTAGAGGCAATTAGTAGGGAGGCTGGTTTCATCTGGAGTTTCGTCCTTATTGACTGGTATAAGAATGGAACTTGGGCACTGTTTGGTAGAGTATAATTCCTTTATGGTGATAATTTTACTCTGATAAAGTCTCACAGCGTGTTATACAGTAATATTTACTGATGACCACGTTTCAAGCATAATTTATAACTGGTTATATTCATATCAAGGTAGTCACACAACTTCCCGACTTCGTTGATATTAAACGGTTGAAGGCAATTGACAGGAAGTCTTGCTTGGCCTAGGGTTTCATGCTAGTTGGCACTGACCAGTCAACAAGGCACATCTACAGCCTTGAAGGAACTCATGGCCCACCCACCCGTCTGAGATTCAAACCCCGCGTTACCCAGTGCTACTTGCACTCAGAGACGTTACCACCACTGAGCTATTCGGGCTCGCGATTGACCTCCTGTAAGACTGTATTGGATGCTTTGATTGGACTGATATAATTGAGTCTACACCAAACAAAGGACTAGACATATTACACTACTTGCTAACTAATGTCCGATCAAAGTTTTCGACTTCGTTGATACAATTTCATTATTCCACATCTCTTGATTTAATCATTAGTAGGAATATTTTCCATATCTCTGGTAGTAGTGATGAGCCATTCCCATTGCATCTGGTGGGTACAGATTCGATGAACAAAGATTCAGTAATCAATCTCTCTGTCTCCCCCACCCTACTGTGTGTTAATGCATGCAGTGCAATTGCTGAGTTATTTCCTAAATTACTTATCTTCGTGGGGTCAGTAATTCCAAGTAAGATAACTATTTTTAGAATATTACTGTATAACACTGAGAGACTTTATCAAAATAAAATTTTCTCCATAATGAGACTTAATGGCTGGCAATCATCAGCAAGGATTATATCCTGGAAAGATATCCTATTCCTTTGAGTGATTCATCATCAAGTGCTGCTTCAATCAGAAACATCAGCACAAAAAAATCGGTGAAAACCATATACTACTGATTGCTTGATGTGAGTAGTTGTATACCACGTATATCAACGAGTACAGTGCTAGCTAGTCATATATAGAAGTGCACCGCAGTTTCGTTTGTTTGGGGGGGGTGAGCACATCAGCCATGTACACGGTTTGTTATCCACCTGTATGTATGTGAAACGATGCTTCCTAGGACAAGTAACTAGCAGAAGAGGTGACATCCTTTAGACATTCTCTCTTATTGATAGTGATTGATGTTTATGGTTGTTGGTTATGCGTGTATCTCTGTGACCTGTATCTACTCTACGGCCCAATTACGGTCCTATCTTTGCTGTCATCTGTTTTTATGATATCCACATGTAGATCTTCGACTTTGAGTGATATATCAAACATAAATCACGCGCGTAGACGCACCCACCGCCAGGTGTTTGAACCCAGGAACTTCTGGTTACAAGGCGAGCGAGCTCGTAGACAATTACTCAGCCACTGGGACCCGATCCAATGGCTCCAGACCAGTCCATGAATTTCAACTTCTGCCAATTCACGACATAGTGCGACCGCTAGCTAATGTCTTCACCGAGTATCTGTCCTCACACTCAACTTCCTGTACCCCACTGGTTAGGACTTCTCATCAGAACCCAGTTAACTACCTTTTTGATTTGACACTAGTAACTAGTATGATGCGTCTAGTCCTCTCTTTGGTGCAGACTGAATTCTATCAGTCAGGTTGTAATATGGCCACCATTCTAGGCAGCTCGCCATCACGGTATACATTGTTTATGATGATATTAGATGGTCGGAGGCAATCGGTCACAGGAAGCCTTGGACCTAGGTTTCGTGCTAGTTGGCACTCATCAGCAAGGCGTATCTGCAACCTTGAAGGAACTCATGTCCCTTCTGAGATTCGAGCCCGCGTCACCCAGTACTGCAGTCAGAGACGTTACCACTGAGCTATTCGGGCTCGCAATTAACCTCCTGTAGGACTGTAGTGGATATTTTTGATTTGACACTAGTAACTAGTGTGATGCGTCTAGTCCTCTCTTTGGTGCAGACTGAATTCTATCGGTCTCTCAGAAGGGACATGAGTTCCCTCAAGGTTGCAGATACGCCTTGCTGACGAGTGCCAACTAGCACGAAACCTGCTAGCTTCCTGCCGACTGCCTCCGACCATCTAATATCACCAGTTAACTATCTACCTGAATAGGACGAATCGCTAGTGAGCACATCACATTGATATTCGAGTGTTGGTTTGCAGGGATTCCATTTGATTGATTAAAGGACATCTGTTGTAGAACCTGTAGGAAAACCAGCAAGGAGTACTGGATAGCTGTTACGTCAGCCTAATCCGGGACTCTTCAACAGTACGCCCCCCGCCCGAGGTTCGAACCCTGGACCGTCCAGTTACAAGACAATATCAGATCGTGATCAAACCTGTAGGCAATCAAAATCCTTGCAAATCAATACTTGATAATTAATCTGATACTCACTAGCGACTCATCTGGAGTTACCTGGGTTCTAGTGAGAAGTCGTGACCAAGTGGGTCGCAACAGGGCAGATACTCGCCAGTGACACTGGCTAATGCCAGTCGCGCTATGTCATGAATCGCCAAAAGTTAGAATTCATGGTTCGGCCATGGGATCTGGGTCCCGGTGGCTTAACGGTCTCTACTAGCTGGTCGTGTAACCAGATGGCCTAGGGTTTGAAGCCCTGTTGTTGGGTGCGTACTTCTGAAGCAGAGCCCCAAACTAGGATGACGAAACAGTTGTTCAGTACTGCCTGTGGCTGGTTTTCCAATGGTTCTCTAATTGATGTCATCTCATGATAATGAAATCCTGTAACCAATCAAATCAGATCCTGGCAAACCAACATTTGAGGTTTATAAAAGTTTGTGTGGCACAATAAAAATAACACCACAGTGTTATTGAAACAGTTTTACAAATAACTTCACAGGTCAATAATGTCGAAGAAGACCCTGTGTTTATTAAAAGTTGATAAAAATGATAGATACAGACAAAGAGGAGGAAAAAAAAGAATAGTGCACAAACAGGAGAACACATTATTATTATTATTCCCTTGCTTTCCGAGTGGAACATTGGGCTTCAACTACACATCTCCACTTTGTTCTGTTTTCTGCCGTCCTCTTCAGCTGAGTCCACACTTGACCAAACTCTCTCATCTCTTCTTCACACGATCTCCTCCGTGTCACCTTAGGACGACCCACTCGTCGCTTCCCATTGGGATTCCACTCGAAAGCCTGACGTGCGATGTTATTCGACGGCCTCTTCAATGTATGCCCAACCGATATATCTCCACTTTCTCCTACATATTTGTTGACCGATCGGCTCCTGGTTGGTTAGTTCCCACAGTTTTCTGTTGCTTATTCTTTCTGGCAATTTAATCTTCACAATGGAGCCACCGAAGGCAGCTGAAAGTCTGCAACCTGTTGGAAATCCTTTTCGTGATACGCTGGCCAAGTTTCTGACCCGTATAGAAGAACCGACTTTACATTGGTGTTGAAAATCCGAATCTTGTTCCTCAGGCTGAGTGCAGAAGATTTCCAAACTTGTCTCAGGTTGATGAAGGCGTATCTTTCCTTTCGGATTCTGACTTCGACATTTTCCGACATCCATTCCGCCTGTAGTTGAAACGATAATTGAAGGAGGCAACCTCTGTTAAATCTCTCCCGTTGGTGGTGATTGGTGCTGGTTGTTGTTGCTATCGGTGGTGCTTGGTTATTATCATCACCTCCGTCTTCTCTGTGTCCGCCCGCAGTCTTATTTTCGCCTGCCTGCAAGTCTTCGAGTTTGTGTGACACTAGACATATATCATCTGCGAAATCCACATCTTCTAGAGTCTTTTTTTATCGGTCGTCCAGCGTATTCCTGACTCCTCTCCCTCAACAGTCTGACGTATAATCAATCCAGTCCACCACAATTAAGAATACCATCGATGATAATAGGCAGCCTAGTTAACTAGCTCACTAGTTTCCTAGCCAGTCCCAAGGCCAGGTAAACAGGGAGGTGGTTGGGCATAGGGCTAGCAACCCCACACCTCAAAATCTTTCAAACCGCTAGAGAAAACTTCAAAGCAGGAGAACACATAAAGCAAACAAAATAAACTAACTCCATCATCTTCATCGATATATATCCATTTTTGACGTATACTAAGTGTTTGAGTATCACATATCCCCAGGATACCAGTCACTGTACCGAATGCAAACAATGGATGCCTAACATAATCAATTAATAAGAAAAGTAAAACAGTGAATTAGTTGACAATACAATAAAAACTATTATTGAATGAAGTTCAACTTTATATATTCAACGCCTAGCAAGAACTCACAAATAACCTACCTGGTAACGCTAAATAATTTGCAATAGAGAACTTTGCCCAGAATTGTGCCACTTCAAGTGTTGCTGCAATTTATGTAGCCTTGCACATCCGGTGATTTAGCGGCAGGACTCTCGCCAACCATGCGTTTAGTCCACGGTCCGATCCCCGACCGACTGACGCACTCCTAAACCTCTCTAAGCTGGTAAATAAGGCCGATAAGGAGGGAAAGTTGGGTGTGAGTGAGGCTAGCAGCAACCCCACCCCATAAAATAAACATCACTGTTACCGAAACTTCCAAAGAGCTTGAAGTTTGAAGCACTATGTTCCAATCGGAACATAAAGCAATAAAATAGATAAAAATAAATGACACATCCAACCTTCCCGCTTTGCCAGTCTTAATATCCGGTTAAGTGAGGGATTTAGGAGTGTATTGTCAGTCGGGGATTGGAAATACGGGCTCTTGCAAGTCCGTGTGGTTGGCACAAGTATTCTAGCCCCTAAATATCACCGAAGCATTTCTAACTACCTTCAATACACTTTGACGGATGTGAGGACAAATACTCGCTACCGATGACACTGACTAGTGCCAGTCGCGCTATGTTGTGGACTGACAGAAGTAGGAATTCATGGACTGGTTCGGCCATTGGATCGGGTCCCAGTGGCTGGTAAATGGTCTACGAGCTCGCCTTGTAATCGGAAGGTCATGGGTTTGGACTCTTGTTGATGGGTACGTGCGTACTGATGAAGAAGAGTTTACGCCGTCTCTGGCGTAGACCAGATATCCAGCTATCGACCAAAGGGCATGTGTACTGCTCAGCAGTCCTCTCCGTCATCCTTTATGACTATGAGACCTGGCCATTGAGAGTGGAAGACCTGAAAAGACTGGCTAGCTGTCTTTGATTATTGGTGTCTGCGTTCTATCGCCCGTGTGAAGTGGTATATTAAGGTGAGCAATATTGAGGTTAGACACGGTCCAGTGCTAGGTAAGGAGGGAGTGGAAATCAATAGACGAGGCTGTGAAGCTACATCAACTGAGATGGTTAGGACATGTGTTACGTGTGCCTAGCCACCGCCTTCCACGACAATGGGCAATGTTAGCTGACATAGGGTCAGGTTGGAAAAGAGCCAACTAGTGGTGGTGAAACCAAGACATGGCTTCATCAGTCAATGAAATCTGCAACATTTAGTTTGAACCAGCGACGTAGGAAGATGTAGAATTCCTGACTGGTTGAGGTCCTCGGGACGGTAAACACCAATGAAGGCTGGAGACAATCGGTGATATGGCTGACTCAAAGTGATCGTTCTCAATGGCTGGCGCAGATACATCCTCTCCTTGTGACTTATAATTTCCAATAAAACTATATTCTTCTTCGATATTACTATTCTTTTCGCCTCATATCTCTGTTTACTGTCTTTATTTTGCGTTTCATTTTACTTTCCTCTCTTGCTTTGTGTGCTACATGGAGTGTAAAGTTCTATGTTGAAAACAGACAGACAGACAGGTGAAGAAGAGTGCCAAACCAGGCTGACGAAACAACTGGCTGTCTGGCAGTACTCCCTACGGTTGGTGGTTTTCTAATGGTTTCTCTAACCGATATCATCTCATGATGAAATCCTGTAACTGGCCGGAATTAATGAATCCGTTAGATTTTATGAGGCAATGTTTGTGATCATAGTTATTCAATCTTTGTGGACAGGAGTATCAACACGTAAAGCATGCACCAAAGATGAATCAACGCTTGTTTAAAAAGATTTGAGGAATTGTAATACGACGAGAGGCATCAGTGGTTCGACGCTGATGGAATGTCCGCCATCAATGCACGTAAGCACGCACATGGTCCAGATTCAATTCTCAGCCGACGACTCCCCCTTGAAACTCACCTAGTGGGTGCGGCAATACACCCGAAAAAGGGGGCAGATTGGGTATGAGGTGGCTACCTACTCCATCCCGTACAAAAAGAACTCCAAAGCTATTGAAATTTTAAGCCGTAGAAGCATGACATTCCATTTAAGTTTATTTTAAATATGAAAACAAAACACGTAGTTCAGCAAAGAGTCTCTTTTCGGCAAACTCATTTTCGTAGCTGTACAGTCGCAAATATATATGGTTGTTTTGTATGTGTGTGCACATTAAGTTTGTCAAACAAAAATACAATTGGTTAGGGTTATTTTAACTAAACAGGTGAAGATTGGTAATTGGAGTTACGTAATACAAAAACGGTCAAGAAAGTTGGGTGTTAATGAAACTAGTGTAGTCGCAAAAATGGTGAGTTATCACAAACACTTGTCGAAAAGGAGTTACGTAATAGCATGGGTAGTTTGATGATTGAGTTTTACTCAGGATACAAATAGGAACAAAGTAGAGAATACGAAATTACGTAAGAGTTCTAAATGAATAGAAGAATTATTAGCAACTAAGGAACAGGCACAAACAAAATTAAGTCATCAAAATCAACAAAGTTGTTACCATGACAGTAGAAATGGTTGAGTAATTCTCTTTTGTATGCATAGCTCTGGTTTTTCTATGTGAATGGGCAGTTTCAGTGATACTGTGGTGAGAGCTGTCTACTAGCAAAATTGGTAGACAGTAATTTACGTCAATATTTACGTTCCCAAGATTTGTCGTGAGAAACAACCAATCGGAAGACTGTGTTTGTTTGTTTACATATCCATAGTAATGTACATGAAAACATATATAAATATGCGTTGATTTCCTTAATAAATGATCTGTTGCCTGACTCTTGCCTTCTGTCGTTACAATACAAAGAAGACGAAATCGTATTGCCTTTGGTAGCTTATTTGTGACTCTGTAGATTACTTTGAAGCAGGAGGCGTTTGTTGAGATGGAATGATCAGTGTTAACCAGGTGTTCAATTATCGCACTCCTTATTGCACCATTATTGCCTTTTCGCAACCATGCTATTCATATTTTTACATAACTTCTTTTTAACAACACCCAATTTTCTTGACCGTTTTTGTATTACGTAACTCCAATTACTAATCTTCACCTGTTTAGTTAAAATAAGCCTAACCAATTGTATTTTTGTTTGACAAACTTAATGTACACATGCATACAAAATAACCCCATATATAATTGCGATTGTACAGCTAAGAAAATGAATTCGCCGGCGAAAAGAGATTCTTCGCTGAACTACGTGTTTTGTTTTTATTAATGCCTGGATGGGGATTATTCATGAATATTTTAAATATTACATAGTGATGATGCAGTATTAACAACTGGATGAAAAAGTTTTGAGCATAAATTATTGCCACTCACAATCATCATATCAGTTTGGTCACACGGCTTCACAATTCGTCTTATGTATATAAGTTTCTCTCTCCCTACCTCTTTCTCTTGTTGTTTGTTATCACTTATCTCCATATCTCCGGTATAGGTGCTCCGTCATTCCGATTGTATGTGTGCGGTGTTAAATCGATGAACAAAGATTCGGTGATTAACCTGTATCTCTCTCTCTCTCTACCTAACTATATTACTTTTTAATACTCTCAGTCTGTCTGTCCCACCCTTTCCTTGTCTGATGACAAGCACATGAATGCAATGCAATGCAATGGCTGACCTGTGTGTTTTCTATGTTATCTAACTTAGCAGGGTCAATCATCCTATATCTGGTTAAATTTTTATGTTCCAATAATCTAATTGACCTCAATCTACTAGTTTGACCTATGTAATTCACCCCACCCACAGGCATTACATGGTAATTGAGGGCCTTAAGCCGACAGACAAAGTTTATCTCTGAGTGAGTGAGTGAGTTGGTTGGTTGGTATAAATGCCACCCTGACTAATTCTAGCCTTATTGAGTATCCTACTTAAGGCCTCTGAAGACATTCTTTCTTTTTATATGGAGACATTATTACATAGGACAGGAGTAAGACAAGGCTGCCTACTATCGCCAATGATTTTCCTGATTGCAGTAGATTGGATAATGCGACTAACAGCGGGCAATGAGGAAACAGGCATAAAATGGACTCACACAAAAAACTTCGAGGATCTGTACTTCGCCGATGATATATGTCTGATTTCCCACAAACTGGAAGATATGCAAGCGAAAAGCAAAAAGTTGGCAGAAGAAGCATCAAAGATAGGAGTTCATGTGAACATAGGGAAAACAGAGGTGATGAAGATTCCTGGCCAACAGCAACCGCAACAACAGACAACAATC
Organism: Trichobilharzia szidati; assembly: GCA_944472155.2. NCBI lineage: Eukaryota > Metazoa > Platyhelminthes > Trematoda > Strigeidida > Schistosomatidae > Trichobilharzia > Trichobilharzia szidati. The sequence continues at coordinate 25,038,971 of OX235275.1, read as the reverse complement.
AGCATAAATGGAAGGAACCTGAAAGAAACAACCTCTTTTACCTACCTGAGAAGCATCGTTTCAACTACAGGCACACGGAAGTGACGAGGATATCAAAGCAGGAATCGGAAAAGCAAGACAAGCTTTCACTACTCTCAAGTCTGTGTGGAGGTCAACAGCACTCAGCATCAAAAATAAGATCGGGATTTTCAACTCCAATGTGAAGTCAGTCAGTGCTACTATACGGATCAGAGACTTGCACTGCGCGTCATAAAGAGCATCTCAAACAAACTACAAACCTTCATCAACAGTTGTGTTCGCTCAATACTCAAGATCAGATGACCGCAAAAGATCAGCAACAGAGAGGTATCTCTGGGAGCGAACCAACACAGCAGGAACCGATTGTGAAACAAATAGACAAGAAAAGATGGAGATGGATTGGCCATACTCTGAGGAAACAAGCCATCAAGTGACATCACTAGACAAGCCATCGCTCGAGTGGAACCCGGCCGAAAGGGAAGCGGCGAGTTGGTCGTCCAAGGGTGAGGGTGACTTGGAGGAGGTCATGTGAAGAGGAGATGAAAACGTGTGGGCAGACTTGGAGCCAGGTGAAGACTCTAGCAGAGAACCGAACGCAATGGAGACGCACGGCTGAAGGCCTATGTTCCTCTAGGAATTAAAGGAAACAATGATGATTCGTTATTTTCATTGCTAATGTTAGTTTTTCTAAGGTGTTCTTCAGATTTTTTTGAATAAATCCTGATAATTCTAGTAATATTTCCTTTATTTGTTTGATTTCCTTATTTAAATCATCTGACATAGTAAAGTTGGCCTCCTGGCCCGATTAAAAAGACATCGAATTAAACCTATCTTTGCCGACTCTCGACAGGATGAATTAAAGTCTATGTATTTATTTGAGTGTATTGGTTCCCTATAAATGTTAGTATCTAACCACCACCCACCATCTTGTTTTTGTTTTATTTTACTGTCTAGAATGGCCAACTCATCCTGTTCGTTATCTAACTCAAACGTGAATTGGATTCTATCTACTATTGAGTTTATATATATGTGACAAAGTTAGAGACATATTCAGGTTTAAACACAGCAGTGAATGTGTCATCCACACATCTCCCTCCATCATAACCTTAGGAGGAGCAGGATTAAACGTTCTAAGAGCTCTTATGTTCCCAACTATCTATAAATATGTCTGCTACTTGTACTTAGCCTCCAAAGCCTCAGGATGGTCGGGGGTGGGTGCCTTGCGCTGCCGGTTGGCCACCCCTCCGCACACCTCTTGAAATGCTCCCATATGACCGGGCGTCTTACATAGCCTCTCCTGAGGAAGTCCTACTCACTGCCTTCACGTGGCGGAGGTGTTTTTCACCAAAGTGAGAGGGCGAAAGCGGATGCCCGGTGCTCTTCACCGGGTTGACTGTCCATTGGATGACAGTCTAGGGGAGATGGCTAAACCCTGATTCCAAACCTCCAACGACTGGCGTATGAAGCTCACTGGCAGACGTATGGACAAAGGGCTTGTTGGATGTCCTGGATGTCTGGCCCCATTCAAAAAGGCGTATGAACCGAACTCCGGTCACCGGCTGCCAATGGATAGTGGACTCCCTACTCCACTCCTACTGCCTTGTAGGTCACACTTGGTTGTGTAAAGGCTAGAGCTGCACTCTCAAACAAAAGGCCGAGCGATTCTGGGGACATCACTCCTACCAAATTCCCATGAAACTTCATGAACTCTCTTAATGTCGCAAACCTCATCAGATCGCCGCGCCTGGGCAGCGATGATTCCAGATGTTCATGAAGCCGGCTCATCCTCCCGTAGGAGATAGCCGAAGTAAAGTAAGTTGGGATATTGGTGATTCCGTTGTCAGTCCATTCGTATATTGATATAGTTTGCTTTGTAATTTGAAAACAACGGAGGTTAGACATAATAACTGAACACCTAATATAATTTCATCAACCAAGCGAGAACTTAGTCCTACTTTCGAGTTCAGGATCAATGATCAGTTTATTCCTTACTGACCTTTGTGTTCCACTCGGAACCTGAGACAATTTTAAAAAAATTTTTATTCCTTCACGGTCCAAGTGGAACATAGGGCTTCAAGCTAGAGGCTTGAAGTTTCAGTAGTAGTGATGTTTATTTTTACTGGATGAGATTTCTAGCCTCATGCCCAACCTTCCCTCTTTATCGAGATTCTGACTGGCTTAGTGAGGTAAAGGAGTACTTCGGCAAGGGATCGAACCCCGGACCACATGTGTAGTCGGCAAGCATTTTACCGCTGTGCCACCGACGCACAAGACAATAATTATTATAATAATGCACAGTGAGTACAGGGACTTACGTCCATGAACAGCTCAATGCTTCAACTGATCCATCATCCTCCGTCTTGATTACATCTAAAACCTAAACAACGTATACACACATATATTAAAACAGTTAGTTCATTTGATAAATTTGAATAGGGCATTTAGAAGACGAATTTAGCGAGATAAGATCGTCATTTCGTAGTTTCTTTACAACCACTTTACAACTAGCAACATGGTTCACAATAATAAAATAAAATAAAATGTATGACAATTACTCAGTTATATAAAACAAAAGTACATACTAATGGCGAATCATATTTAAATAGGTCAAGGTGTCAGTCCATGGTAGGTGACACTAATTGAAGTCTATTGTGTTGTTTTTGTACACACAATTGAGGCTGTATGTGATGAATCCAAAGTGCTTCTTCCATCACCTTCAATAACCATCCTTGAATAAGAGTAATGTAAAATAATTGTGAAACAGTCATTAATTAATATTGATTTTGTGACCTGACATTAATAAGTGCTTTGCAATGGATGATGATGACGGATTTCTATTCAGATTAATTGCATTTGGATTTTCTATTTGTTATCATAACCATTTTGGAACATGTTCTTTTCGACGACCACATTGGAAAATTCGATTGGTTCTACCTACATATACATATATACTCAGTTTTATTAGCTAATGGTTATTCAGAAAACCTGCTTTAACAATTGTCCCAGTAAGGATAAACCAAATCTTGAAAAGACAGCTTCTGTACCAAAGAAAGCTATCTTTATTAACCTACCATCTAAGGGTGACCAGATTATGCAGTTGACAGTTAGCTCAAAGACTTCGGTCAGCCATCAAGCGCATATTCTACGCCACATCTCTTTCCATCACATGCCGAACATTTTCGATCCTTGTACCTACAATTAAAGGACGAAACTTTGTGGACTTTACTTCAAACTGTATCTACTAGTTCACCTGCAGTTGCGGTGACATACGCATATATAGGTAGAACCAATCGAATTTTCCAATGTGGTCGTCGAAAAGAACATGTTCCAAAATGGTTATGATAACAAATAGAAAATCCAAATGCAATTAATCTGAATAGAAATCCGTCATCATCATCCATTGCAAAGCACTTATTAATGTCAGGTCACAAAATCAATATTAATTAATGACTGTTTCACAATTATTTTACATTACTCTTATTCAAGGATGGTTATTGAAGGTGATGGATGGAAGAAGCACTTTGGATTCATCACATACAGCCTCAATTGTGTGTACAAAAACAACACAATAGACTTCAATTAGTGTCACCTACCATGGACTGACACCTTGACCTATTTAAATATGATTCGCCATTAGTATGTACTTTTGTTTTATATAACTGAGTAATTGTCATACATTTTATTTTATTTTATTATTGTGAACCATGTTGCTAGTTGTAAAGTGGTTGTAAAGAAACTACGAAATTATATGATCTCTGGAAATTTGTCTTCTAAGTGACCTTATTCAATATAATATATATATATATATATATATATACGATTGTACAGCTTGATGATAAATTCGTTGAAAAGTCTCTTCGCTGAATCATTTGTTTTGATTTTCTATATGTTACAATGGGAATTTTCAATGACGTATATATATATATATATGCCTGTCTGCTTCACTTTCCCTGCCTTAGTCTTGACGTCTTCATCCTTTTAAGGTAATTACTAATTTATCAAGTAAGTATAAAACTTGGGCACTGTTGTAGAGTATAAACTACATTATGGATGAGATTTTATTTTGATAAATCACAGTGTTGTACAGTGTCATCAGTGTAATACAACTGTGTAACACTGTGTGATTTATCAAAATAAAATCTTATCCATAATGGAGTTATACTAATTTATCACCTGTCTTCTTTATGTTTTTTCGAATCCCGGTGGGTGCGTACTGATGAAGAGTCCCAAACTAGGACGAAACAGCTGTCCAGTACTCCCAGGTTTTCCAATGGTTCTCTAACTGATGTCAGCTCATGATGAAATCCTGTAACCAATCAAATCCCTACAAACCAACACTTGAAAATTTATATATATCTTTTTCGATTACAACTTGATGCCACACCGTATTTTCAGTACAAGTATGGAATTCTCAGCATGTGGATATCGGTAGCCCAAATTTTGCATGCTGACCGTAGATATTGGGTGTGCATCGGCAGGGGATCGAACTCCAGACGGTGAGAGTCCTAACCACTGTGCCACCGACACACAGTTCATCATGTTCATCATCACGTCACAGTTCTTATTCTTGCTTTCATCAAGAGAAGACACATCAACTGGCTAACTGACTGGCTTCCTGAAGGCTTTCACTTGCCCGCATCATTCCGCCTCTACGATTCCAGCGAAGAAAAACTTTAAAAAAAAATATTTTTCGTACTTTTAATATTATTTCTTGTGCGTTGAAGTTTCTGTAGCAGTTTGACTGGTTTTATCGTGTAGGGTCGCTAGCCGCACACCCGCCTCTCCCTCTTTACCTGTTTAGCCTCAATCACCCGGAAGCAACTGCTCATGTACCAAGCTAAAAGTCACATTTATTGTTTGAAAGCTACTGACCCTACCGCCCAGTTGCCCAGGCAGTGAAGCAGGTAGGCTCGAACCCCGTGACGCATCGTCTGGAAACCGAGTTCTTAAGGCTAATAAGCTACCTACCTCTTCACCAGGCAATACTAATGGGCTCTTTATGTTTCATCGTACATCAAGAAAAAAACCAATTTCCACGGTGTAGGCTCAGCTAGGTATTATCAACACAGCACTTCCACCAAATGTACAACACAAAGGCTTTCAGATATGATGGAGAAGATTTGTAGCTTAGGTGGATGATTTCGATGTGGGTGTGTTCTCTGAGCTGACTGGATGATTTATTTGTGAAGCTTTCATTGCCCAACTAGCCAACATCTTAGGCGCATACTTCAATTGGTTGAAATGACCTTTTAGATTTCTCCACGAGTTTATTAGTCATCTCTCCTGTTGGGTGACCTTGAACGTGATTGGTTGTTTTTGTGTGTTTTACACAAACACTCATGGAGAAATCTAAAAGTTCACTTCAACTCAAATTGAATTGAAGTTTGGGCGGAAGATGCTGCCTAGTAGGACGGGGGGACAATGAAGGCTTCGCAATTTAACTATCCAGCTTAGATAACACAACCACATAAAAAAAAGCAAAGGCTTCCTGACAATAAACAGCAGACAAGAAAAAACATCGCATAATCAACAATTGCCATAAAAAAATTTACCTTTAAACGTGAATCTAACATTTCAGTAGTATGCTTAAGTGAAACAGGACATATAAACCCATTCCCTGTGATTAGAAATACATCACTCTCGCTTGAATTCATAACCGTTGAAGATGCAGTTAATGATTGAGGTGATAGTGATATCAACTGATAGACTTCTAAATCTCTGCATAAAGTAGATAAACTTGAATGTGTACTGAACAGCTGAAGACTAGTGATCTGTGATTCTGTTTTTAAATCCCATACACGTAAATCACCATCTTTGTAGAGGACAGCTAATTTTGGCTTATCTGTATACATTGAACTTGGTAGAATGACAGCATCAATAGCTGGTTGACCAGTACCTTTAGGGGTTGCGGTGAGATTGGTAACCAAAAAAAACGAGGGAAAAAATTGAGAATAAAAAGAACCGGAAAATATGTTCGAGTGTTTGACTGACTGACTAGCGGCAAAGTTAAAATTTCGACACCAGTAAAAACCAATCAGCAAACGGCCTTGAACGGACCAATCACATGAAAGAGGCGTTTATGATAAGCGGAAACGTATATTTATAGAAAAATGCATAGAAAAAATGATAAAACGGTTACAACGGGTATCATTCCTGAACATGGGAGAGAAACATTTCCCAATTCAGCATGGGACTGTCAATAGAGAAGTCGCACCACATTCTATACATATATTCATCTAAATGACTATATATGAGATCTTTTTGAGATCCATTTATAGTTCTTATTTTATTTTTCAATCGACCCCAAAATCCTTCAATGTCTGCTATTCTTTCAACAAATCCTTTTCGGAGGGAAGTGCCGTATAAACCTATGACCCAAATGTTGTTCGCTCTCTGACGACCGCGGTTATATTTCTTCTTCACCAACACTGTCTCATCCACATGGACTGCTACGTCGTCCCCGCCTAACAACGAAGTAATTGGGGCCATTTTCCATGAGGCGATGTCTCTGCAGTGCTGGTACCACTGAACTGTTGAGAGACGAGGCTGTTCTCCGTCTCGGCAGCAGCGGCTCTCATGGGCTGTTTCAGTACCCAGTAATTGCAAATATACAAAATCTGGGTTAGGGAGAGATGCGACCTAGCAAAAAAGTTCCTACGAAATATTACCCTCTCTAATACTAACTCGCTTCCAGCATATTACACAGCGATGTACAAAACCATCAGTTGACCTAGTATAGCTTTTTAGAGTCATTACACCACGAGCAACTTCTCTCCTTTCGAAGCAAGCCTGAGTCCAGGCGATACTGAAAGACACTATCCTCCTCGAATTGCAAACGTAACCTTGTAAGGGCACGCATTGAAATGAATCAAGCGCTGTACAACATTGAACTACGTTCGTGAATCTCACTGGATAATTCGACGTCGTTTGCTGATTGGTAGTTACTGGTGTCTAAAGTTTAACTTGGCCTGACTAGTTAACTGACAGAGTTTTCAATCGAGAACTTTCTACAAAAGTGTGCCGACCACAGTTCAAGTTCAAACATTTCATAAAGCCAGGCGCTGAAGAAATCGGAACACGGATGCCTAAGGCTGGTTTGATGTGGGTTCACGTACGCCATCTCTGACACAGACGTGATATCTGACTACCTGTCTACCAGAGGACATGTGTACTGCTCAGATGCAGTTCGCTTCGTCCTCCTTCATGACTGGCTGTGAGTGAAACATGGCCATTGAAAGTGGAAGACATGAAAAGGCCGGTTAACTGTCTCTGATTATAAGTGTCTGCGTACCCTCTCTGCTGTGTATGTTAAGTGGCATAATAGGGTGAGTAACACTGAGTTGGTGGGGCATCAGTCGAGTGGTAGATGAGGAGGGGAGAAACAAACCGACGAGGTTGCGTAGTTACACCGATTGAGATCGTTAGGACACATGTTACGCATGTGTTATGCCTAGCCATCGCCTTCCTCGACAACAAACCAAAACACATCCTCATCAGTCAGTGAAATCCATAACAGTTATTTTAAGCCAACTAGCCAGCCACGCAGGGAGGTGTAGACCTCCTGACTGGTTGGGATCCTCGGTATGGTAAGAACCAATGATGGCTGGAGGCAACTGGTGATGCGGATCAAAGACCTCGTTCCCAATGACTGGCTAGTGCAGATGCATTCACTCTTTGTGATTTATAATATCCAATAAAACTATATGGTTCTTTGACATTACTATTCTTTCCGCCTCATATCTCTATTTATTATCTGTCTATACTCTCTTGTTTTTCTTTGTGTGCTACATAGAGGGACTGTGGCAACTCAAACAGCTGCACACCTGTGCGAATTTCTACGTTGAAACCATCCAGTCAGTCGGACACAAAAAAGAAGGGACAGGAAATTCAAATGAAGTAAAATAATATTTAGCGATTACGGGATTTGTAGGGTTTTAGATTATTTCAATTTTTCAAAATAATTTGTTTGTAGGGAATTGATGATTGTTTCAAGATCTTGATCAGAGATTATTGACGTCAGTCAGTTACAGAGAACTGTTGGAAGACCAGTCACAGGGAGTACTGCCAGACAGCTAGCTGTTTCGTCAACCTAGTTTGGGACCCTGTTTCAGCAGTAAGCAACCATCACACGGGTTCAAATCCAGGACCTTCGGGTTGTGAGGCAAGCTCGTAGACCATTCAGTCACTGGCACCCAACTCATTAGTGGCTCATGGATTATTCCAACTTCTACCATATCCGATTGGGAGTGAGGACAACTATCCGCCAGCGATGACACAATGGTTGGTACAAGTCGCGCTAAAATCACAAATTGATAGAAGTTAGAATTCACGGACTAGCCATCGGACTAGCTAGAAGGGACTCTGGCAAACAACGAACTAACCAGTAGCCTATCGCCCAATAAAATATGCCAAAGGGAAATGGAGATGGATCGGAGGACATGTGCTGAGAAGACTGTTGAGTAACACCATGTATCAGCCAGGCCATAGAATGGAAGTCGAATGGAGAACAACGAGTTGGGTGTGTATATCAGAGGATGACATGTAGAAGATTGTGTGAGGAACCAGATTAAAAGGACTGCGGAGGACAGTGTCAAATGGAAATATCCTGTTCAAGCTGTATGTTCCCCTTGTTGCCTGGCTGGCTAGTTTCAACATGGAACTTTGTACCGATGTGCAGCAGTTCCAGTCGCCATACTCCCTCCGTGTAGCACACAAAACAAGAGAAGAAAGCAAAACGAAACGCAAAATAGAGACAGTAAACAGAGATATGGGACAAAAAGAATAGTAATAACAGTGAACAATATAGTTTCATTGGGTATTATAAGTCACAAGGAGTGGATGCATCCGCACCAGCCACTGAGAACGATCACTTTGAGCCAGCCATATCACCAATTGTCTTCAGCCTTCATTGGTGTTTACTGTCCCGAGGACCCCGGACAGAAAGTCTACACCTTCCTACGTGGCTTAAACTAACTGTTGTGGATTTCATTGACTGATGAAGCCATGTTTTGGTTTGACTACCACTAGTTGTCTCTTTTCTAACCTGATCCATCCAATGTCAGCTAACATTGCCTGTTGTCGAGGAAGGCGATCGATAGCTAGGCATGAGTAACACATGTCCTAACCATCTCAATCGATGTAGCTTCACAGCCTCGTCTATTGATTTCCACTCCCTCCTTACCTAGCACTGGACCGTGTCTAACCTCAATATTGCTCACCCTACTATACCACTTCACACGGGAGATAAAAGGCAGGCACCTATGTTCCCCTTGAAAACTAATGATAATAGTAAAACGTGTTTGCCGAATGAAGATGTTGCCGTTTGCAGTGAGCCCCACAGCTATTCAGTGTATGTATGTGTGTGAGGGCTATACTCTAATACTACGCAGTCTCACCTAGATCTCAATGAGTGAGGAGTGATGTTCAAACGCGTTGCCCAGTGGTTGGGGTGTAAAACAAAAGTACCTTGGACGATGACCCCCCCCCCATACATAGTTCCACAGTCTCCCAAAAATATTAAAACGAAGAATGTATACACATACCTGATAAACATTTTGCATGACTAGCTGCACTGTTAGTGTTTGTTAAATTCGCTTTAACCGGCCAAGCAGTCACAAGGCCATCTTCATCTCCAGCCAATAGGACAGCAGGATTTGGTAATCCAGCGTTGTCAACTTTTGACTTCATGATAATACTATTCACTGGAGGTGACCACCATCTTATCCATAAGAGATCTCCTGTATTCAGTGTAGTCAATAATTTCCATTCCAAGGAGTTTTCTACGCTTTTTAACGGTTTCAACCAGACACGAATACTACCAGCCATATCACCAGTGCATAAATAAGCACCATCTGGGCTAAATTTGACACAGTGGACAGAATCTTCATGACCTAATAAAATGTGGTGATAAAAAAGCAGAGACTGAGATTTTAAAAGAATGCTTACTGAACAAAGAATATTCTTTACGATAACCAGCTCTTCATCAGGTTCTACAGTTATATATATATATATATATATATATATATATATATATATATAGCAGTGAATGAATTAGCGTTGTTAACGACATTAGTTAGCTTAGTTTTATTCTATCACTTTCCCAGTGGAGTTTCGGTAGCAGTTGTGTTTACTTTTACGGGATGGGGTTGCTAGTCTCATGCCCAACCTTCACTCTTTACCAGTCTTATTACTGGCTTAACGAGGTAAAGGAGTGAGTTGACTGGGGATCGAACTCCGAACCACATACGCAGTTGGCGAGCATTCTACTGCTGTACCACAGAAGCACAACATTAATGTTGTTTAAATAACATCGAATCAATAATAATAACAATAATATCAATGGATTACAGTTTGATAGCATCAGCATTACAATACACACAATATCAGAAAAATTAGGTGAGGTAATAATACAAAAAATAATGAGTTTATAGTCTCCACATAAGGCCTGGGCAGTAGAAGGGGTTAGCTGGTTGGATCTGTTTCTTATGCACACAGAGAGCACCGGTTGTTTAAGGCGAATCGCGATAACCTCTGCTGTTTGGAGTATGCCGTACTTGGATGTTTTTGCTGATTTATTTGGTATCCAAAAGATAACGATGGAGAAGGATTCTTTAATGCTAGCTGTCTTTGCGACAGGTTTGGATCAGGTGATCTCAAAGCGACCTGTTGATGATGGTTTTAAGCACATCTTTATTAGGTCACACCACACTGGTAGGTGTTCCCGAGCGAGCATGAAAAATCCAGTTCCTAGAGAAACGACCAGTATAACTCGCTCTACCACAAGCCCATTTGAATTGGTAGATGCATTTCGAAGTGGCTAGTTTAGAAGAAGACGAAGAGGAGGTCCAGTTTGATCAATGTAGTGTTTTTTGCAGTTGTTACAATTTATTTTGTAAATGATGTTGGTTTTAACTTCTTAAGCTGTTGAGTCTTTTGGTTGACATAGAACTGAGTGGAGTGATTTTTTGGTTTGTGTGCAACATCAATTTCTAAAGGTTTAAAGAGTAATGCAGTGATTTCTGAGATGTTGTTCTTTATATATGGTAAGATGATTTTTTTATATTTTCCTTGGGGGAATTTGATTTAACGGGTTGGGTTATGGGTAGATGTCCTTGATGTAATTTCGTGGATATTCATTCTTTTGGAAGACTTCCAAGGACACCTTTGGGATTACTCATATCAGGTCTGATTGCAGAAGTTGTGATGTGCAAAGGCTTGAAAACAAAATCCTACCGAAGATCAAACCAAAAATTTGGATATGCTACATGGACGACATATTTGTGATAAACAAATTCACAAGAGGACAGGAGGAATCCGGGGACAAAATTCCATTTTTGGACCACTTATTCAAGCGAACATCTAATAAACTCGTGGAGAAATTTAAAAGGTCACTTCAAGAAATTCAAGTATACGCTGAAGATGTTGCCTAGTGAGGCGATGAAGGCTTCGTAAGTAAATCATCCAGCGCAAAGGACACAACTACATCCAAGTCATCCTCCACCTGAGCTACAAATCTTCTCCATTATATATCTGAGCCCATAAGTGAACCATTAATCATAACCTCGAAAGTGTGTAATTCACAAAACACAAATTCCTTCGAATTCGTACAGAGAGTTGTCATCTGAAGCATACTGATGTCGTCTATCAGTGATACTCAATGTCTGCATTTCTGTTTAATTTCATCATATGTGCACCAATGAATATGACCTTAATCAATCGACTGTAGTAACTAAGGGAATGAATGACTTGTTCTCAAGGCACAATCTCATTCATTTCAGGGTAGACTAATCACATTAGTGTCCTTTTAGGTGAAGATGCTGAGTCTTCGAAACACCCTCTTGAACATGAAATCTTTGAGCATTTTGCGCATGTGATTCATCCCCTATCATCAAATGTAAAACGGTATCCCCGGGGTAGTTGGTTTGCACCGACTCATAGACTAAAGATAAGGAGTGCATGTTGACCACTGCGCTTGGACTGATCGGCCGACAAAACCTCAGAATAGATAGAAAAGGCTCATCTGACATTCGCCGTGACTTGCGTCACCATCATCATCTCTAGCATAAACGTTATATCCATCCAGCTATCGATCGAATGAGACTCACCATCCTTCTTTCCGGCTAAGAAAAATGACCGTTGGAAGCGGAAGTGGCTAGTTACCATTAACCGTAGAAGTTAGTTGACATAGGGTTGGGTTGGAAAAGAGTTAGGAATGGTTGGTCAATGCATGAAGTCTCCATCCGTGGATCTGAGCTAGCCAGGTAAGAAGCTGTAGACTGCCTGTTTGTTTGAAGAGTCCTCAAGATGCTTAAGAGCCAAAAAATAATTGGAGACTGTTGGTGATATGACACAAAATCGTTCTCAGTGGCGCAGATACATTCAACTCTCATTTGTAGTCACCCAGAGATCACAGCAGCCTCAGTAACTACATCCTATGAGATTACTGGTGACCAAAACGGATTCAGACGCTATTCGATTCGAAAAATAGCTTTAGAATCACAGTTTTTCAGCTTCCCTCCATAGGTAGACCCCTGAATGGCCACCGCTTTTGTAAGGAACCCCATCCTCATCGCCACCGCCGGCTCATGAAGGCCATGCATAGGAGTTATCTGGTAAACGGAGACTATGGACGCATGGAAGGGATTTCGAGAGGAAGACCGAAATCTACCCACTCTTGCCTGTACCGCCGCGTTTATTCAGGTTTTATATAGACTTACAATCTATCAATATTTACTTCAATAAAAATTGACAATTTCAGTGATTACTCCTCCAGTACATACATATACATACATACACAACAAAAAGCAAGGACAAACAAACAATTAATAATCGATATCAATAAATCAATAAATACGGATCGATTAAACAACGGTTAGAAGTGGTTAACAAATAACAAACCTTGACATATGAATTCAGCTACACCCGTTGCTACATTCCAAATTATAGCTATATGATCTTGTCCACCAGAGACAAGATATTGACCAGTACAATCAAAGTCAACACAGAAGACACTTTCTAAAATATAAGTAATAATAATAATAATAACAATAATAAGCGAGTGAATAAACAAAGCGACGAATGTAACTATATATATATTACTGATTAATTGAGATAAGTAGTTATGCACCGATCACATCAACCAACATTACTTGATAGCCAGTCTGATTGAGGTGATCCAAACACCTGGCGGTTGGCCGTTTCGCTCGTCGTTTGGAGCCAAGCTCTTTGTCAGTGATCTACCCAGTTTGACTGAGCTCAGTGAGTCGAGTCTGTTTTTAAGCCACTCGGATAAGACCAAGGTAGAGATGGGGATTATAAATAAAAATGCTTCAGATTTTATTGATACATGGTCTTATAATTGTGATGAACACTTTATAAACAACTTAAACCTATCAGATCGCATACGCTGCTCCCCGCCGCCCCCCCCCCCGCGGTTGTGTGCGACCACCACCTCTCAAAGTTTCACAAACCTAGGAAGTCATTAAAACCTATCGCATATCTCCTCCTCCTCCTTCAAAGTCAAAAATGTTTACTATACAACACAAGCTAGCGTTACAAAAGCCTGCAGAACAATGACAAGTGTTCTGGAGTCAATATAATAATGAACCGGAGGGACTGGTATATCTTCCAAATGATGACAAGGCTTCTCAGTGATAAGATGAGATGCTAAGTGGATGGGTCAACAAACAATGCAACAACAGCCTTCGGAAAAAAAAAACAGTAAACCAGCAACTCAAAAAAGTGCTGTTATAACTGAAGTGAACTGAACTGAATAAACCCGTCGCTATTTAGTTATGTCTGCGCCTGTTAATTACTATAATGGTAGTGAACTCGACCGTATATATATCTGGAGCCCTTACTTGCAGAGATCAATGAGTCCTCCCTATGTATGTGTGTCCACACGTACATTCAAATTGGTATATACAGTGAGAGGATGTGACATCATTTTTCTCATGTTCGAAGGGTTTAGATGGATGATATTGGCTTCACATTCTCAATTATTATGATATTAGCTGCATAAAAAGTCTTTTTAATCGCAGCGTTCAATCTCTGTTGAGTTACCAAGCAGCAATGATCACCTATGTAGTGTAGCTGGATATATACGTCTTTCTTAGGGGAGAGTTGAACAGTGGGTCTTGGTGTTCCGACTACTTTATATCTCCTAATGAACTAGTCTGGATAATTGTTATCAGCCAGAGTTTGTGTTAACTTTCTTTCTTCTTCATCGAGTGTGTTTGCAGTGCATATTTGTTGGATTCCACTGAAGAGGCACCTTACTAAGGCTCTATTGTACCGAATAGAGTAGAAACTATGATAATTAAGATACTGTCCTGTCCAGGTAGGTTTTTTATAAATAGATCGTTTTATTGGTCCATCAAGCCGTCGACTAACCAATATATCTAGGGAAGGTAAACAATTACTGTCCTATTCTTAAGACGTATCAATAAAACGTGTTTGGTGGAGGGCGTATCCTAAAGTTTGTTGAAGCCTTAGCTGGTAATTAGGAAGTTAAAACCACCTTTATGAGATCAAAGCAACAATTCGTCATCACACTAAATCACCTTCCTTGGTAAATTTTGTTTCGATACCAGGCAGGGTAGATGTACTATTACCTCCCTTATTTGGTTTAGTGATCTTCATTGTCATTTTGACCTTCAATATGCCTTTTTAACTTGACATGAGTTTATTTTCTCACCTCTTATCTCTTTCTTCACTAATTTCATATATATTCATTCCTATGACAAGTCGGTGTGTGATCAGATTGTTCGAAATGTGTTTCGCAAATACAACAGTACACGATTCCGACAAATTGCATCTTCTTATTGCTTTGTCAAAGTACCAAAAAGTAATATACTTAGGTGGAGAGAGTATGGTTAATCACTGAATCCTTGTTCATCACATCAACACTGAACAGGTGCAATCGAAATATATATATATATATATATATATATATATAATGGAGAAAGGCTATATGAAGCGAATCAGAAAATTGTGCGAATACTCGGAATTGATATATGATTATGAACAGGAAATACAATTGTGCTTGAAACTACATGATCCACTTATGAATCCCGTGTATTATACCGAATAAATTTATCTAATACAGAATGACAGTGTAATCCAAGGTGCACAACATTTCATCCCACTTGGGGGACTTGTTCGTCATCTGGAGATACCTACATTGAAACTGATACTATCCCCCCATGGCCTTTCACACTACGGACAACCCCCATATTTTAGTGGATATTGTCTTGGAGTTTGAAATGATGGGTGTCGGGTCTGAGTCTCAGTGGGGACACTGTCCACCACCATACACTGGCTGGGGGAGGGGAATGCATGTACACATCCAACTAGCTAACGAGTCAGTTCCAAATAAGACGAAATAAGCATCCCCTATATTCAACTGCTAGTCACCGCCCCATTCAATCCTCCACCCGTTCAAGGTACTTCAAGTCAATCCTCATACAACTTCGAAGCATCGGCTTACTAGGAGGCAGCACCAAGATATTAACACAGAGGTCGAACATTTCAATCCAATCCATCAATCAATAAATTGGAAAATCAAATATCTCGACTTAATAGTAACACCAGCTGTCTAAGCTGATGAGCCCTGCCACAAACGAAACACCTGCCCGGTGTTTAGGTCGCCTCGATCTAGCTGGTTGGCTAGCAAGCACTACTAGTTGTGAATATGAGCGAGTGGTATACAACTACTACTCGTCATAATCAATCAGTAGTATGTAGTTTTATGAGAAAACAAAATCAAAAATTCACTTAAACACAAATAAATATACGAAAACACATACCTTTATGTCCTGAAAACAGCTGGAATGTATCATCTTGAGGCGGTGTGAACTCTTGAACAACATCCATGTGCTCTTCAAACATATCGCCTTCTATATATGTTGAAATCAAAATGTGAAAAACATCATAAATTTAATCGATTTGCACACAAAAACAAAGAATAAGTTACAATATGAAGTTAAGTACATTAAAGAATTCCGTGCTGTGTCGCTTGTTGTATGTAGGAGGTTAACGTTAAAGTGTTGGTTCGCAGGAATTAGATCTGATTGGTTACCTTCAGGGTTTCATCATCATGAGATGACATTAGTTAGAGAACCATTGGAGAAAGCAGCCCCACAGGGAGTACTGACAGACAGTTGGCTGTTTTGTCGGCCTAGTTGGGGTTCGAACCCACGACCTGCTAGCTATAAAGCGAGCTCGTAGAATATTAAGCCACTTGGACCAGCCCATGAATTCCAACTTCTGTCAATTCACGAGTGAGCGCGAAACAACTGTCCAGTACTCCTAGGTGGTTTCCCAATGAAATGCTGTAACTAGTCAAATTAAATCCCTGCAAACCTACACTTGAATATAAATCTGAGGCTCAATAGCGGATGGCCCTACTCAGGTAGGTAGTTACCTGGGTTCTAGTGAGAAGTCATGAACAGTGTGGTACAGCAGGTCAGTGGCGGCGGGTGAGGGAAAATACTCCTCACAGGTGATATTGGCTAGTGGGTCGGTCCGTATAGTGAGTTAACAGAAGTTGAAATTCATGGGCTGGCTGTGGGTCATTGGATCGGGTCCCACTGGCTGAGTAATCGTCTACGAGCTCATCTTGCAACCGGACGGTCGACACTTCGAACCCCTGTGATGAGTGAGTACTGCTGGAGCGGAGCATCATCCTAAACTAGGCTAACGAAACAGCTAGCTAGCTGTCTGGCAGTACTCTCAACTGGTTTTCCAATGGTTCTTAACCGATATCAGCTTATGATGAAATCCTAAAAAAATATTCAATTGAATTGTACTATAGAAAATAACGAAAGATCCTTGAGGAACACAACAACAGTGTCCCCTACATATATATATATTGGATAAGAAGTACACAAAACAGTTTCTTGAATCAGCAGCCAGGGTTAACACATTCGGCTAATGGTAATGTCCCTGGTTAATTGATTCAAAATAAGGAAAATAAGCAAAGGTCTATAAAGAGAAGATAAAAGTATGACAAGGCTGCCTGGCGTGATATTCCTGATTGTTGTGGATAGGGTCATGCGGTGAACTGTGTCTAAGGGAGAGAGAGAGAGAGACAGGGAGGAGATAGGAATGAACTTTGCAGAGGAATTCTGTCTAATGTCAGACAAACTACAGGAGAAAACCAACATGTTCGAAGAAGAAGAGAAGAAGAAGCAACAAAATCAGGATTCCAGGTGGTGAAGACACCTAGCCAACCAACCAACCAACAACAACAACAAGCACCAATGACTAACACACACTAACAGGGAAGTTTGAAGAAAGTCACCAACGTCACCTATCTAGGCAGTATGGTTTCAACTACAGGCGTTCAGCACGGATGTGTTGTATATTACAGCGAAACAAAATTAGAAAACTAAGAAAGATCTTCCCAAATAATCTGAGATCAGTCTGGAAATCTAATACACTCACAGCAGCACAAGGATCACTATTCGAATTTTTACCACTAATGCCAAGTCAGTTCTTCTTCTGTATGATTCAGAGAGTCTTGGTGAGTCCATCAGAAGCATTCTGGATCAGGAGCTTCGTAGTTTTATCAACACAGCTGCCTTTCTAGCAAAGGTTATATGAATACTCCAGCCACCTGGCTGATGAGAGCATTTCGTGAAGACAACACACACCCGAGCCTATCCCCACCCTTGGCCATACCCAGTAGTCGGTTAAGACGTGAAAAAAATGAATTTAAACCAAGCTGGATTTAGTAAAGGCAAATCATTTTAGGATCAAATTGCAATTCTACGCATCATCATTGGACAGAGCACATAGAAAGGCAGTTAAATCTCTACCTCAACTTCAAAAAGACCTACGACAGACGGCATTGGCTGAGAAGTAGTTTGGAAACTACTTCAACATCATGCAGGGGGCGGTGCCCCAAATCTTTATCAACCACATTCAACAGCTGGCTATATGATAATGCCACGTGTGTTAGGTGATCCACCACAACGGAAAACTCACGAAGGTCTTTGAAGTGAACACAGGAGTAAAACAAGGCTACCTGCCTACTATCACTGGTGATAATTCTCATTGTGACGACTGGATTATGCATCAGGCTATAGGAAGTGAGAAGATAAAAATACACTGGACAGATAAGAAAACTTAAAGCTCTAGATTTTGTGGATGGTTTATATTTAATGTCACATAAACTCGAAGACATGATGGAGAAGATTTGAAGGTCAGATGGATGATTTTGATGTAGTTGAGTTCTCTGAGCTGGATAGTTAATTTGCGAAGCTTTCATTGCCCTACTACTAGGTAACATCTTCAGCGCATACTTCAATCTGAAGTGAGCCTTTAGATGTTGCCTAGTGAGTAGGGCAATGAAAGCTTCGCAAATTAACTATCCACCTCAGAGAAGACAACCACATCAAAAACTCGAAGACTTTACAAACGAAAACCAACAAGTTCAGAGAAGAAAAATCAGGATTCCGGCTGGTGAAGACACCTAACCAGCCATCAACAACAAAAAAGGCACCAATCACTATCAACAGGAGGAATTTGAAGGAAGTTACCAATTTCACTTATCTAGGCAGCATGGTTCCAAAAGCTACAGGAGACACAGATAATGATGATGATGACGATAATGCCAAAGCCAGTCACTGTTTCGGAAATGCGAGACACACCCTCCGTAAATCTGAAATCAGACTGGAATCGACTGCATACTTTCTTCATAAAGAACAAGAAATGTTTTTCTAAACAGCTTAAAGAAAGAGCGTTAGAAATTTAATAAGGTTACAATTGTGACTGAGTGAGAAGAAAGCTGGTAGTTGAGTGTCAATTTAACAAGTGTGAAGAGGGTGAAAAAAATGTGCAAAAGGAACATATGAAAGTGATAATAGTGAATTAATTATTAAAGTAAAAGCAAACTTAAAGTAAAATTTACAGGGAACGACAAATGAAGAGGTTAAGACCAAGGCAGAATAAGAGACTGGATAGACTTTTTCTATATACAGAGTACCGAGGTGTATTGACGAATTGCCAACGCATCCACCAAACACAAATGTCGAAACCTTATGCACTTTGTACTATTTGGTCTCATCTTGTAGATAATCTTGAAAGACGACGACTCTGGTGGAGCTACGTGGCTTGAGTTCACACCAAGTGCTCGAGAATTGCCCCAGTAACTGTCTTTCATTGTCCTTTTGCTAACCATACCGGATAATGTTCAGAGATGCGTTAGGAAAGTGTGCGCTTTTATTTTTAATTTTACTTTTATTTGCTTTTACTTTATTAATTAATTCACTAATATATCACATGTTCCTTTCTTACATTTTCTCACACTCTTCACACTTGTTAAATGGACACACTCAACTACCACCTTTCATCTCACTCAATAACAATTGTAACTTAACCAAATTTCTAAAGGTATCTTCCTTTGCGCCGTTAAGTAATGCGTAATTTACAACTCTTATTTTTATTTCTAAAGCCATTTTTAAGTAATTATGTCAATTATGTCACCCCATATAACCCAACAAATATCTCAAAGAAAGTGGAGATGAATTAGGTGTACACTAAAAAAACCACTGAGTAACATCATATGCCAGCCAAGCCATCTCTGCGAGTGGTACCCGATTGGAAACCAATAGGTGTTTGGGTGTCACTTCGAAGGTGACTGACTGGCTGGTTTCAACGTAGAACTCTGCACCGATGTGCAGCAGTTCCAGTCGCCACACTTCACTCAGCACACAAAGCAAGAGAAGAAAGTAAAAACAAATGCAAAATAGAGACAGTGAACAGAGATATGAGGCAAAAAGAATAGTAACAGCGAAGAACAATATAGTTTTATTGGAAACTATAAGTCACAAGGAGTGGATGCATCTGCACCAGCCACTGAGAACGATCACGTTGAGACAGCCCTATCATCAATTGTCTCCAGGCATCGGTGTTAACGGTTCCGAGGAACCCAACCAGGAAGTCTACATCTTCCTACGTGGGTGGCTGGCTTAAACTAACTGTTGTGGATTTCACTGACTGATGAGGCCATGTTTAGGTTTGACCACCAGCGTCTCTTTTCTAACCTCACCAATCCTATGTTACCTAACATTGCTCGTTATCGAGGAAGGCGATGGCTAGACATGGATTCGTAGCACATGTCCTAACCATCTCAACCGATGTAGCTTCACAGCCTCGTCGATTGATTTCCCCTCCCTCCTTACCTAGCACTCGACCGATGCCTAACTTCAATATTGCTCACTGAATGTCCCACATATCAACTGCCTTAACTGCATATAACGAATATCCTAAAAGTTTTCAGTTGCTTTGAGTTGGCCTGTTATCTGGCATAACGAATTTTTTTTTTGATGAACCTACGCTTTAGCACACTTTACGACATACACTTCATCTAGTATAATCTCCGGTTCTAAACCTGGAAAGGATAGAAGGGCGGGCTTGGGGCTAGCAAATCTGACCACCTAAGTTTCAACGTATAACTTTGCACAGAAGTGCGGCAGTTCAAGTTACTACATGCCATGTAACACACAAAAGTAGACAAAATAGAGAGAAAAAGGGGACTCAGAAGGTACTACAATAAGCAATAATGTGTGGGGAAATAACAATGGTAACAACTAAAAACATGAGAACTTAATACATATAAGAGACTACACAAAGAGTGAATGCATCAATGCCAGTGGGAACGATTTTGAGCCACATCTTCAACCACTGGTTCTTAGAATCCCGAAGACTCCAACCAAACAGGCTACCTACCTACACCTCCTTAAGTGGCTAGCTCAAATCAACAGTTCAAAGAATTCAAGGGAGTTATGCCGCCAGGTTTTAGGTTGACCACCACCTCTAACTCATTTTTAACCTAACCTTGTTAGCTAAGATAGCTCACCCGTCACGACTTCGTCGAAAAGAAAATTTTCTTCGCTGCAACTGTCTTTTTATTCCCTATGATCAAATGTGTATATTCCGAGAGTGAGAATAATAATAATGTTAATAATAATAATGATAATAATAATAGTAATAATAACAGTAGGTTTGTTTCAAACAATTTTGTCGATACACTATGGAAATCTTAGCAAGTTATACAACCTTCCCTGACATAGCAGAGTTAAAATTGGTGCGTCGGTGGACAGCGGTAGAATGCTCGCCGACCACGCATGTGGTCCGAAATTCGATCTCCAGCCGACGCACTCCTTTACATTCCTGCCTAGCCAGTAATAAGACTAGTAAAGAGGGAAGGTTGGGCATGAGGCTAGCAACCCCATTCCGTAAAAGTAAACACCACCGCTACAGAAACTTCAAGCCTCTAGCTTGAAGCCCTATGTTCCACTGCGAAGTAAAAGAATAAAAAAAGTGCCATCCAGGTTAATAAGTTCATGCCTGACACTATTTTCATCATATAAAATACGTGCCAAATATGGTGTCATGGAATTTGTATACTTAGAAGTGACCAGGTAAAGTCTTTTAAAAATGACTTCTTGTTCCACTTGAGGAGATGCAAGGTGAAAGCTCCGGGTAAAATGGATGTTCATAATCTGACAAAATCCCTTTAGCAAATTTATTACATGAAATTATCAAGTGCATATCAATGACGATGTCAACGATCTGGGCCAATGGGATACCACTCGCCCTACTAACTGACAGTCTTCAGAGTTCTACGGAGTATAACAAAGTCTTTTTAACCAATCCAGAAAAGAATAAAAATGAACAATAAAGAAGAACAGGTAAGATGCACAAATTGACAAACTGTAAGAGGAGAGCTTGAGTCATACCTGAGTGCCTTAACTTCTTAATGTAAAATGTCAGACGAAATATTCTTTTAGAAATCGCTAAGACATGGGAAGACCAGGATAGGTCAGTAGAAAGAATTAATCCAAGATACTTAACTTCAAACTTGATTTCTATATCACTATCATCAATTGTGCAACGTCCATAGGAACCAACAGCTTCATTTAACTTCCTTTTACATCGGAAACTGAAATTAACAGCCTGATATCTAGTAGGATTTAGTTTAAGACCCTTAGACGAAGACCATTTACTGACACCTGATACAAAGGTGAGGTTGGTGATATGGCTCAAAATCATACTCAATGGCTGGCACAGATGTATTCACTCTTTATGATTTCTCATATCCAATAAGACTGTTGTCCTTCCTCCATATTACTCGCCTTTCTATCTCATACTTGTCTGCCCTAGCTCTCTTCTCTTGCATTGTGTGCTGCATGGGGTGTGGCAACTCGAACTGCTGCACATCTGTGCAAAGTTCTATGTTGAAACCAGTCAGGTTTGAGCTGCACTTGTCACGTAATTCAGAAAGGCTGAAACCTAGAAATCCCTCGGGCAATGATATCCTACGATGTAATAATGATTTTATTTGTAACAATAAGGGAACTATTTCAAATTAGATTAGACGAACTGCAAGCTAAGTGCACCTCGCATAACTCTCACATAACACATCTCAACTTCGAAACTCAGTTTTGAGCCAGCTCTTTAGCATCACGCGGAGTAGGACTTTCAAAACTATCCGCGAAATGATATATGTATACGAGGAAAGACGTTTAGTGCTGCAGTTAAAGTGCTGAATGTTTGGCAGCTATTGACGGGACAGCAACAACGAACTCAGTTGTCCTGGAGGAGGAAACTATTCGAGAAAGGCACATACAAGCATAGGTTGGGAAGAGTGTCGTGTGTAGAGGCATGATCAGAAAATCTCCTTTGTACGGGTGACTATCACAAACAGTTGAATCCACAACAATCTCTTCTGATAGACGAATGTTGACAAGTCTGTCAACTTTCGGATGGCTACGAGGTGGGTGCTATAGGTGGCTTGGAATAATCCTCGGAATGGCCTAGTGACAATGTTATGAACAGAATCGCGAGAATATCACAGTTTGCCCTACAATAAACACTGCCTACCAGTCAGTTGAGTTGAGGTAACATTAATCGACTCAGTCATTTCTTTCACTTTTCTGAGCATCGTCGATTCAACCACAGACAGCACGGTCGAAGATGCTAAAGTCAAGCAGAATTGGAAAGGCAAGACAGACCTTCACACTTTGAAATCAGTGATGAGCAAATCTACTACACTAAGCATCAACGACGGGATTTGGATTTGCAAAACTAATGCCAAGTCAGTCAGTCAGTCAGTTAGCCTATTTGTGTTCAGAGACTTGGAGTTTGCATGTCACGAAAAGCATTGTCAACAGGCCACTTCAGACTTTTATCCACAGCTCCACCTACTTCGCTGATGACATATTGGAGTTCAGTCGGCCGGCTGATGAAGGATTAGCAACAAGGAAGTCTGCCGACCAACAACCCTCTACTCAGGAAATATGCCGAAGGAAATGGAAGTGAGTCAGATACATGCTGAGAAAATCGTTGGAAGACATTACGCTTCAGACAAAGTCTCGAGTGGAACTAGGAAAGTAAACGACGAGTTGGGCGTTGGTCCGAGAGGGTGGTACGGAAGAGATTGTGTGAGGAGACTACAGTTTCTAAGTAATCATGAAGCCAGGCAAATAGACCTGCAGAGAACATGATGAAATGGAGATGTGCTGCTGAAACCCTCTTTGTTCCACTCAAAACCCATGGGAATGATAATAATCATAGTTATAAAGGCATGAATAGACTGAGGAATGTGAGGGTTGTGCAGAAATTACATCTCACCAGTCCAGACGTACACAGATGTAGGTGTCATAATAAATCATGACCTAAAAACTCAGACACACTCACGCGTTGGCATTCTAAAGTTTCAAATCCATATGCGCCACATACAAAAGGCCGTCACCTGAATCACCATGGAAACTTTCCCCACTTAATGTACATCTCTGGTGAGGTCAGCATTAGAAGACTATAACCAGGCAACTAACCCTTGTTTAAAGAAGGGCTTCTAGAAGGATGTTCGAACGAAGGCCACACGCACGATTCATGGTATCACTGATTTATCCTATGGGCAAAGACTTACAAGTTTGAATATCCTCTCCTTAATCATATCGTGGACAGAGACCGGAGATTGCATATAAGCCACATTACAGACAGTCTCATGCCATTGGTTCTTAGTATCCAGAGTGTGTCAACCAGAAAGGCCATTCCCACATACAAGGTTCAAACTGACAGCCAAGGATTTCTTCAATTGATGCGAAGTTTTGGTTTGATCACCACTAGCTCACTTCCGACCTTCTCCAGGGTTGGATAACATTGCTCGTAGAGACAGATTCACACCACTAGAAGGTCGGTATACAACCATTAGATTCACGCAGTCTGTCTGCAATCCCTACCCTATATACCACTGTGCTCCCTACTCTCGGACACCTTCAACCAGACACATTGTTATTCGCAGTCCAGTAAATCTCAACATACCTCCAGATAGTAATCCTTGAGGAGATTTCCGGATATCAGAGGCGTGATTCCCAATGTCGACTCAGAGTTTGGTGTCTCCGCTTGTTAAAATATCAGTGACATGCATACTGTGAACTGTCTATGCCCTGATGATGGAGGATAACCAAAATTGCAGCTCAATCCTGCTCATCAAACAACTATCTGTCACCCACTTGACATCCCATACAACCATGATGGACAGAGACACTGGTTTCACTCAACACCTGCTTTATCACCAGCCAGTCTCCAATTCTATACCATTCAGTCCGATCTGCATTTCCATCAGTTCATTCAGTCCCTGCTGTCCAGTATATATCTCATGAAATTGCCCATAACACCGACAATCTCAAATGAAGCACGGCGATGTAGTGTCATGCCAGCAGCACTCGAATCTCAAGCAAAGGCCACAATGGACATCGGATGTCTTACAGAGAAGGGAGACATCTCCACCTGTTTCGTGTGACCTATAACGATGAAGACCTCACCAGGAGTTGGACAGTCGACCTTATGCCTTGTCAAATCGAGAATCACGTTCTAACGACAACTACACGCCTAACAATGATGATGACTGCCATATGATGTACTTACACGCACTCCAGAACGACCAAGCTAACGGTCTCGTTACAATAACCACCAGACACATGTGATTCTGTTGACCCACGGGACACCAGATCTCAGCCACTCACTAGAAAGCAATGGTCTCGACGAGACGATGCTCATCGAGACTACAGCATTGCGCTCACACACATGTACGACACACTGAAGTGTAGCCGCTCCCTGATAAACTACGACGACACCTGTGTATCTCGACATCCCAAGACATGCAGAAAACATGTGTCTTGCATGGCATCACCTTACGCCTAGATCCATTCCACCTATGAGAGGATCCTGAAAGCTCTTTGCTCCTGCTACACCATCTCCCTCAAATAGTGATAAGCTCTCAACGAACTCCACACGGAAATATCCTCTGACGAATGAGGATTCTATATCTAAGCAGCCAATACCAACCACATCTACAACGCCAAGCTCCCAACGCATAGAATTATCCGAGACCCTGACACATCTACTACAGTACATAAAGTGACCCAAATAAAAATATTCTCAAGTCGACATCACCACTCACCGTTAGCCGATTCATCAGAGTTGTCCACTGGCCGATCTTCATCTGCAATCCACTCCACGTCTTCATCCAAATATTCAACCTCTTCTTCTGGTTCCTCCGCCTACAGTAAGAACGACGAGATATATGACCTCTCTACTAATACAAACAACTCAGAAGTCGCAGTCAGTTAGATAGTTTATTGGTTTACAAAGTGTCATATACAACGGTCAAGACTAGTCACGCTCCCCACTATTCAAAGCACAAAGAAGACGTCAGTGTGAGAAAGGTTTATTTGACATTCCACAGAAGTACAGAGGTTTCAGAAGACAGTCTGATTACTTGCTCCTTTCCCTCATTTTCCTCCTCTTGCGTTTCAACCTCCTCATCCTCTTTTTCCTCCATTTAGCACGCATCTAGCAGGCAAACTGGTTAGGGAGAATAATAGCACTTACCACGCCACAGTCAAAGTGATGAGTAGATTGCCGCCTTCAACCAGGGATGATTCAAACAGCCAACTTTCAATTTTCAATAGTTGATAGTGAAAACCAACAGTTGAAATTTTAGTCACAGTGTTATCTGACACATTTTGATCGGCACCTAAATGAAATGAGTCCAGTGATATCTCCTAGACTTTGACTGTTCTGCAGGAGCAATAGTTTGCCTCTTCTGCAAAAGGAAATGACACACATTAGTAATCTTCTGGAGCCTTTGTCATCACATCCCTTAATGCCCACGTGGATGTGTGTAGTTAAGCGCAGACGAAGGGCGACAGATCGATTTAACACTTCCACTGTCCCAGTATTTGATATGAGCTGTCAATACTGGCACTTCCGACAACATCCACTTCACACGTTGGTTGCTTAAGTGACATTTCGGATCCAAATGGAAAGAGAAAAACGACAACCTAGACTGCGAAATACCACGAGTGTATTTTTTGATGGAGAAGAATGCTAACAAGTCTGTCAACTTTCGGATGGCTACGAGGTGGGTGCTATAGGTGGCTTGGAATAATCCTCGGAAGGACCTAGTGACAATGTTACGAACAGAATCGCGAGAATATCACAGTTTGCCCTTCAATAAACACTGCCTACCAGTCAGTTGAGTTGAGGTAACATTAATCGACTCAGTCATTTCTTTCACTTTTCTGAGCATCGTCGATTCAACCACAGACAGCACGGTCGAAGATGCTAAAGTCAAGCAGAATTGGAAAGGCAAGACAGACCTTCACACTTTGAAATCAGTGATGAGCAAATCTACTACACTAAGCATCAACGACGGGATTTGGATTTGCAAAACTAATGCCAAGTCAGTCAGTCAGTCAGTTAGCCTATTTGTGTTCAGAGACTTGGAGTTTGCATGTCACGAAAAGCATTGTCAACAGGCCACTTCAGACTTTTATCCACAGCTCCACCTACTTCGCTGATGACATATTGGAGTTCAGTCGGCCGGCTGATGAAGGATTAGCAACAAGGAAGTCTGCCGACCAACAACCCTCTACTCAGGAAATATGCCGAAGGAAATGGAAGTGGGTCAGATACATGCTGAGAAAATCGTTGGAAGACATTACGCTTCAGACAAAGTCTCGAGTGGAACTAGGAAAGTAAACGACGAGTTGGGCGTTGGTCCGAGAGGGTGGTACGGAAGAGATTGTGTGAGGAGACTACAGTTTCTAAGTAATCATGAAGCCAGGCAAATAGACCTGCAGAGAACATGATGAAATGGAGATGTGCTGCTGAAACCCTCTTTGTTCCACTCAAAACCCATGGGAATGATAATAATCATAGTTATAAAGGCATGAATAGACTGAGGAATGTGAGGGTTGTGCAGAAATTACATCTCACCAGTCCAGACGTACACAGATGTAGGTGTCATAATAAATCATGACCTAAAAACTCAGACACACTCACGCGTTGGCATTCTAAAGTTTCAAATCCATATGCGCCACATACAAAAGGCCGTCACCTGAATCACCATGGAAACTTTCCCCACTTAATGTACATCTCTGGTGAGGTCAGCATTAGAAGACTATAACCAGGCAACTAACCCTTGTTTAAAGAAGGGCTTCTAGAAGGATGTTCGAACGAAGGCCACACGCACGATTCATGGTATCACTGATTTATCCTATGGGCAAAGACTTACAAGTTTGAATATCCTCTCCTTAATCATATCGTGGACAGAGACCGGAGATTGCATATAAGCCACATTACAGACAGTCTCATGCCATTGGTTCTTAGTATCCAGAGTGTGTCAACCAGAAAGGCCATTCCCACATACAAGGTTCAAACTGACAGCCAAGGATTTCTTCAATTGATGCGAAGTTTTGGTTTGATCACCACTAGCTCACTTCCGACCTTCTCCAGGGTTGGATAACATTGCTCGTAGAGACAGATTCACACCACTAGAAGGTCGGTATACAACCATTAGATTCACGCAGTCTGTCTGCAATCCCTACCCTATATACCACTGTGCTCCCTACTCTCGGACACCTTCAACCAGACACATTGTTATTCGCAGTCCAGTAAATCTCAACATACCTCCAGATAGTAATCCTTGAGGAGATTTCCGGATATCAGAGGCGTGATTCCCAATGTCGACTCAGAGTTTGGTGTCTCCGCTTGTTAAAATATCAGTGACATGCATACTGTGAACTGTCTATGCCCTGATGATGGAGGATAACCAAAATTGCAGCTCAATCCTGCTCATCAAACAACTATCTGTCACCCACTTGACATCCCATACAACCATGATGGACAGAGACACTGGTTTCACTCAACACCTGCTTTATCACCAGCCAGTCTCCAATTCTATACCATTCAGTCCGATCTGCATTTCCATCAGTTCATTCAGTCCCTGCTGTCCAGTATATATCTCATGAAATTGCCCATAACACCGACAATCTCAAATGAAGCACGGCGATGTAGTGTCATGCCAGCAGCACTCGAATCTCAAGCAAAGGCCACAATGGACATCGGATGTCTTACAGAGAAGGGAGACATCTCCACCTGTTTCGTGTGACCTATAACGATGAAGACCTCACCAGGAGTTGGACAGTCGACCTTATGCCTTGTCAAATCGAGAATCACGTTCTAACGACAACTACACGCCTAACAATGATGATGACTGCCATATGATGTACTTACACGCACTCCAGAACGACCAAGCTAACGGTCTCGTTACAATAACCACCAGACACATGTGATTCTGTTGACCCACGGGACACCAGATCTCAGCCACTCACTAGAAAGCAATGGTCTCGACGAGACGATGCTCATCGAGACTACAGCATTGCGCTCACACACATGTACGACACACTGAAGTGTAGCCGCTCCCTGATAAACTACGACGACACCTGTGTATCTCGACATCCCAAGACATGCAGAAAACATGTGTCTTGCATGGCATCACCTTACGCCTAGATCCATTCCACCTATGAGAGGATCCTGAAAGCTCTTTGCTCCTGCTACACCATCTCCCTCAAATAGTGATAAGCTCTCAACGAACTCCACACGGAAATATCCTCTGACGAATGAGGATTCTATATCTAAGCAGACAATACCAACCACATCTACAACGCCAAGCTCCCAACGCATAGAATTATCCGAGACCCTGACACATCTACTACAGTACATAAAGTGACCCAAATAAAAATATTCTCAAGTCGACATCACCACTCACCGTTAGCCGATTCATCAGAGTTGTCCACTGGCCGATCTTCATCTGCAATCCACTCCACGTCTTCATCCAAATATTCAACCTCTTCTTCTGGTTCCTCCGCCTACAGTAAGAACGACGAGATATATGACCTCTCTACTAATACAAACAACTCAGAAGTCGCAGTCAGTTAGATAGTTTATTGGTTTACAAAGTGTCATATACAACGGTCAAGACTAGTCACGCTCCCCACTATTCAAAGCACAAAGAAGACGTCAGTGTGAGAAAGGTTTATTTGACATCCCACAGAAGTACAGAGGTTTCAGAAGACAGTCTGATTACTTGCTCCTTTCCCTCATTTTCCTCCTCTTGCGTTTCAACCTCCTCATCCTCTTTTTCCTCCATTTAGCACGCATCTAGCAGGCAAACTGGTTAGGGAGAATAATAGCACTTACCACGCCACAGTCAAAGTGATGAGTAGATTGCCGCCTTCAACCAGGGATGATTCAAACAGCCAACTTTCAATTTTCAATAGTTGATAGTGAAAACCAACAGTTGAAATTTTAGTCACAGTGTTATCTGACACATTTTGATCGGCACCTAAATGAAATGAGTCCAGTGATATCTCCTAGACTTTGACTGTTCTGCAGGAGCAATAGTTTGCCTCTTCTGCAAAAGGAAATGACACACATTAGTAATCTTCTGGAGCCTTTGTCATCACATCCCTTAATGCCCACGTGGATGTGTGTAGTTAAGCGCAGACGAAGGGCGACAGATCGATTTAACACTTCCACTGTCCCAGTATTTGATATGAGCTGTCAATACTGGCACTTCCGACAACATCCACTTCACACGTTGGTTGCTTAAGTGACATTTCGGATCCAAATGGAAAGAGAAAAACGACAACCTAGACTGCGAAATACCACGAGTGTATTTTTTGATGGAGAAGAATGCTAACAAGTCTGTCAACTTTCGGATGGCTACGAGGTGGGTGCTATAGGTGGCTTGGAATAATCCTCGGAAGGACCTAGTGACAATGTTACGAACAGAATCGCGAGAATATCACAGTTTGCCCTTCAATAAACACTGCCTACCAGTCAGTTGAGTTGAGGTAACATTAATCGACTCAGTCATTTCTTTCACTTTTCTGAGCATCGTCGATTCAACCACAGACAGCACGGTCGAAGATGCTAAAGTCAAGCAGAATTGGAAAGGCAAGACAGACCTTCACACTTTGAAATCAGTGATGAGCAAATCTACTACACTAAGCATCAACGACGGGATTTGGATTTGCAAAACTAATGCCAAGTCAGTCAGTCAGTCAGTTAGCCTATTTGTGTTCAGAGACTTGGAGTTTGCATGTCACGAAAAGCATTGTCAACAGGCCACTTCAGACTTTTATCCACAGCTCCACCTACTTCGCTGATGACATATTGGAGTTCAGTCGGCCGGCTGATGAAGGATTAGCAACAAGGAAGTCTGCCGACCAACAACCCTCTACTCAGGAAATATGCCGAAGGAAATGGAAGTGGGTCAGATACATGCTGAGAAAATCGTTGGAAGACATTACGCTTCAGACAAAGTCTCGAGTGGAACTAGGAAAGTAAACGACGAGTTGGGCGTTGGTCCGAGAGGGTGGTACGGAAGAGATTGTGTGAGGAGACTACAGTTTCTAAGTAATCATGAAGCCAGGCAAATAGACCTGCAGAGAACATGATGAAATGGAGATGTGCTGCTGAAACCCTCTTTGTTCCACTCAAAACCCATGGGAATGATAATAATCATAGTTATAAAGGCATGAATAGACTGAGGAATGTGAGGGTTGTGCAGAAATTACATCTCACCAGTCCAGACGTACACAGATGTAGGTGTCATAATAAATCATGACCTAAAAACTCAGACACACTCACGCGTTGGCATTCTAAAGTTTCAAATCCATATGCGCCACATACAAAAGGCCGTCACCTGAATCACCATGGAAACTTTCCCCACTTAATGTACATCTCTGGTGAGGTCAGCATTAGAAGACTATAACCAGGCAACTAACCCTTGTTTAAAGAAGGGCTTCTAGAAGGATGTTCGAACGAAGGCCACACGCACGATTCATGGTATCACTGATTTATCCTATGGGCAAAGACTTACAAGTTTGAATATCCTCTCCTTAATCATATCGTGGACAGAGACCGGAGATTGCATATAAGCCACATTACAGACAGTCTCATGCCATTGGTTCTTAGTATCCAGAGTGTGTCAACCAGAAAGGCCATTCCCACATACAAGGTTCAAACTGACAGCCAAGGATTTCTTCAATTGATGCGAAGTTTTGGTTTGATCACCACTAGCTCACTTCCGACCTTCTCCAGGGTTGGATAACATTGCTCGTAGAGACAGATTCACACCACTAGAAGGTCGGTATACAACCATTAGATTCACGCAGTCTGTCTGCAATCCCTACCCTATATACCACTGTGCTCCCTACTCTCGGACACCTTCAACCAGACACATTGTTATTCGCAGTCCAGTAAATCTCAACATACCTCCAGATAGTAATCCTTGAGGAGATTTCCGGATATCAGAGGCGTGATTCCCAATGTCGACTCAGAGTTTGGTGTCTCCGCTTGTTAAAATATCAGTGACATGCATACTGTGAACTGTCTATGCCCTGATGATGGAGGATAACCAAAATTGCAGCTCAATCCTGCTCATCAAACAACTATCTGTCACCCACTTGACATCCCATACAACCATGATGGACAGAGACACTGGTTTCACTCAACACCTGCTTTATCACCAGCCAGTCTCCAATTCTATACCATTCAGTCCGATCTGCATTTCCATCAGTTCATTCAGTCCCTGCTGTCCAGTATATATCTCATGAAATTGCCCATAACACCGACAATCTCAAATGAAGCACGGCGATGTAGTGTCATGCCAGCAGCACTCGAATCTCAAGCAAAGGCCACAATGGACATCGGATGTCTTACAGAGAAGGGAGACATCTCCACCTGTTTCGTGTGACCTATAACGATGAAGACCTCACCAGGAGTTGGACAGTCGACCTTATGCCTTGTCAAATCGAGAATCACGTTCTAACGACAACTACACGCCTAACAATGATGATGACTGCCATATGATGTACTTACACGCACTCCAGAACGACCAAGCTAACGGTCTCGTTACAATAACCACCAGACACATGTGATTCTGTTGACCCACGGGACACCAGATCTCAGCCACTCACTAGAAAGCAATGGTCTCGACGAGACGATGCTCATCGAGACTACAGCATTGCGCTCACACACATGTACGACACACTGAAGTGTAGCCGCTCCCTGATAAACTACGACGACACCTGTGTATCTCGACATCCCAAGACATGCAGAAAACATGTGTCTTGCATGGCATCACCTTACGCCTAGATCCATTCCACCTATGAGAGGATCCTGAAAGCTCTTTGCTCCTGCTACACCATCTCCCTCAAATAGTGATAAGCTCTCAACGAACTCCACACGGAAATATCCTCTGACGAATGAGGATTCTATATCTAAGCAGACAATACCAACCACATCTACAACGCCAAGCTCCCAACGCATAGAATTATCCGAGACCCTGACACATCTACTACAGTACATAAAGTGACCCAAATAAAAATATTCTCAAGTCGACATCACCACTCACCGTTAGCCGATTCATCAGAGTTGTCCACTGGCCGATCTTCATCTGCAATCCACTCCACGTCTTCATCCAAATATTCAACCTCTTCTTCTGGTTCCTCCGCCTACAGTAAGAACGACGAGATATATGACCTCTCTACTAATACAAACAACTCAGAAGTCGCAGTCAGTTAGATAGTTTATTGGTTTACAAAGTGTCATATACAACGGTCAAGACTAGTCACGCTCCCCACTATTCAAAGCACAAAGAAGACGTCAGTGTGAGAAAGGTTTATTTGACATCCCACAGAAGTACAGAGGTTTCAGAAGACAGTCTGATTACTTGCTCCTTTCCCTCATTTTCCTCCTCTTGCGTTTCAACCTCCTCATCCTCTTTTTCCTCCATTTAGCACGCATCTAGCAGGCAAACTGGTTAGGGAGAATAATAGCACTTACCACGCCACAGTCAAAGTGATGAGTAGATTGCCGCCTTCAACCAGGGATGATTCAAACAGCCAACTTTCAATTTTCAATAGTTGATAGTGAAAACCAACAGTTGAAATTTTAGTCACAGTGTTATCTGACATATTTTGATCGGCACCTAAATGAAATGAGTCCAGTGATATCTCCTAGACTTTGACTGTTCTGCAGGAGCAATAGTTTGCCTCTTCTGCAAAAGGAAATGACACACATTAGTAATCTTCTGGAGCCTTTGTCATCACATCCCTTAATGCCCACGTGGATGTGTGTAATTAAGCGCAGACGAAGGGCGACAGATCGATTTAACACTTCCACTGTCCCAGTATTTGATATGAGCTGTCAATACTGGCACTTCCGACAACATCCACTTCACACATTGGTTGCTTAAGTGACATTTCGGATCCAAATGGGAAGAGAAAAACGACAACCTAGACTGCGAAATACCACGAGTGTATTTTTTGATGGAGAAGAATGCTAACAAGTCTGTCAACTTTCGGATGGCTACGAGGTGGGTGCTATAGGTGGCTTGGAATAATCCTCGGAAGGACCTAGTGACAGTGTTATGAACAGAATCGCGAGAATATCACAGTCTGCCCTACAATGAACACTGCCTACCAGTCAGTTGAGTTGAGGTAACATTAATCGACTCAGTCATTTCTTTCACTTTTCTGAGCATCGTCGATTCAACCACAGACATCACGGTCGAAGATGCTAAAGTCAAGCAGAATTGGAAAGGCAAGACAGACCTTCACACTTTGAAATCAGTGATGAGCAAATCTACTACACTAAGCATCAACGACGGGATTTGGATTTGCAAAACTAATGCCAAGTCAGTCAGTCAGTCAGTTAGCCTATTTGTGTTCAGAGACTTGGAGTTTGCATGTCACGAAAAGCATTGTCAACAGGCCACTTCAGACTTTTATCCACAGCTCCACCTACTTCGCTGATGACATATTGGAGTTCAGTCGGCCGGCTGATGAAGGATTAGCAACAAGGAAGTCTGCCGACCAACAACCCTCTACTCAGGAAATATGCCGAAGGAAATGGAAGTGGGTCAGATACATGCTGAGAAAATCGTTGGAAGACATTACGCTTCAGACAAAGTCTCGAGTGGAACTAGGAAAGTAAACGACGAGTTGGGCGTTGGTCCGAGAGGGTGGTACGGAAGAGATTGTGTGAGGAGACTACAGTTTCTAAGTAATCATGAAGCCAGGCAAATAGACCTGCAGAGAACATGATGAAATGGAGATGTGCTGCTGAAACCCTCTTTGTTCCACTCAAAACCCATGGGAATGATAATAATCATAGTTATAAAGGCATGAATAGACTGAGGAATGTGAGGGTTGTGCAGAAATTACATCTCACCAGTCCAGACGTACACAGATGTAGGTGTCATAATAAATCATGACCTAAAAACTCAGACACACTCACGCGTTGGCATTCTAAAGTTTCAAATCCATATGCGCCACATACAAAAGGCCGTCACCTGAATCACCATGGAAACTTTCCCCACTTAATGTACATCTCTGGTGAGGTCAGCATTAGAAGACTATAACCAGGCAACTAACCCTTGTTTAAAGAAGGGCTTCTAGAAGGATGTTCGAACGAAGGCCACACGCACGATTCATGGTATCACTGATTTATCCTATGGGCAAAGACTTACAAGTTTGAATATCCTCTCCTTAATCATATCGTGGACAGAGACCGGAGATTGCATATAAGCCACATTACAGACAGTCTCATGCCATTGGTTCTTAGTATCCAGAGTGTGTCAACCAGAAAGGCCATTCCCACATACAAGGTTCAAACTGACAGCCAAGGATTTCTTCAATTGATGCGAAGTTTTGGTTTGATCACCACTAGCTCACTTCCGACCTTCTCCAGGGTTGGATAACATTGCTCGTAGAGACAGATTCACACCACTAGAAGGTCGGTATACAACCATTAGATTCACGCAGTCTGTCTGCAATCCCTACCCTATATACCACTGTGCTCCCTACTCTCGGACACCTTCAACCAGACACATTGTTATTCGCAGTCCAGTAAATCTCAACATACCTCCAGATAGTAATCCTTGAGGAGATTTCCGGATATCAGAGGCGTGATTCCCAATGTCGACTCAGAGTTTGGTGTCTCCGCTTGTTAAAATATCAGTGACATGCATACTGTGAACTGTCTATGCCCTGATGATGGAGGATAACCAAAATTGCAGCTCAATCCTGCTCATCAAACAACTATCTGTCACCCACTTGACATCCCATACAACCACGATGGACAGAGACACTGGTTTCACTCAACACCTGCTTTATCACCAGCCAGTCTCCAATTCTATACCATTCAGTCCGATCTGCATTTCCATCAGTTCATTCAGTCCCTGCTGTCCAGTATATATCTCATGAAATTGTCCGTAACACCGACAATTTCAAATGAAGCACGGCGATGTAGTGTCATGCCAGCAGCACTCGAATCTCAAGCAAAGGCCACAATGGACATCGGATGTCTTACAGAGAAGGGAGACATCTCCACCTGTTTCGTGTGACTCATAACGATGAAGACCTCACCAGGAGTTGGACAGTCGACCTTATGCCTTGTCAAATCGAGAATCACGTTCTAACGACAACTACACGCCTAACAATGATGATGACTGCCATATGATGTACTTACACGCACTCCAGAACGACCAAGCTAACGGTCTCGTCACAATAACCACCAGACACATGTGATTCTGTTGACCCACGGGACACCAGATCTCAGCCACTCACTAGAAAGCAATGGTCTCGACGAGACGATGCTCATCGAGACTACAGCATTGCGCTCACACACATGTACGACACACTGAAGTGTAGCCGCTCCCTGATAAACTACGACGACACCTGTGAATCTCGACATCCCAAGACATGCAGAAAACATGTGTCTTGCATGGCATCACCTTACGCCTAGATCCATTCCACCT
Source organism: Trichobilharzia szidati (assembly GCA_944472155.2). NCBI lineage: Eukaryota > Metazoa > Platyhelminthes > Trematoda > Strigeidida > Schistosomatidae > Trichobilharzia > Trichobilharzia szidati. The sequence goes on along the minus strand of OX235275.1, from coordinate 25,002,763 downwards.
ATGAGAGGATCCTGAAAGCTCTTTGCTCCTGCTACACCATCTCCCTCAAATAGTGATAAGCTCTCAACGAACGCCACACGGAAATATCCTATGACGAATGAGGATTCTATATCTAAGCAGCCAATACCAACCACATCTACAACGCCAAGCTCCCAACGCATAGAATTATCCGAGACCCTGACACATCTACTACAGTACATAAAGTGACCCAAATAAAAATATTCTCAAGTCGACATCACCACTCACCGTTAGCCGATTCATCAGAGTTGTCCACTGGCCGATCTTCATCTGCAATCCACTCCACGTCTTCATCCAAATATTCAACCTCTTCTTCTGGTTCCTCCGCCTACAGTAAGAACGACGAGATATATGACCTCTCTACTAATACAAACAACTCAGAAGTCGCAGTCAGTTAGATAGTTTATTGGTTTACAAAGTGTCATATACAACGGTCAAGACTAGTCACGCTCCCCACTATTCAAAGCACAAAGAAGACGTCAGTGTGAGAAAGGTTTATTTGACATCCCACAGAAGTACAGAGGTTTCAGAAGACAGTCTGATTACTTGCTCCTTTCCCTCATTTTCCTCCTCTTGCGTTTCAACCTCCTCATCCTCTTTTTCCTCCATTTAGCACGCATCTAGCAGGCAAACTGGTTAGGGAGAATAATAGCACTTACCACGCCACAGTCAAAGTGATGAGTGGATTGCCGCCTTCAACCAGGGATGATTCAAACAGCCAACTTTCAATTTTCAATAGTTGATAGTGAAAACCAACAGTTGAAATTTTAGTCACAGTGTTATCTGACATATTTTGATCGGCACCTAAATGAAATGAGTCCAGTGATATCTCCTAGACTTTGACTGTTCTGCAGGAGCAATAGTTTGCCTCTTCTGCAAAAGGAAATGACACACATTAGTAATCTTCTGGAGCCTTTGTCATCACATCCCTTAATGCCCACGTGGATGTGTGTAATTAAGCGCAAACGAAGGGCGACAGATCAATTTAACACTTCCACTGTCCCAGTATTTGATATGAGCTGTCAATACTGGCACTTCCGACAACATCCACTTCACACATTGGTTGCTTAAGTGACATTTCGGATCCAAATGGGAAGAGAAAAACGACAACCTAGACTGCGAAATACCACGAGTGTATTTTTTGATGGAGAAGAATGCTAACAAGTCTGTCAACTTTCGGATGGCTACGAGGTGGGTGCTATAGGTGGCTTGGAATAATCCTCGGAAGGACCTAGTGACAGTGTTATGAACAGAATCGCGAGAATATCACAGTTTGCCCTACAATGAACACTGCCTACCAGTCAGTTGAGTTGAGGTAACATTAATCGACTCAGTCATTTCTTTCACTTTTCTGAGCATCGTCGATTCAACCACAGACAGCACGGTCGAAGATGCTAAAGTCAAGCAGAATTGGAAAGGCAAGACAGACCTTCACACTTTGAAATCAGTGATGAGCAAATCTACTACACTAAGCATCAACGACGGGATTTGGATTTGCAAAACTAATGCCAAGTCAGTCAGTCAGTCAGTTAGCCTATTTGTGTTCAGAGACTTGGAGTTTGCATGTCACGAAAAGCATTGTCAACAGGCCACTTCAGACTTTTATCCACAGCTCCACCTACTTCGCTGATGACATATTGGAGTTCAGTCGGCCGGCTGATGAAGGATTAGCAACAAGGAAGTCTGCCGACCAACAACCCTCTACTCAGGAAATATGCCGAAGGAAATGGAAGTGGGTCAGATACATGCTGAGAAAATCGTTGGAAGACATTACGCTTCAGACAAAGTCTCGAGTGGAACTAGGAAAGTAAACGACGAGTTGGGCGTTGGTCCGAGAGGGTGGTACGGAAGAGATTGTGTGAGGAGACTACAGTTTCTAAGTAATCATGAAGCCAGGCAAATAGACCTGCAGAGAACATGATGAAATGGAGATGTGCTGCTGAAACCCTCTTTGTTCCACTCAAAACCCATGGGAATGATAATAATCATAGTTATAAAGGCATGAATAGACTGAGGAATGTGAGGGTTGTGCAGAAATTACATCTCACCAGTCCAGACGTACACAGATGTAGGTGTCATAATAAATCATGACCTAAAAACTCAGACACACTCACGCGTTGGCATTCTAAAGTTTCAAATCCATATGCGCCACATACAAAAGGCCGTCACCTGAATCACCATGGAAACTTTCCCCACTTAATGTACATCTCTGGTGAGGTCAGCATTAGAAGACTATAACCAGGCAACTAACCCTTGTTTAAAGAAGGGCTTCTAGAAGGATGTTCGAACGAAGGCCACACGCACGATTCATGGTATCACTGATTTATCCTATGGGCAAAGACTTACAAGTTTGAATATCCTCTCCTTAATCATATCGTGGACAGAGACCGGAGATTGCATATAAGCCACATTACAGACAGTCTCATGCCATTGGTTCTTAGTATCCAGAGTGTGTCAACCAGAAAGGCCATTCCCACATACAAGGTTCAAACTGACAGCCAAGGATTTCTTCAATTGATGCGAAGTTTTGGTTTGATCACCACTAGCTCACTTCCGACCTTCTCCAGGGTTGGATAACATTGCTCGTAGAGACAGATTCACACCACTAGAAGGTCGGTATACAACCATTAGATTCACGCAGTCTGTCTGCAATCCCTACCCTATATACCACTGTGCTCCCTACTCTCGGACACCTTCAACCAGACACATTGTTATTCGCAGTCCAGTAAATCTCAACATACCTCCAGATAGTAATCCTTGAGGAGATTTCCGGATATCAGAGGCGTGATTCCCAATGTCGACTCAGAGTTTGGTGTCTCCGCTTGTTAAAATATCAGTGACATGCATACTGTGAACTGTCTATGCCCTGATGATGGAGGATAACCAAAATTGCAGCTCAATCCTGCTCATCAAACAACTATCTGTCACCCACTTGACATCCCATACAACCATGATGGACAGAGACACTGGTTTCACTCAACACCTGCTTTATCACCAGCCAGTCTCCAATTCTATACCATTCAGTCCGATCTGCATCTCCATCAGTTCATTCAGTCCCTGCTGTCCAGTATATATCTCATGAAATTGCCCATAACACCGACAATCTCAAATGAAGCACGGCGATGTAGTGTCATGCCAGCAGCACTCGAATCTCAAGCAAAGGCCACAATGGACATCGGATGTCTTACAGAGAAGGGAGACATCTCCACCTGTTTCGTGTGACTCATAACGATGAAGACCTCACCAGGAGTTGGACAGTCGACCTTATGCCTTGTCAAATCGAGAATCACGTTCTAACGACAACTACACGCCTAACAATGATGATGACTGCCATATGATGTACTTACACGCACTCCAGAACGACCAAGCTAACGGTCTCGTTACAATAACCACCAGACACATGTGATTCTGTTGACCCACGGGACACCAGATCTCAGCCACTCACTAGAAAGCAATGGTCTCGACGAGACGATGCTCATCGAGACTACAGCATTGCGCTCACACACATGTACGACACACTGAAGTGTAGCCGCTCCCTGATAAACTACGACGACACCTGTGTATCTCGACATCCCAAGACATGCAGAAAACATGTGTCTTGCATGGCATCACCTTACGCCTAGATCCATTCCACCTATGAGAGGATCCTGAAAGCTCTTTGCTCCTGCTACACCATCTCCCTCAAATAGTGATAAGCTCTCAACGAACTCCACACGGAAATATCCTCTGACGAATGAGGATTCTATATCTAAGCAGCCAATACCAACCACATCTACAACGCCAAGCTCCCAACGCATAGAATTATCCGAGACCCTGACACATCTACTACAGTACATAAAGTGACCCAAATAAAAATATTCTCAAGTCGACATCACCACTCACCGTTAGCCGATTCATCAGAGTTGTCCACTGGCCGATCTTCATCTGCAATCCACTCCACGTCTTCATCCAAATATTCAACCTCTTCTTCTGGTTCCTCCGCCTACAGTAAGAACGACGAGATATATGACCTCTCTACTAATACAAACAACTCAGAAGTCGCAGTCAGTTAGATAGTTTATTGGTTTACAAAGTGTCATATACAACGGTCAAGACTAGTCACGCTCCCCACTATTCAAAGCACAAAGAAGACGTCAGTGTGAGAAAGGTTTATTTGACATCCCACAGAAGTACAGAGGTTTCAGAAAACAGTCTGATTACTTGCTCCTTTCCCTCATTTTCCTCCTCTTGCGTTTCAACCTCCTCATCCTCTTTTTCCTCCATTCAGCACGCATCTAGCAGGCAAACTGGTTAGGGAGAATAATAGCACTTACCACGCCACAGTCAAAGTGATGAGTAGATTGCCGCCTTCAACCAGGGATGATTCAAACAGCCAACTTTCAATTTTCAATAGTTGATAGTGAAAACCAACAGTTGAAATTTTAGTCACAGTGTTATCTGACACATTTTGATCGGCACCTAAATGAAATGAGTCCAGTGATATCTCCTAGACTTTGACTGTTCTGCAGGAGCAATAGTTTGCCTCTTCTGCAAAAGGAAATGACACACATTAGTAATCTTCTGGAGCCTTTGTCATCACATCCCTTAATGCCCACGTGGATGTGTGTAATTAAGCGCAGACGAAGGGCGACAGATCGATTTAACACTTCCACTGTCCCAGTATTTGATATGAGCTGTCAATACTGGCACTTCCGACAACATCCACTTCACACGTTGGTTGCTTAAGTGACATTTCGGATCCAAATGGGAAGAGAAAAACGACAACCTAGACTGCGAAATACCACGAGTGTATTTTTTGATGGAGAAGAATGCTAACAAGTCTGTCAACTTTCGGATGGCTACGAGGTGGGTGCTATAGGTGGCTTGGAATAATCCTCGGAAGGACCTAGTGACAATGTTACGAACAGAATCGCGAGAATATCACAGTTTGCCCTTCAATAAACACTGCCTACCAGTCAGTTGAGTTGAGGTAACATTAATCGACTCAGTCATTTCTTTCACTTTTCTGAGCATCGTCGATTCAACCACAGACAGCACGGTCGAAGATGCTAAAGTCAAGCAGAATTGGAAAGGCAAGACAGACCTTCACACTTTGAAATCAGTGATGAGCAAATCTACTACACTAAGCATCAACGACGGGATTTGGATTTGCAAAACTAATGCCAAGTCAGTCAGTCAGTCAGTTAGCCTATTTGTGTTCAGAGACTTGGAGTTTGCATGTCACGAAAAGCATTGTCAACAGGCCACTTCAGACTTTTATCCACAGCTCCACCTACTTCGCTGATGACATATTGGAGTTCAGTCGGCCGGCTGATGAAGGATTAGCAACAAGGAAGTCTGCCGACCAACAACCCTCTACTCAGGAAATATGCCGAAGGAAA
>OX235275.1:24924753-24996864 GCA_944472155.2 Trichobilharzia szidati | reverse complement strand
ATGAAGTTGCTGCCGATGATATTGGTTGATGTTCGGCTGAAAACACGAATTTGTGGAAGTTAGAATTCATGGAGAGGCCAGTGAATTAGTTCCCCATCGGCTTAATGGTCTACGAGCTTCCCTTGTAACCGGAAGGTTCTGGGTTCCAACAGCTGGTGGTGGGTACGTACTGCTGAAGAATCCCGAATTGAGCTGGTGAAAAAGCTGTCCCGTACTCCCTGGATTTCAGTGGCTCTCTAACTGATATCAATCCGTGGTCAAACTTGAAGAAGAAATATTAGATATCTACACTATTATTACTATCAGTATTGTTCCCTTCGCTTCAACAGCACTTCTTCGCTTTGTCCTATTCTTCACTGACGCCACGATTACCCATAGTCTCTTATCTCCCCCTCACTCCATGTCACCCTCGGACTACAATTTAACTCGGTGTTTCCACTCGAGCATCAGCCTACACTGCACGTAATGCCATTCGGTTGGTTTCCCCAAAGTGTGTGTGTGTGTGTGTCCAACCAATCTTGATTTTCCTCGTGAGATTTCTTGAGTAATAAGCTCTTGGTTGAATCGTTCTCAGAGTTTGTTGTTGTTGCTAATTCTTACCGACCAGCCATCTAATCTTCAATATAGAGTCAGCAAAAATGGCAATTGTTGATAAACATCTTCAGCAGGCTGTTTGAAATGCTTTGCAGAAACTTACATTTGATTAGAAACCTTGGTTGAACCGAAGTTTCGTGCTTCTTGGCATTCGTCATCACGAGGGCGTATCTGTATTCTTGAAGGAACTAACGTTGTCTTTTCTGAGATTTGAACCGATGTTACTCAGTTCCGCCTGTAGTTAGAGACACGTTACAATTGAGTAAATTTCATTTCCAGTCACTGCTGAGTTGGGGACTAGTTTCACGGTGATTGGTTTTTTCTTCCAGTACTTAACTTATTGTTAAGCTGAGTTTCGCTACCAACAGAAATCGATTGAACTGTTTGTCAGGTGGTCTTTAGAAGTTTGCATCCGCCACAGATTGAACCTGTAACCCTTATGCTTCTGAATGAAAATATCGACTTTCCGACTACTTGATAAACCTGAGTAATGGTCTATGAGCTCGCCTTGTAACCGGGTTCAAACTGCTGAGGATGCCTATTACTGAATCAAAGTACCTAACTAGGGGGACGAAACAGCTAGCTGTTTGACAGTACTCCTTGTCGCTTTTCCAATGGTTCTCTAACTGAATTCAATCTGTAACCAATCCATGAAGTAGTTTTATATTTTTATTTGAAAGTAATTACCATTTAGAATGGAAACAAAATATATATATGATAAATGTCTCTGCTCAATCAAGACCTCTTCAACCGATTACACATTCCTTTAGTTTTCCAGTGTAAGTTTTCAGAGATCTGATTGAACTGATGAACTTTCATATAAGGTCATAGAGAACCCCTGAAGAAAGCAACAGAGTCGTTATTAAGTCACCGCCAGCAACGTAACCAACGACTACCGATTTATCTCTCAGCCCGAAACTCAAGCGAGAGCCCAGTAAAGATGACATACATTTGATCAATGAAATAGTAAGCCTTGTTCTGCGTAGTCTGATTCTGATTGGTTTATTTCTAGACTGACCTTGATCACTATAACACCAATATGGAATTATCCAATCATTGTTTATCTGTCTATATAGATATCTCATGAATAATGGGCTTCGGTAGTACACACCCATGCGACCATATTTGCCAGGGATTCCAACGCAGTCTGAAGAGTCCCATAAAAAGGACGAATCAGCTGTTCAGTTGTTGTTTAACTACTGATTCGTGATTGGTCTTGAAAAGATTCCCTAGACTGTGAATTGATGAAATCAACCAATCAAAAACGGTGGTTTAATTTGTGACCTCTTATATATATACATATATATATATATATACATTGATTATTCATTCACCTTGAAATATACATTGGTTCCCAAAATAGTTTTGCCAACAGAAAGGTAAGAGGTTTAATTTCAACTTGTTTTATCTGTTCTTTGAAAAAAAAATGTAGGAAAAATAAACAAATGCACATCGATCTTCATACATACTGATAACTGGTCGTACAAGGTTACAATGACCTGTTAAGCACTGTTAGGCATTTACGTAGTGTATTTGTAGTATTAGGTGTAGTAATAGGAAGCATCTATTCTTGTAGTGTGATAAGAAGTGTTAATGTATATATATATATCGATTTTTGTTTGTTTGAAAATAATCAATAATTTGAAAAAGATACAGGCGGTTGAAGTAAAACTTGTATGGATTACATCTAGTCCAACATCAGTACAATTAAAAAGAGATACCTTACTTTAATCACCTCACTAACCACCTGTCAATTTAACGAATAACCTACCTACCTACCTATCTACCTGCATACAAACCGATCCATCTGTTATCATACTTACCCTGCTACCTATATTCCAAACTAACTAACTACTTACCTATATAACTACCTACCTACCTAATTACTAAACTAAGTAACTCAATACTTACATACCTGCCTCCCACTTATCTGTGTATCTACATACACGTCAACCCGCTTATCTACCAAGGGGACTAAATACGTACCTACCTATCTGCCTGCATACTTACTTCCCTGTCTCTCCACCCTCCTACCTGCCTATACGCCTTTTTAGCTATCTGCTTACCTAACTGCCAATCCACCTACCTACTTAACTACCTGCTTGTCTATCTATCTCTTTAACTACCTACCCTACGCCAAACAAGCTTCATGTGGTCCAGGTTTCAATTCCCGGCCAGCTCACAACTTTATCTCCCTTAGCTGGCCAATAACAAGCCTAAGAAAGATGGGCAGGGCTTAGGCGCAAGGCTAGCCAATCTCACCCAGTAAAAAAGCCCACTTCTACTGAGTCTTCAAAGCCTGAAGCCCTTCGATATTCCACTCGGAACACTGGGAAATGAAATAAAAATAATAATAATAGATAAAAATACCTACTTACTTATTACCCAGTCACCTACTCACTGATTACTTAACCAATTGCCTTCCTAATTGCATAACTAATCCCTTAACTAACTGCTCAACCAAGCACTTATCTATATATGTACTTACTCGCCTACCTATCTAACTAACCTGCCACCTACCTGCACACCCATATGCCTACTTAATTATCTAGGTAGCTAGCCAATTACCTATCCGCCTACCTCACTGACCACCTACCTACCAACCCACATACCTAACTACTTACCTACGTACGAATATACCTATAGAACAACTTAACTCCATACGCACCTACCTACTTTCCTAACTACAAAAGAATTATTATTATTATTATTGTTCCATCGGGTTCCGAGTGGAACATAAGGCTGGCTTCAACAACACATCTGTACTTTGCTCTATTCTCTACTATCCTCTTCAGCTGGCTGACTCCACGATTGCCCATAATCTCTCATCTGCCACAACTCACACCATCTCCACCATATCACCCTATGACCACAGTTCAACTGATCGTTTCCCATTCGGGTTCCACTCGACCGATGGCCTGTTTTGTGTGCGATATCAAAAGAAGTTCTCCTCAGTGCGTGCCCAGTCAATCCATCACCATATTCTCCCACATTCATTGGTTTGATCTCAGAGTTTCTTGTTGCTAATTCTGTCTGGCCAGCTATCTAATCTTCAGTATGCAGCTAGTGAAGGCAGCTGTTGATGATGGTCTACAGTCGGTTAGAAATGATTTTCGTGACGGACTCAGGGAATTTTCGACCTATATTGAACTGACTGACTTAACGTTAGTGTCGAATTTCCTTCCTTATGCTTAATGTAGCAGATTCCAAAAGTGACTTCAGGGTGATGAAGTTGTATCTTACCCTACAGATTATGGCTGATTTTGACATCTTCATCCGTTCTACTGCCTACCGTAGTTGAAACAATACTTGTTGGGCAGATAAATGAAGGAAATGACCTCTCTCTCAGATGTCTCCCGTTGATAGTGATTGGTGCTGATTGTTGTTGTTGACTCACTGTTGTTGGCTGGTCAGGCGTCTACATCACCTCCATCTTCTCTATGTTCACCTGTGGTTTTGTGAAGAAGAACGTGAAGAACCTAGAAGACCTGGATTTCGCAGATGATTTATGTTTCATGTCACACAAAATCGAAGACTTACAAGCGAAAACCGACAAACTGGTCGAAGAAGCAGCTGGTGAAGACAGGACTCCAGGTGAACATAGACAAGACAGAGGTTGTGAAAATAACCAACCGACAACAACAACAGCAGCAGCAACATCCAGCGCCAATCACCATCAACGGGAGGGATTTGAAAGAGGTTACTTCTTTCACTTATCTAGGGAGCATTGTCTCAACTACAGGAGACAGGAACGGACGAGGATGTCAAATCGAGAATCGGGAAGGCGAGAAACACATTCATCAACCTGAAACCAATCTGGAAATCTTCCGCTGTCACTCAACTCAGCATCAACAACAAAATGATTCGGATTTTCAATACAAACGTCAAGTCAGTCAGTTCTTCTATACGGATCAGAAAGTTGGCGGGTCACCAAGAATATTTCCAACAGCCTGTTGCAGACGTTTATCAACAACTGTCTTCGCTCTTTATTGAAGATCAGATGGCCGGAAAGAATCACCAACAAGAAACTATGGGAACAAACAAAACAGGAACCAATCGCCCAACAAATATGCAGGAGAAAGAAGTGGAGATGGATTGGACACTCGCTGAGGAGGCCGTTGGGTGACATCGCGCGTCAGGCCAGTGCTCGAGTGGAACCCGAAAGGGAAGCGGCGAGTGGTTCGTCGGTGCAAGGGTGACATGGAGGAGATCGTGTGAAGAGGAGCTGAGACAGTATGGATTAACATGGATGCAGGTGAAAAGTACAGCAGAAGACAGAAGCAAGTGGAGGCGTGCAGTTGAAGCCCTATGTTCCACTAGGAACCCAAGGGAACAATAATAATCATAATAATTTGTGTTTTCTGCCTGCTTCTTCAACCAGTTGGTTAGTTTTCGCCTTTGAGTCTTCGAGTTTGTGTGACATTAGACATAAATCATCCACGAAATCTAGATCTTCTAGAGTCTTCTTATCGGTCAGTGCAGCGTATTCCTGTCTTCTCACTCTCCACACACAGCCTGACGCATAATCCAGTCCACCACAATCAGAAATATCACCACGAGTGATAGTAGGCAGCCAGTCTTGTCTAACTCCTGTATTCCCTTAGAGGATTTGCTGAGTTTTCCATTATGGATCAACTGTGCGTCGGTTGGGACTCTCGCCGACCATGCACATGGTCGGGGGTTCGATCCCCTGCCGACGCACACCCGATATCTATGGTCGGCCTGAAAAATTTGGGCTACCGATATCACATGCTGAAAATTCCATACCTGTACCAAAAAAAACTGACTTATGATACTGTCATGTAGCTATTGCAGAATGAAGTTGATAAAGATCTGAAGTACGCCAATGAGAAGTGTAAGAATATCAAAAGCAGTTCTCCAGTTTGAAGTGATACAAGGGTACCTTTCAGTTTCTTATAAGAATGTCAGAGTACTTATAAAAGTAACTATTGTTTAAAAGCAAGAGAGGGAGTTTCTCGGGGTCGAGTTTAAATGAGTGTAAGGTTAAAGCTGATCGTTAGAAATGATTAGGTAACTTTTAAATTTAAAAGTACTCATTTGGATGTCAAATTTTCCCATTAAATCCTGAACAGTGTTCATTGTTGGATGATAAACTCAATTTGTTGTCCAAAAACTTCATTTCTATTCAGGTTGTTATTGTTGTTTCCAGGATTTGATTTGAGATTGGTTACAGGATTTCATCACCATCATTATTATCTGACACCGGTCAGAGAAATATTGGGAAACAAGTCGGAAGTCTTGCCAGACAGCTGGTTGTTGCGTCCGTTTGAAACTTCGACTGACCAGTAGGCACCCATTACCATGGGTTTGAACTCAAGACTTTGAGATTACAAGTCTACATTGTAGATCATTCAGCCCCATGGGACCCGGTTCAATGACTCATGAATACTAACTTCGATGGATTCGTGATTTTAGTGTGACTGCTGTCATCTGATGGACACCACCGGTTGAGACTTCCCACTGTAACCAAAGTGTCCACATATCTAAAATAGTGTGAGCCGCTAGTGGGAATTCACAACCAGAGAGGTACAATAGGTGGGAGTTGCAGATAAACACTCGCCAGCGATGACATTGACTTACAACTGCGATATGTGTCGCCAGTATGCAGTAGTCGACATCCATAGTCCATTGGACAGGGGCGCCAGTGGCTGAATGGCCTACGAAGTCACCTTGTAACCGGGTTGTCCTGGGTTCAAACCCCCAATAGGATAGATGAGTAATACTGAAGCAGACTATCAAATTAGTCTTACGAAACAGCTAGCAGTCCAATACTCCCCTATTGGTTTTCCAGTGCTTCTATAACTGATGTCGGCTCATGATGAAATCCTCCATGCAATCAAAAAAGCAATACTTGAAAATTCAATTCTCAGCAAAACTGTCATTTGAACAGTCATCTATGCACATTTATGCACCTCAATCTGTTCATCAGTGTGTCTTAAGTTCAGTGACAAAACGTATGTTGTGGTTCACATAAAATAACTGCTTAAATAAGCACGAAATTTTAAATTATATTGATTATTGAACAAAGAATATCGCTGTCGAGAACCTTCTCTTCTCTTCATCAGGTTCTACAGCTATATATCCATCCATCCATAATAATGGCAGACTGATTGTTATTGAAAATATTAGTGGTGTTTAAAAAAGTCTGACGAAATCTCAGCACGAATACAGAGGGCTAGTTTCGCATATGCCAGTTTACGCCGTCTCTGGCGTAGACATGATATCCCACTATCGACCAAAGGGCGTGTGTACTGCTCAACAGTTTGCTCCGTCCTCCTTTATGGCTGTGAGACATGGCCATTGACAGTGGAAGACATGAAAAGATTAGATGTCTTTGATCATAGGTGTCTGCGTTCTATTTCCTGTCTGAACTGGTATAAAAAGGTGAGCAATATTGAGGTTAGGCATCGGTCGAGTGCTAGGTAAGGAGGGAGGGGAAATCAATCGACGAGGCTGGGAAATTACATCGACTGAGATGGCTAGGACATGTGTTACGTATGCCTAGTCATCGCCTTCCTCGACAATGGGCAATGTTAGCTGATATAGTGTCAGGCTGGAAAAGAGCTAGCGGCGGTCAAACGAAAACATTGCACCAGTCAATGAAATCTACAACAGTCAGTTTAAGCCACGTAGGAAGGTGTAGACCCCCTGACTGGTTGGGATCCTCGGGACGGTATAAACCAATGGCTGGAGACAATTGGTGACATGGCTCAAAATCGTTCTCAATGACAGCGCAGATGCATCCACTCCTTGTGACTTATGATTTCCAATTAAACTGTTTTGTTCTTCGTTATTACTATTCCTTTGTCTCACACCTCTGTTTACTGTCTCTCTCTAATATGCATTTTCCTACTTTCTTCTCTTGCTTTGTGTGCTACAACGAGGGAGTGTGGCGACTTGAACTGCCGCACATATGTGCAAAGTTCTACACAGAAAACAGACAGTTTAAAAAGAGTGACAATGAATCATTTAGATCAAAATTCCACGAAGTTGTTTGCAAATAGATTGTTAATAGATTATAGTCCAAAATATATGTAGGTATATGTGGTAATATGTAAAATTGTAATGCTAAATTGAACACTAATATTACAAAGTAAATGATTATGAATGACAACGTCAAGGGTAACGCAACGAGCGATGAAATAATTCCAAACAACTTAAGAAAATCTTGGTTCAAAGAACTTTTAATACCGGTAAACTATAAAGGCATATTTTCTACCCCATCCGTTGTGATTCCTCGACTGAACGATGAAGTACCCAGACTAGACTAGCCACCTTTAATTGTATTTACGATTCGAATGCACTTGTGGTGGAGCAAGCTATATTGGTCGTTGCTCTAGGAACTTGATTTCTCGTGGTGGCCCGGGAATACCTACCAGTCTGGTGTCGCTGAATTAAAGGTGTAAAGGTGAAAGCCATCACCAACACCTCAATATTAGACCACCTGGTCCAAACGAGCTACGAAGCCAGCTAGCATTGAAGAGCGCTTCTCCATCATCATCTATCGGGTACCAGATAAATTGCCTAAAGCATCCAGGTGCCGAATACCCTACCAAACAGCAGAGGCTATTTAGATTCGCCTAAAACAAACGATGTTGTATGTGTGTGCAGAAGAAACAGATCCATCGAGCCAGCCACTATTTCTGCCCTATTCGGCCTCCTGTGGAGCCTGTAACTTCATAAATTCTGTATTAATATTTCTCGTAATTTGTCTGATATTCTGTGCTTTTTTTATTCCTTAACGTTCCCAGTGCTGGAACATATGGCTTCAAGCTAGATGCTTGAAGTTTCGGTAGCAATGGTGTTCACGTTTACGGGATGCGGCTGCTAGCTCCATACCCAACCCTCCCCCTTTACCTGACTTATTGCTAGCTTAGTGAGGTAAGGGAGTGCGTCAGTCGGTCGGTGGTCGAACCTCAAACCATCTGCGAACATTCTACTGCTGTGCCACCACCGACTTGATATTCTGCGTAGTGCTGTGTTATATTGGTACATATTATCACGTTTACAGATGCTATTGAACTGTAATCTATTCATATTATTGATTTATTCGATGTTATTTAAACAACATTATTGTCGTCAATAACCCCAATTCTTTCATTATTATGGATAGATATATAACTGTGGAACCTGATGAAGAGCAGGTTATCGAAAGTGTGAATGATCTTTGTTCAATAATCTCCTCAGTCTTTTAAAACTTCTAATCGAAATTGTTTTGATCAATTAATCACGAAATCTCAAAAATCAAAGGTGTTTATCTGTACACGTAGGCACAATGCAACATTTCCTTTTTAGTGTTTATTGTTCCCTTAACTAGGCTGTCAGCTATAAAAGCCAATAAAAACAAAAAAAACTGAATATTTCTCCTTTAGGACAGACAATGTTGTGTTGTAGCCTACCTATCATAACAGAAAATCAATTATAATCGATTATTGATTCCTTTCTGAAGAAAGTTAGTTTTATGTTGGATTGTTTATTGTGTTATGGATAAGTTAAAGTGTCTATTCACACTAGTTTGTATTTTTTTTTTTGTTTTATGACTATTTCACAATCAGGTAGGTTTAAAAGCCCCTGAATATACGACAGAGGGGTGGGAGGGGGCAATTCAAACTTTATGTGTGTATGTGTGCTTGCGTGCGTGCGTAGCGTCCATTCCTAAACAAACCTGTATATATGTATGTATAAAGTGTGCGTATATAGATTGACAGATATCATTGGCTATACATTAAAACCACCTACGCAAAGATTGACACCTACACCCACCCACACATTTGAACGTATCTAGAAATGTACACTAGGTGAATCGATAAAAAAATTTGAATTTTTTCTTGGTAATATTGATTTTTTCCTAAACTATAGGTGTATTTAAAAAAATGAATAGTTAGGAAATAATGACTGTAAACGTTCCACTTTGCTTTTACAAATTACAGAACACACACACACTTTTTATCGATTTTTTCTGATATAAGACTATAATTTGTTGTTGTTTTTTGAACCGTACAATGTGCTGGACAGTGATTTGGGGTATATAATTTTTGAGATTCTCTGACAGTAATTCTACCTGTGACCTTACCCATAAAGGGTTGAAAACTCATGACCTACAGGTGTTGCGGGGTAGGCTCATTGACCTAGTTCGGGATCACTAGTTAAAAGACTGCAAGATGAGGTCGCATAAAGTTCAACTGAGAACTTTTGACCCTATGGGATCCACTAAGTTTGACATAAGCACAGATACTGGTTGATAACATTGACATGAGAGGTTGCGTTATATATATATATATATATATATATATATATATATATATATATATATAACGTGAATTAATTTAATAATTCCTATTGTAACACTAAGAACACAATTTATTTTCAAACTTTACACTTGTTATGTATATAAATATATATTATTATTACTATCATTCCCTTGGGTTCCTAGTGGAACATAGGGCTTTAACTGCACGCCTCCACTTGTTTCTGTCTTCTACTGTACTTTTCACTTGCATCCATGTTAATCCATCCTGTTTCAGCTCCTCTTCACACGATCTCCTCCATGTCACCCTTGCACTGACGTCACACTCGTCGCTTCCCTTTCGGGTTCCACTCGAGCACTGGCCTGGCGCGGATGTACCCAACGGCCTCCTCAGCGAGTGTCCCATCCATCTCCACTTCTTTCTCCTGCATATTTGTTGAGCGATTTGTTCTTGTTTTGTTTGTTCTCATAGTTTCTTGTTGGTGATTCTTTCCGGTCATCTGATCTTGAGTATAGAACATATGGTTTTTTATATTAAGAAATTATATCCCACGAGGGAATTGAAACACATCGTGAATACATAAAATAATAATAATAACAGTATGAAATGCAATTAAAATATTTGTGATTCTAATCATAGTTAAATATCAAGTGTCAGGTGGTAAAATAATTTATATCATGAAACAGCGGAAAAGACTCTTTGCTCAGGTGTATGATTTGCAATTAGTTGTGTTCGCTGAGCTTTTGTCATCCGCCCCATTTAGACAACATCTTCGTTCAGCACAAGTTATAGCATAAAATGAACTGATTTAATTTTTCCATGAATGATGATAGAATTGTGTCTCCTGGCAACAACCGTCTTCGTGAGTGGTAGTCGATTTGCATCTGTAATGATCGCTTTTTTGTATTGACTTGGATTTTGAACTTTCTCGTCACGTGATTTAATTCTTATTAGTTGGTAAATTTGGTCTATATTAACTAACATGTTTGTTAATCTCTGGCTTGAGTACCAGACTTGTAGGAATTCTCTAGCACATTTGGTGTTTTTTCTTCTATTAAAAAAATTCCTGCGCTATCCCAATCAAACTGATGTCCTTAATTAGCCACATGCATTGATATGAAAGAATATATAAAGATATCATGTCTTCTTGCAGTCACTTTGTGATCCTGGATTCTGATTCGAAGGGGGGACGTCCACTTTGACCGATGAAATGTTAATTACTTAAATAGTATTAATTTTATCTTTTCTTTCTGTTGGGTGGGTCTTTTGGTTTGCACAACATGGAATGAAGTGATTTTGCTGGCTGGCTGGCTGACTGGCTTGTGTGCTATATCTATTTCAAACGGTCTTAATATTCTAACTGTTATTCCGGAGATATTTTTTATGTATGGTAGGATGAATTTTCTTGTAGTCTTTGATGTTGGTTTGCTGTTGGTGTTATGACTCGAGTTTAAACACTTTTTGATGAAATTTTGTGGGATAACCATTTTTTTTTAAAGACCGTTAGTAGGTATTTCCCTTCCATTCTCTTCGGCAGCGGAGTGCTACAGTGTGTGTGTTTGAACTCTTTTTTTAACAATGTCTGCACGCGGTTTCTTTTATGGGTAATTGGGTTATTACTACTATAGTTGAGTATTTGATATGTGTGTGTGCGTTGATTTTCTATATACTTGTGTTTCTAAATTTTTTTGTATTAGTTCTCCTGATTAAGACATCTTAAAATGGGATTTTGTTATCTAATTCTTCTTCTCTTGTGGTGAATTTAATGTCTTCAAATATGTTGTTTATTAATTTATGGGTATATTCCAAATCACATTTCTTTTAATTATTACACAGATGTCACCAACGTAACGTATCAACAGATTTGTTGATTTATATGTAGATCTATTGATTCTAATCTTTGCATGACATGTCTTATATAAAACAGTTAATAAGATGTGTAAATGTTGGCTTGGCGCGTATAATTATAGGGTTAGTAGGCTTAAATGAAAAGTTACATTACACGATGTGAAATTCTAATAAGGGAGAACACTAGCGATTAGTGACTTGGGTTGTAGTGCGAAGTCGGGACAAGTGGAGTACAGCAGGTCGGTGTGTGATGATATTGGCTGGTGCCAGTCATGCTATATGGTGAGTTGGCAAAAGTTGGGATTCACGGTCTGGCCATTGGATGTAGTCCCAGTGACTGAGTAGTGGTCTACCAGCGGGCTCATCTTTTAGCCGGAAGTGCCTAGGTTCAAACCCTGGCAGTGGGGTGGGTGCGTTCTGCTGAAGCGAAGTCCCAAGCTAGGCTGACAAAACAGACAACAGTTCAGCACTCCCAGTTGGTTTTCCAGCTCACGATGATTAAATCCCATAACCAGTCAAATCGAATCCTTGCAAAATAACACCTCAATTGTATAGGAATTTTTGGATTTAGAATGACAAGTAGGGCAAGTGGAAACAGTTCATAGTGAGAATAGCAATAATAATAATAAGAATAATAGCAGTAATGAGAGAAAGGTACATTATCATAATATTATTATTCCCTTGAGTTCCGAGTGAAACATAGGGCTTCAACAACGTATCTCCACTTTGTCCTAACTTCTGCTGTCGTCTTCAGCGCGATCTCTCATCTCTTCCTCACACTATCTCCTCCATGTCACTCTTGTACCGACGACCCACTCGCTGCTTCCCATTTGGATTCCACCCGAAGGCTTAACGTGCTATGTCATTCAACAGTCTCCACAATGTATGCCCGATCCATCTATATTTTCTCCTGCATATTTGTTGAGCGATCGGCTCTTGGTTGGTTTCTTCCCAGAGTTTTTTGTTGCTAATTCTTTCTGGCCATTCGATCTTCACTGTGGAGCCAACCAGCGAAGGTGGCAGCTGTTGAAGATGAAAGTCTGTCACTAACTGTTGGAAATCCTTTTCGTGACACGCTGGCCAAGTTTCTAACTCGTATAGAAGAAGTGACTGACTAATTGACTTCATTGGCATTTGTGTCGAAGAGAATCCGAATTTTGTTGTTTATGCTAGGTGAAAGCGGAAGATTTCCAAACTGGTTTCAAGCTGATAAAGACGTATCTTGCCTTTCCGATTTTGACTTTGACATCTCCATCCGTTCCGCCGGTGGTTGAAACCATGCTTCCTAAGTGGATGCGTGAAGGAGCTAACCTCTGTTGCTGGTGCTGGTAGTTGTTTTTGTTGGTTGGTTATCTTCACCATCTATCTCCATCTTCTTTATGTTCACCTGTAGTCCTGTCTTCGCTGCCAGCCTATTTTGCCAGTTTGACGGTTTTCGCCTGTAAGTCTTCGAGTTTGTGACAATGGACATTTATCATCTGAGAAATCCAGATCTTCTTCGAGTGTCTTCTCATCGGTGGTCCAGAGTACTCCTAAATTAACAGAACAAATAATGATTATAAGATTTATTAAAGGGATTTACATACTTCCTTTGTACAAAAAGGTCTGCCTAGAATTCATGAATGGTCAAGGCTGCTTCTGCTGTCTTTAGAAATTTATAACGAAGGAAACACGGCCGGCAGTTTAGCATGAATTTGACAGATGACAGATCACCTTCAAATCATCGTCAGGGTTATTTTAGAGTGACATGAGTCGATCAATTGTGTTCTGGAATCGAGACAACTTCGCACACCCTTCCTTTCTCCCATGTAATACCATGCTGCTAGAATATGTTCTCGCATCCATCTGTGGAAAGTGGTGTTCTCTAGCTCCACAAGAGCAGGTCGACTAACAGATGCCTGATAGATATCATGAATTGACAGTCGTATGGAATGTCAATCCAGATATACATTGAATGAGGTAAATTAAATTTCTAGATCATGTCAGGATCCGAATTAATTGCCTATGGATAACATAACTTCGATTGCCTACCAGCTGACCAAAATTTTTTTCCTTCACGTTCCCCAGTGGAACATAGGGCTTCAAGCTTGTGGCTTGAAGTTTCTGTAGCAGTGTTTTTTTTACAGGATGGGGTTGCTAGCCTCATGCCCAACCTTTCCTCTTCACCAACGTTATTTATGGCTTAGCGAGGTAAAGGAGTGCGTCGGTCAGCCGGGAGTTGAACCCCGGACCACGTGCATGGTCGGCGAGCGTCCTAACCGCCATGCTGCCGAAGCTCAAAAATTACATGGTCAATTTTCTAATTAAAGAGGTCATTATTTCACAGTTGGACGATTCACAGTTTATTCATCTGTGAAAACATACGTGCGTACACATACACACACACAATCTCATTGACCTTTGCAATATCTACGCATAATTTATAAAACTATAACGTTAGATTTTTGATTTCTGAATAAAGAAAGAATGTAGTTTTGATAATACCAGCACCTTTTTGTTTCGTGGATTCTCTCTCACTCTCTTCAACTGCCTACATCCTAAACTAAATCAATCATAAGTTTCATCAAGATCTCATCATAAACTGGTTAGAGTACCACTGGAAAACTTGGGAGTTCTTGACAGCTGTTTTATCCTAGTTTGGGACTCTTCATCAATACGCACCCATCACAGGTGTACGAACCATGACCTTGTGGTTACAAGGCGATCTGGTAGACCAGTAAGTCACTGGTACCCAATCCAGGCGTTGATGAATTCCAACTTCTACTAGCCAACTCACAATATGGTACGACCACTAGCCAATGTAATCACTGGTGAGTAATATAGTCCTCAAATTCGCCGACCTGTTGTACCCCACTAGTCACGACTTCTCATCAGAACCCACGTTACTACCTCCCTAAATAAGACTGGTCACTAGTGAGGATTATAAGTTGCAAAATTTTTGAGCATACCTTTTAGGTGGAAAGTACAGGCAACGTGAGAGCATCGGTGGTTTAGCGGTTAGGACCCTCGCCGACCATGCACATGGTCCGGGGTTCGATCCCCAGCCGACGCACTCCTTTACCTCGTTGAGCCAGAAATAATGCTGGTAAAGAGGTTAAACATGAGGCTAGCAACCCCATCCTGTAAAAAAAACAAACATTGCTACAGAAACTTAAAAGTTACTAGCTTGAAGCCCTCTGTTCCACTGGGAAACGTGAAGGAAAGAAAAAAAAACAGGCAACGTAGTTTCAAAGATGATGTAAGTAGACAATTATTTAGTGTTAAGAGAGTAAATATTTATATAGTGATTAGACAAAGGGGTGGAATTCAGAGTTCTCTTGAAAACAAGGATGGACGAGAGACAAAATACAAGATAGAACAACAACAGAGTTAATTTATGCATATTCTGATGAAGAATTCAGCAGGGGTGGGAGTGGATATTGAAACGTAATAGTGAGTTCAACTCAGTGAGTGAAAGTCAAAATCAAGATTGATTGGAATGTTAAGCAAAGGAACAAAACGGTTATGGTTACCAGGTAGGGTAGTGAGAGATAAGTTACACTCTCTTTCTACAGAAATAGGTTGGGTCGACGTCTTTTGAAGGCAATGGTTTCTGCAAACCGAATTAACCGTGGTTTTCTTTGTGTATTGATTATTTTGAAAGCCTGACTGACTAATTTCCACTGTATGTCCCGTGTCAGTTAGATGTGTGTGGCAATTGCATTTGAAAACACTTTGCTGCCTTACATAGGGGGAGAATCTTAGGGATATGCTTTGAGAGTCTAGTAGACGCTCTCCTCCTTTCAGTCCTTCCAAAGTACTTGTTGCGGCAAGTGCAGGTGGGGTTGACATTTGGAGCAGGATACTTGGTCTGGGTTAATGAGTCTGGCGGCGGGAAATAATTATTTTTAGTGCATCTTCGATTCCTTTTTCTGCTCTTGTGGACATTTCTTCCACTATGTACGCTAGAAACATGAAAACTGGTTTCTTCTCAACAATTTCGAGTCTCGGTCTAGGTGTTTCTTCCTGCCTATATTTTAATAAGAAATTCCAAAAGTGTCCTTTTTCGATGACAATGAGTTCCCTTCCGATCTTATCTTCTGGACACAGCGACCTAGCTCTGCTGAAGAACGTTCTCATCAGGCTCAGTTTGTAGCTGATTGAGCGAAAGCTGTGATAATCCGAGTATTGATCGGTTGAAGTTTCTTTCCTATAGATGTACTTTTCAATATTCCTATCACTTTTTCTTTTTATGTGGAGGTCTAGGAAGTGGAACTGGCTGTCATTTTGATGGTCCGTCTGGCGATGACTCGCACTTAGGTTTCCGGACATCGTGGATGTAGAGCACAAATGTGTTATTAACATGGGTGGCTTGCTCTCTATTTTCGGCTTCATTAGATACGGTTTGAAATTTGATTCTAATCTGCTTATCTCCATAACGGTCACATTCTCGCAACTTATTGGATAAACATCTTACAATTTCGGTAGATCATGAAAGAGCAGATTTGCAGTATAGGGTGATATCATCATTCTATTTCACAGGTTCTCATCAGCTAACTGCAAACTACCTGAAATTACAATGGTTATAAACAATAACATTTCATACTTCACTGTTTGAAAGGTAATGAAGAAAACATTATAAGACGAACACATCCGGAATATAATTATTATTATTTATTATTTCCTTTAGTTCCTAGAGTAACATAGGGCTTCAGCCATGCGTCTCCATTGCGTTCGGTTCTCTGCTAGAGTTTCCACCTGGCTCCAAGTCTGCCCACATGCTTTCATCTCCTCTTCACATGATCTCCTCCAGGTCACCCTTGGACGACCAACTCGTCGCTTCCCTTTCGGGTTCCACTCGAGCAATGGCTTGTCTAGTGATGTCACTTGCTGGTTTCCTCAGAGTGTGGCCAATCCATCTCCATTTCACAATCGGTTCCTGGTTGGTTCGCTCCCAGAGATCTTTGTTGCTGGTCCTTTCCGGCAATCTGATCTTGAGTATTGAGCGAAGACATCTGTTAATGAAGGTCTGTAGCTTGTTTGAGGTGCTTTTTTTGACACACCATGTCTCTGATCCGTATAGTAGTACTGACTTCACATTGTAGTTGAAAATGTTTTAGTTTAAGTTACCATCAATTACTTATACTATCAAACCATGAGATAAAAGGGAGGGAGGAGTGAGAGAAGACAGAAAACAGAAAAGTCGGATAAACAGTGTTAGCTTGTACATCAACATGTCAACTCAAGAAAACTTGCTCAGTAAGCTGAGCTCACCGGTGTGTATGACTAATCAGTGTAATGAAAGTGATATGGTTATAAAGGGAGTGAGAGATTGACTACACTCTCTCTCTGTCTGTGTGCATAAGTTTGGTCTGAGAAGATTGATTGCAATTGCTTCAGCAAATCGTTGTAGATTCCCTGTCCTTTGTATGTTAAATATATTTTGAAGGATGATTCCAAAATCTCAACAAAATAACGCGTACCCACAAGGTGGGTGTCTAGTAATTGCACTTTGTAAATATCTGCTTCCTTTTAAGCATAAGTTTCTTGGAATATGCTCTGAAAACAGGATAGAAGCTCTTCTTTTTGTCCTTCCAATGAATCTGCAGGTGCGCGTAAATTTATAAATGCAGTCGGAGTTAATATCAGCAGGATATTTATGCTGTTTGGATTGGCTTATAGAGCATGTAGTGCTCTTTCTCTATCGGAATTTATCAAGGGAACCAAATATATGAGATCCCACAATTACTTTTATAGAGATACTGCATTCAATAAATGGCATTATTCTCTGACTGACTGACTGAGTGGCCAACATAAAAACCTGATTTCCACTGGACAACGTTTCGCTATCATTGGAGATAACTTTAAGCAAAACAGTAATGAAAACTCATTATTTTTCCCCGGGTTTCGGAGTGTGGCATAGTGTTTCGACAGTTCACATATCCATTTTAGTATGGGCAAAGGTGAAGAACAGACACCAAAGCCAAACGACCTTGGACCAACTAATCGGACCACTGCTCAGCATTACAAATGAATGCTTTGCATAATTTTCGTTGCAAGTTTCAATCTAACTTTATTCATGGCCCTACCTTCAAACTGTCCTAGCTTTTACCCTGAATCAGGATGAAACTGGCAACGAAGATTATAAAAAGCGTCGATGAATAATGCTGAGGAGCGGTTTGACTGGATGGCTCAAGGTCACCTGACTTTTATGTCTATTCTTTACTGTTGCAGCAATATGTTCTCTGTGTCCCTCCTTAGATGACTGACTACATGACTGCCTGTAGGCGTTTTTTATCTCCTGACTCACAGTCTCCTCCTTCATGTCACTCTCTGATGTTCATCGTCGGACTGGAATCAAGTACTTGGTATGTGATGTTGTTCGACGATCCCACCTGAACCATTACCGTTTCTTTGTAAATCATTGTTAGGTAGCAGGTTCTTGGTCACCCTTTCTGAAATGTCATATTAAAACGACAGAAGACAAGAGCTAGGCAATAAACCGTTTATTGACAAAATCAAGAGGTATTTATAGATTTTTGTGTGCATTATTATTAGCATTATCGTTATCGGGGAAGCAACCTATCCTGATTGGTTGTTTTCTTTCTGAAGGTTATTTTGTTATCTCTCTGTGGCTGTTTCTCGAAAATTCAAGTCATATATCCATGAATCATATTTTCACACTTTAACTCCTCTGTGATTGATGGCGGGGGTGGGGGTGATTTTCTCAAGGTCAAGCTTTGTTACTGATTCGGGACGTGAACAATGACGTAAATTGTTGTCTACTATTTTTGGCTTGCAGCCCGCTGTCACCACAATATGATCTTCAGTATGGAGCAAAGGTAATTCCTCTTCGATAAACGTCTGCAGTGGTCTATTGGAAACGTTTCAGTTAGTTCTTCGGTGTACCGAATCTCTTGACTACACAGAAGCACCGACTGACTGACTGATTGACTTGAAGTCCTGTCTAGACTGTCTGGCTCTAATGTAAATCTTCAAGGTTATTCACTAAAACATGAAACATAAATCATTCGTAGCCAATCAAATCTCCACAGACTGCAATACTTGATAATTAGTCTGATGTTCGCTCACACGCGGCGCCTGACTGTACATACAGAAAGTCACCTCGAGTGGTTCTAATCAGAAGTCATAACCAGAGGGGTCCACCAATTCTCAAGATAAAACACTTATTTGCCTTTGGCCAACGAGATCATCTTGTAACCAGAAGCACTTGGGTTCAAACACTATCGGCAGGTGTATACTCCTGAAGTGTAGTCCCAAACTAGGCTGACGAAACAGCTGGCTGTATGGCAGTAGTCCCTGTCGGTTTTCCAGTGATTCTCCTTCCGATGTAAGCTCACGATGATGATATCCTGTAACCAATCGAATCAAGTCCCTGAAAACCAGCACCTCATCATCAATCGCTCTGATGCTCACTAGCGACTCGTCCTATTCAGGTCGGTAACTGCCTAGATTCTAGTCAGACGTCGTGACCAGCCGGCAGGTGTTAGGACATAAACTCACCAGTGATGACATTGGCTAGTGCCAGTCGCACCATATCCTGAATTACTCCGTAGAAGTTAGAATTCATGGGCTGGCTGGACCATCGGATCAGATATCAGTGGCTGATTAGTGGTTTACGAGCTCACCTTGTAACCATAATAACCTGGATACTAACCATGGCAGTGTGGTGGGTGTGTACTGGTGAAGCGGAGTCACAAACTCGGCTGATGAAGCAGCCAGCAGTTCACTACTCTCAGCTGGTTCTACCGATTTACTTTGAACTAGGCAGCTAATTAGATGGAGTCCATGGGTCGGTTAAAATAGGAATAGAATCCTAGACGCTTTGTTGAACCTGGTCCGCCTCCTGACAGTCACCTATCTAAAAATAGGTATAAGACAACCTATCAATGCACAATGTTTCAGTGTGAGAAATAAAGGAGAGATAGAGATGGAGAGAGAGAGAGAATTGAACCGCGAAACACGATTATCATCATAATAATATAATAACTTAATACGAATATGTTAACGAAAAGGCAATGATGAACATATTCTACCAAAGAAAAAAGAAATTTTGCATAAAAATTTTAAATCCCTAATTTGAATTTAAATAAATAATCCCTCCATTTTTGTGTTTGAATGTGTGTGTGTGCGTGTGTGAGCGCGCGCGCTTGCGTTAGTGTGTATTTAGACAAACGAACGTTTGTGAACGAACTAGCGTTTTAAATTTAAAAATGACAAGCTCCTACTCATTCAAATTAACAACAACGAAGGCGTATTTATCTAATTTCTACTCTCAGACGTGTTATTTTCCTCCAACCCCCCCCCCATCCACCGTAATCGTTCCCGGCCCGGCAAACAGAATTCCAAAGACTTCATATATATTCATTCCCCTTTATTTGAATTTGAATAAAGCAAGAACAACAGCCATTTGTATAAAACTAAAACGGTACCATCACTCTCTTTATTTCGTTGGCTTCTCATCAGCTGTTTACAGCCTAAAGATATTATTAAGTTTACGTACAGAAACAGTTTTTTAACATACTTAAACAGGGAGCTCAAATTTAAGCAAAAAATCAATACTGTATGCATACAATGGTAAGAGAGTTACGTAATGAAGACGAAAGGGTTAAAGCCAAGGGTTACCTAATCAAATGAAAGAGAGAATAAGGTAATCCAGTTACCAGGGCAAGGCAAGCCTGATAACCAATCCATTTGGAACACATAAACGGGGTTTTAGGCGCTTGATGAAGATTGCTACGGAAAATTTGAGGTGAACTGAACTCTTTCGCTTATTGATAATTTTCATTGATCTTGTTAATTATATTTGTAAAACTTGAGCAATTTGGTAGTAAGTAACTTCATATTAGTTTGTTTATTAGATGTCTCACACAGTGAGTGAAACGGTATTATTCACTGGATGAAAGTGTTTCGAACAAAATTTATTGTTCATAATCAATATCAATTATAATCACACGACTTCGAAACTTGACTTTCATAGTTTTTTTTTGTCCTCTCCTATATATCGTCGTTGGGGTACTAGAATTTTCAAGATATGTGAGACATGTCTTGCATTGTGATCTTGCATTGTTCACTTTATGATCCATATCAAGGAGATGCTTTTCAGTGGCACTGTTGAAAGTATTTGTTCCATTGAGACGTAAGCTTTTGGTCGGTACATGTCCGGAAATTCTGAGGTGTACCCTTCTTTCTGTTCTCCCCGTGTAAGTGACTCCTACTGCAGATACATTTGAATTTATGTACACAGTGACGGTTAACATGAGAAGGGTATCGATCGACTTTTGACTGTACCAAACAACATGTTGTCCGATAGACAGGAACCATTTTATCTGTAAGATAGGCTGTCTCCGTTCAGTAACATATTCAACCTTCTATTGACTATTCCTACAATAGTATCCCCTTTGAAATCAAAATGAATGAAGATAGGCTACTTTCGCACTGTGGTTTGTTTGTCATTATACCAGTGACGTCATGCACACCTGACTGATATTTAATGGTTGGTGGCAATCAGCAAGAAGCGCTGCCAAGACATAGCTTGTGTGCTGGTTGGCACTTGGCACCCAGCAAGGCGTGTCCGCAACCTCGAAGGAACTAACTCTATTCCTTCTGAGATTCGGACCAGAGGCGTTCCCTACCACCTGTGGTCAAAAGCACTAGCACTGAGCTAATGACTGACCTCCTGTAAAACTGTATTGGATACCTTGAAGGGACACGAGTTAGTCCTTTGTCTGGTGCAGACTGAATTCTATCAGTCAAGTTTGCAATGTGGCCGCCAACGAGCTGGGTGGCTAGCCACCACGGTGCACCTTAAATTGGGTTCCTTCAAGATTATAGATACAACTTGCGGACTGGTGAACGCCAAAAGCAAGAAACGGAGGTCTAGGCAGCAATTCCTGCCGATAGCCTCGAAACATTTATTATCAGCAATTCAAAGTGTACCATGATGGTGAGCCATCTTGAATACTGGCCGCATTGCAAACGTGACTGACGTGAGGATTTGATCGGCACCAAAGATATTATTATTATTGTTCCCTTGGGTTCCTAGTGGAACATAGGGCTTCAACTATACGTCTCCACTTGCTTCTGTCTTCTGCTGTATTTTTCACCTGCATCCATGTTAGTCCATACTGTTTCAACTCTTCTCCACAAGATCTCCTCCATGTCACCCTTGCACTGACGTCCCACTCGCCGCTTCCCCTTCCGGTTCCACTCGAGGGCCTGACGCGCGATGTCACCCAGCGGCCTCCTCAGTGAGTGTCCAATCCATCTCCACTTCCTTCTCTTGCATATTTGTTGAGCGATTGGTTCTTGTTTTGTTTGTTCCCATAGTTTCTTGTTGGTGATTCTTTCCGGCCATCTGATCTTCAGTATAGAGCGAAGGCAGCTGTTGATAAAGGTCTGAAACCTGTTGGAAATATTCTTTGTGGCCCTCCAAGTTTCTGATCCGTACAGCAAAACTGACTTGACGTTTGTATTGAAAATCCGTATTTTGTTGTTGATGCTGAGTTGAGTGACAGCGGAAGATTTCCAGATTGGTTTCAGGTTGATGAATGTGTTTCTCGCCTTCCCGATTCTCGATTTCACATCCTCGTCCGTTCCTGTCTCCTGTAGTTGAGACAATGCTCCCTAGATAAGTGAATGAAGTAACCTCTTTTGAATCCTTCCCTTTGATGGTGATTGGCGCTGGATGTTGCTGCTGCTGTTGTTGTTGTTGGTTGGTTATTTTCATAACCTCCGTCTTTTCTATGTTCACCTAGAGTCCTGTCTTCTCTGGCTGCTTCTTCGACCAGTTTGTCGGTCGGTTTTCGCTTGTAAGTCTTCGATTTTGTGTGACATCAAACATAAATCATCCGCGGAATCCAGGTCTTCTAGGTTCTTCACGTACGTCCAGGATATCCCTGTCTTCTCGTTTCCCACTGTCTGACGCATAATCCAGTCCGTCCACCACAATTAGGAAAAGCCTTTGGTAATTTATTCGTTACTTGGTAGATAGACAGCTTGTTTTAAAAAATTCGGCTATCAAAAGCCTTCATCAGTATATTGTATATACTTCCGCTTGTTTAATTAGTTTTAATGTATTAAAAATATGACCTCAAATGGTGTTTGAAATATCTGCAACCTGCTGATTCGCAGGTTTTTACTTGACCTGAGAAGGAATGCAAATTTTTGGATGGCAACGATTGATCCCCATATATATACATGAAATAGTACAATCTGTTACTGCCTGAGAAACGAAACTAATTATCTACGGTCTTCCGTTTTTCAATTTTTGTATTCCTTTACTTTCCCCCAGTGGAACATAGGGCTTCAAGCTAGAGGCTCGAAGTTTCGGTAGCAGTGATGTTTATTTTTACTGCATGAGGTTGCTGTTCTCATGACCAACCATCCCTCTTTACCATTCTTAATACTGGATAAGTGAGGTAAAGGAGTACGTTGGTCAGCCGGGGATCGAACCCCGGACCACCTGCGTGATCGGCGAGCATTCTAACACTGTGCCACTGTGTCTTCAATTTTTCCCCTGTTATTGTTATTATTATTATATCTTTGGGTGTCAACAAATGTACTCTTGAACATTTCGCTAATCGGCTTTCACCTCTCTATTTGTTGTGCGTTTCTTGAAGGAGTTGCGGGGGGAGGGGGAAGGCGAAGAGGAAATATCATATTAGGGGTTGGCGGTGGATCGGTTTTCACTTCGCGTCAGACAGCTGTATGTCTTGGGATTTATTGTCGTCAGTTACTACTTTACTTGAAGAACCCTGACAAGAGAGAAACTACCATGTAATAATTTCTGCTGAAAATTCTTCACATTATTATGAACACAGTTCATAGAGAAAGACTCTTCAATGATGGCTCTGTAGGATGTTTCGATGAGGTGATCAAATACAGAAGGACTACTGATGGTTTAAACAACACCTTTATTTAGTTGTTCTCCAGATTGCAGTCGGTTGGGATGTAAGTGGAGACAATGAAAAGACAACGGTGAATAACGCCATCCTTCCTTCTTCTAATTGACCCGTGCAGATGGAACACACATATATGGCTAACTACTGAGAGTCATTTAATCAAGAAGGGATTTTTCTGCCCTAACACTCAATGTTATTTCTTAACTTGTGAGTCTTCGCGAGCTAGGTTTACCTTGTTGGTTGGACGGGGGGGCAGTTAAGAGAATAATAATAATAATAATCACATGTAGGTCTGGTATGCCTTGTCTCCGAAACACAACATTCATCCATGGCTCAAGATGCCAGAGTTCTGACTAGTGATATCTGCTGACCGATTCGGCAGAGACTTCCGAAAGGTTAATGGCATGGCTTTAAAAGACTTTTTTGTCACAGAGTGAAATGAAGATGATCTGGATAAGGGAGGAGGTAACATCTGACTGGTAACGTCTCTGATTGCAGCCAGAACTGGTTGACGTGGGTTCGAATCTCAGAGAGGTGGGAAATGAGTCCCTTCTAGGCAGTTGCAGGTACACCCTGCTGACTGGCGTGTACCACCACCTAGCACGAAACCTAGGTCAGGCAAGGCTTCCTTTGGCCAATTGCCTCCAACTATCTAATATAATCAAAGCAGAAGGATGCTCGGGTGGGCTTCATATGCTTCTAGAAGTGTTTTGAAAAAGACTGAATATGTATATACTGACATACAATGTATGATGCAATCACTTATGATTATTGATGCATTCATTAAGAAAACAAATCTCCGCATTCACCAAGGCAAGTTTGACAGAGTAACGCAGAAACCCATTGAGTTCCTTTACTGTCAAGGGATCTTTGCTATTTTTTAAATCATGGAAAATTCCCATTGTAACATATAGAAATTCAAAACAAATGATTCAGCGAAGAGACTCTTTTCAACAACGAATTTATTATCAAGCTGTACAATCATATATATATATATATATGGTTTTAAGAAGTTATTTCCAGTGAGGAAATTGAATCATGGGTGTGAATGCATAAAATAATAATAATAACAATATGAAAGGCAACTAAAACTAAAATATTTGTGATTATAATCGTAGTTAAATGTCAAGAGGCAAAGCAAATTAATGTCATATATAGAATAATTCATAGGATGGATAGAACTTGAAAAAGGGTGTGCAATTATAAGATTAGTAGACAAATCGAATAAAATAAAAACGTTACGTAATATTGTGTGAAATTCAATAGCATAGAATTTAATTTTGTAAAAAGGGATTGATTTAGAATGACAAGTGGAACAAGTGAAATAATACCGGGGACGATTAAAAGTGAGAGTAGTAATAGTAACAATTGACGTAATAAGGAAGAGTATACAAATTGAATAGACAAAAATGAAAAAAATGAAGAATTGGTAGAGCTAAAATATGATTGGGGATTACCATACTTTAGCATAGAGGGATTAAGACCATGAGAGTTGCAGGGGTTGAACGAACTTTTTTTCTGTACACAGAGATCTGGCTTTTCTGTTTCGATAGCCAAAGATGGCTTCAGCAATAAAGATGAGTCGGGTACGTAGGGATTTTGGTAAATTACTTTTTGCCTTGTAGATGACTTTGAAGGCGGAGGCTATAGAGTGTAATTCCACAGTGCCCAAGTTTTATTCTTATATCAAGGAGGCTATAGAGATAGGGTGATCATTATCGACCAGATGTTCAATGATCACGCTTCGTATTGCTCCAATTCCACCTGTTCATAACCATGCAGGATAGTGTTCTTACACCCTCTTGGACAAAACTCGAATCGAACGACCGATATACCTAGCTCTCCACACGAGCAGGTGAATTGATAAACACACACAGAGAGTTGGTCAACAGCGGGATCTTGTCCTTCAGGAGGCTATTGAACAATAATGGTAGACTAGTAAAGGCTATTCTCAGGGATGCAGTAGGGAATGTTCTTTTCAGGGACTGTGATATCCTTCGTTTCATGATATCGGCAGCTAAGTGCCCTTTGAATTCCAAGCTCATGTAAAAAAAGTATCTTCTTGGGTACGGTTATATATACCATATCATACCGTACAACAAAACTACAGAGTTTATGTGATGACTGATGTGCATTTATCCATTGACTGATATCGTGAGTTTTGTGTCCACTCACGAGTGACTACTGTCTTTTTAAAGCGAATTATGCAAATTACGATGATGATGATGATGAATTTATTTAAGACACTATTTTTTTTTAAAATTCCGTCAGTCTTTGCTTCTTCTCCACTTCACCCCCTCCTAATCTCCTCCTCTTACTCCTCCATCGCTTAACACTCTCCTCCCTATACTTTATCTGCCTAGCTCTCTCTCTCTCCCCTCCCTCTACATCTCTCTCTCTCTGATTGAGTTTATTTATCTCAACAATTTTCAGTTTCAATAGGAATTATTATACACAAAAACATAAGACGTAGAGGAGACTGAGATGTGATGTGATTATAATCCCAAAATCTTTTTTGAGCATTTTACTCAAACAAAACTGCTGCTGCTGCTACTGCCGCTGTTGCTGCTACTGATGATGATGATGACATCATTCGATTAAAGACATACTCCCCCTCCAACCCCCTCGTCATTTTACCATTCATTTTATAACGTGAGGCTTTTGGTGATAAAATAGTTCCATGCCTACCCTCCTCACTTTTTTTTCAACACGATCACCCTTCTTCTTCTCTTCTTCTTCTTCTAGATTGTGAAATATTAAAACAAAACAAACGAAATTAGGTACGCTGGATCATCTTAGTCCTGATCAGTTGACTGTATGTGTGGGTGGATGTGTGTGTGTGTACGCGCCAGCGAGCGAGGTTTAATCCTTTGTGAAGATAGAATCCATTACGCAAGCGTCCCTACATTTATCGATCCGTTAATATATATATATACTTATGTATAACTGTATTTTGAAGTCAGCTGGTGGATGATGACTAACAGTGGAATCTACCAAAATGGGGATTTCGTCCTATTCGGGACTCGTCAGCTACCTGGATGTGCTTGCATTCCGCAATGAGTGCTAGTGTTTCGAACTGGGGCTCGAGCCCAGTGTCTATAGTTTCAAATGCCAAAGTGTTATCCATTAGACCGCTTTGGCCAAGAGAGCCACCTGTTGTGTAACTGGTCTTATCAATTATTATTTAATTCAATTTTAGATTTTCCTGTTGATTGATTGGAATGAAGTACTCGATATCAGGTTGAGTCCCGTACAGGACGAAATGCACATCCTGGATCCCACTGCTAGTCAAAATCCTCCAGTTGACTTCAGTTTAAATGACCAGACATCATCGAAGCATTTGCACAAGTAGCCGACATGTCAACCTGAGACCGGGCACATTGGTCCACTCAGTCAACGGCGAAAATCTAAAGATTGAATTGAATAACTGCTTTCTGTTTCCATCTGAGGTGCTACTGCAATCTCTCACTCAGCTTTTCCTTAATTCATACAGAATGCTTTTTGATAATCAGCCATCTAACATTGACTAATTACGTAATCAAACAAACGAGGTGCATTTGTTTGATGTGCAACTAATAACCCATTATTCAGCTGTTGGTTTTCAGGGTTCTGATTTGACTAGTTAGAGAATTTCATCATTGTGAGCCGATATCGGTTACAGAACCATTGGAAAACTAACTGGCAGTCAGGGACTGCTAGCTACTTCTTCCTAGCTTGACACTCTACCGCAACAGTACGCAACCGTCCTCTGGGATGTGAACTCAGGTCATCCTGGATACAAGTCGAGCTCGTACACCACTAACCAGTTACTGGAATCCGCCAATCCAATGAGTCAGCCGGCCTATGAATTCCAGTTTCTGCCAATTCACGATATAGCGTGACTAGGACCAGCCAGTGTCGTCACTGTTGAGTATTCGTACTCACACACACACACACACTGACCTGCTGTACCCCACTGGTCACGGCATCTCAGTAGGACCCATGTACCTACCTTCCTGGATAAGGCGAGTCGCCGGTGAGCATCAGAAGTATTGGTCTTCAGGGATTTGATTTGACTAGTTACAGGATTTCATCAGCATGAGGTGATATCGGTTAAGAAACCATTGGAAAAGTTGGTTTTCCAGTGGTTCTCTAACCGATGTCACTTCGTGGTGAAATCCTGTAACTGATAACTCATTAATGAAGCATCCAGAAGTCATATTTATCTATTTATTTATTTATTTTGATTACAGCTTGATGCCACACCGTATTGTCAGTACAAGTATGGAATTTTCAGCATGGATATTGGTAGCCCAAATTTAGCAGGCTGACCAAAAATATCGGGTGTGCGTCGGCAGGGGATCGAAACCCGGACCATGCACATGGTCGGCGAGAGTCCTAACCACTGTGACACCGAATCCATATACATTTCCATCTCCCTCACATGTCCTCTTTGAATAACCATTTTTTTTTGCTTCCTTTAAGGATTCCAATTGTGGATAGGCTAAAAGGCCCGGTAGACACAATTAGACAAAATAATGTAATTTAGAAGATACCTTGCAATGACTGTGAGTTAGGTCAACTACATAAGTCAAACTAGTAGATGCGAGGTGGGTAATCAGATTGTCGGAACATAAGAATTTAGCTAAGGTAAAAATGGTTGACCCCGAGAAGATAAGTAATTTAGAGAAAATCTCAGCAATTGCACTGCATGCATTAACACACAACCACACAAAAGGATGGGAGAAAGTTAAGATTCTAAGAAGTAGTCTATGTAGGCGGAGATAGAGGGATGTTGATTACTGAATCCTGGTTCATCGAGTGAGTCTACACCCGACACATGCAACAGAAATGACTCAATGCAAATACCAGAGATACCTGAGATATTATTACCACCAGTCAGCCAAATCAGAGGAGGATAATAAATAATCTCAAAATTCTATTTCAATTCAAACACATCACAATATTCTAACAATCAACTTATTATGACTATAAAAACACTCGTCTTATTTCCTATCTGATTGTAATTGATCAACAACACTCATATTTATCAGAATAAAGCCTTATCAATAATGGAGTTATAATCTACCACCACAGTGCCCAAGTTTTATACTTATATTCCATTTATGGATCTCCTTAATTTGTGTCTGTCCTCAGTCCATCTCCACTTTTTTTTTCGGAATATTTGTTGAGCAGTAGATTTTTGTGGCATCATTGACACAGCGGTACAATGCTTGCCAACTACTCATGTGGTTCGGGGATTGATCCTCGGCCGACCGATGCACACCTTTACCTCACTAAATCAGTAATAAGACTGGTAAAGAGGAAAGATTGGGTGGGCATAAGGTTAGCAACCCCATCCCGCAAAAATGAACGCCACTGCTACCGACACTTCAAGCCTCTAGCTTGAAGCCCTTTGTTGCACTCGTAATTGAAAGGAGTTCTTTGTGACTCATCCTTTCCAGTTGGTCATCTGATTTTCATTATTGGAGCCAGTCAAGACACCTGTTGAAAAATGCCTTTTTTCTGCTAATAGTTGTGCGCGCTAATTCTTTGAAGCATATAGCAGAAATGAACTGACTAACTTGACACTAGTGTTGAATAGAAACTGAATATTGTTGTTTATTCCATTTGGGTGCGGTAGATTTCCACACACTGATTTCAGAGTGATGATGATGATGCTGACGGTGGAGGTCTGTCTTGATTTTCTGATCGATCTTAGGTGGCTTTGATATCATTGGCGTCATTCTATCTGCTGATCCTTCCTGGTTCTCTCATATCTTGGCGATTTCTAAGAAAACATTCCATCTTACCTTCTACATCAAGAAGTTAAAATATTCTGGAATAATCCAACCCTTACTCTTACGATTCGTTAACTCTTGCATCCTGCCTATTATTCTCTATTGTTCCCCCTTAGCTTTTCCCGGGCTAGTGAAGAAAGACTATAACTTATTACGCAGGATGTTAAAGGTTGTCAGCAGGGTAAGCAACGTGCCACTTAACCAGCTTGTTATTATTCTGGTTGACAGGCACATGGACTCACGTGAAAAATGGGCTAAATCCATTTTATCTAACTCACACCACCCTCTTCACTCACAACTCTCCCCTTGCATCTCATCAGGCAGAACCAGAAGCCTATATAGAAAACTATATGCTCGCACCAGCAAGCAAGTACAAAAACTCAACCATACCCTACTTAGCTCGTGTTCTGTGTGATAAAGAAAGCATTAGGCGTTAAAATTATAACTTATTAAATAGTCAGTAGAACAACTGGATCTCGTCCTTCCAACTCATATCATTTATAGGTACAACATTTTCTTTCTTTCTTTTCCTTTTCTCTCTCTCTCTTTTTTTCCGTTATGTGCTGCTTTGTTCCTTTCTTCCGCTTACGCCAGTAAATATGATATAACCTACTTTTCTAACACCTTCAAACACTGTTCAACTTTGGCTTTGCTACCGACATGCCAATATGTTGTTGTCATAATGAACTGAGATTTCCATAATCTATGTAGAATTCTATTTATTGATAATGTACTAACTGGATGCA
Organism: Trichobilharzia szidati; assembly: GCA_944472155.2. NCBI lineage: Eukaryota > Metazoa > Platyhelminthes > Trematoda > Strigeidida > Schistosomatidae > Trichobilharzia > Trichobilharzia szidati. The sequence goes on along the minus strand of OX235275.1, from coordinate 24,966,724 downwards.
ATACTGTAGTAAACAAAGTGCTGAGAATTTCATTCTTTATCACAAGTACTGTTTTGGAATAAAGTAAATTATTATTATTATTATTCATCTCTGATGTCACCTGGAGTTGAATTGATGCTTCCTACTATTACTATCATTATTAGACTGGACAACCTATCGCCCTTGGGTGAGAAGTTATATCTAAGGCATGCACTGACATGATAACCTGATTAGACAGCTTTTGATTGGTTTCTTTTTATAGGAGTTTCAAGGTCATACAACCGATCAGATATTGATTATTTATTGATGACTTAAATTTCCGAGGATTTGTAAACTGAGTTCTGTCCACTCCACCGGCCATTGCGGAATATAAAACAGAGAAAATTCACTTAATTGCCTTAGTAAAATTATCTCTGACTTCAGTACTAAGTGACTCAAGATCAAGTATTAGTTGGGGAGGTGGGAGGTAGTCACAGATGCACCTTCCTGACGACTGCCAATAACGACAGGGAGGGACGAATCACTTAACTTCTTATCGATCCTATTATATACAGATCCAACCTAATCATGGGCAGCCCTTGTTGTCGTTATTCAGAAACCAAATGGTTTCATTCGTATTTTTGCGCCGATTTCTCAACAGGCCTAAATGTAGCCCATTCCAGATGACCTACTTAGCACTCCGAATGTTGGAAGAAATTTCGCCTAAATTGGTCCGGTTAACGCTTACTGGCAGGTCGAAGTTTTAGAGGAATGTTGTGATCTGTTAACCGTAAACACCTGTCGAGGACTATTTCAATAGAACGGGCTACCTTTCAGTGTTAACACTGCCCCCGCCATTTTCCAGCAACCAATCGATATTACCTAAGCTGGCATTCCAAGAGTGGCTACTGATAGGCTCAGCTTCCCCAAAAGAATTAAGATAGTGAATACAAGTTGTGCTTGATGGTCTCATCAGTGTATGGCTGTTCCCTTGCCATTTTCTCATATATATTTCACCGAAAATACTCACTGAGTCATGAAGAAAATAAAAGATTAATTCAGCGAACACACTACTCTTTATCGATGAAATCATCTTCAGAGACTGAACGGTCATATTGACATTTACCAAAAATGCATAGTAGTAGATTATTGAGTAATAGGGAAGGGGTGACTTGAGTGATACACCTACTTAAAAGTGGCTTCAAAAGTAAAAATAAAAGTTATAAATTACGTACCAGTGACACAATCGATGGTGAATCTGAAAGTCTCAGACGAGTTTCATAGAAAGTGGATATCCTTCAAGATTCATCGAGAAAAAGCATGGAAGTAAAGCAGAAACTCGAAAGAACACAGACGGTACCGAAGAAACTGATATTCATGAATGTTGAATTTAAAGGTGATACCACAGCTGAGATCCTGAAGAACCGCTTAGGTAGATCACTGAGGCAGGCCTTCTTTACGGCCGAGCTACGGATAAGTTTCTACAGCCGACAAATGATCAATGGATGTGTGAAGGATAAACTGCCACTTTGGACGGATCACTTCAGTGTGTTTTTATTAATTCACCTGCTCGCGTGGAGCTAGTTATATTGGCCGCACAAAGCGCACACTTTCCAAACGCATGTTTGAACATTATTTGGCATGGTTAGCAAAAGGACAATGTAAGACAATTACTAGATCAATTCTCGAACATTTGGTGTGAACTCAAGCCACGTAGCTCCACCAGAGTCGTCTTTCAAGATCATCTACAAGGTGAGGCAAAATGGTACAAAGGGTGTCAGATTTCGGCATCTGTGTGTGGCGGAGGCGCTGGCAATTCATCAATACAACCCCGAACTCTGTATGCAGAAAAAGTTTTTCCAGTCTCTTATTCTACCTTGGTCTTAACCTTTTCATTAGTCATCCCCTGTGAAAATTTTAATTTTTTTTAAATATTAAATTTTACTTTTAGTTTGCTTTTACTTTAATAATTATTTAACTATTATCACTGTCATATGTTCCTTTTGTACATTTCCACACCCTCTTCACACTTGTTAAATTGACACTCAACTACCACCTTTATTCTCACTCAATAGCTATTGTAACCTCATCAAATTTCTAACGCTTTCTTCCATTTTGTGTCGTTAGGTACTACGTAATTTACAACTTTTATTTTTTACTTCTAAAGCCACTTCCGAGTAATTATATCAATTATGTCACCTGTCCCCTATTACTCGATAATATATACATTTTTGGTGAATATAAATGCAACTGTACAGCCTGTGAAGATGATTTCGTCGATAAAGAAAACAGTTTCTTCGCTAAATGTGTCTTTTATTTTTCTTCATGACTCAGTGGGTATTTTCGGTAATATAGGTAGGTGGATGGAGAGAGGTTGATTACTGAATCCTTGTTCATCGAGCCTACACCCAACACGTGCAATAGGAATGACTCATCACTCATACCGGAAATATGGAAAATACTACAATCTATCAAGTCAAGTGATGGAAAATAATGGAATTATATAAACGAAGTTAGAAGGTTGTGTGAGTACTTTGATGTGATTATGAGCGATACATTTTGCTCGAAACGTGGTCATCAGTAAATATTACTGTATAACACTGTCCAGTACTGTTGACCTCGATAAGAAGACTATTGAAGACTTGGATTTCGCGTGTGGATGATTTATGTTTAATGTCACACATACTCGAGGACTTGCAGGAGAAAACCAACAAACTGGTTGAAGAAGCAGGCAACGAAGACAAGACGATAGGTGAACGAGAGAAGATGAAGGTGATGAGGATAACCAACCAACCAACCAACCGACAGCAACAACAACAACAGTCAGCACTAATCAGCACCAGTCACTATCAACAGGAGAGGTTTGACAGAAGTCATAACTTCCTACATTTACCTAGTCAGTCAGCATCGTTTCGACCACAGGCAGTCGGAAGAGATAAAGATGTCAAAACCAGACAGAATCGGAAAGGCAAGATACGCCTTCAACAACCTGGAACCAGTTTGGAAATCTTCTGCACTCAGCAGCATGAAGAAGAAGATTTGGATTCTCAGCACAAAGATGTAGTCAGTCACTTCTCCTATATGGGTTAGAAACTAGTAGGGTCACAAAGGGGATTTACAACAATTTACGGACTTTTATCAACAAGTGTCTTCTCCGGTTCCATATTAAAGTTCAAGTAGCCAAGAAGAACTAACAACAAGAATCTTTGTGAATAAACTAACCAAGAATCTATTGCTCAGCAAATATATTGGAGAAAATGGAGATGGATTGGGCACACGCCAGTGGGCGACCGCTGAATGACATTGCGCTCAGTACAAGCCATCGATCGAGTGAAATCCCAATAGGAAGCGACGAGTGTCAGTGTTGTCGCTGCTTGGCTGACAAAGTGGAGGTTGTGAGAGTTGGAGGAGATGACAGATTATGGGCAGACGTGGATCCAGCTGAAGAGGACAGCGCTGATTCGCTACGTACTAATGGGAACCTAAAGGAATAATAAAACAAAAAGAGAATTACTGTTGACCTCCGCCTCAAACAAGCGAAACAGGGCCAACAATCTGGTGTTTAGGTTATTTTGATCTAGATCGCAGGCAAGCACTGTTGATTGATGTCATCGGAATACAACTATCCATCTCAATCTATCAGTAGTACAAAGTTTGTGATGATGCCAATTGGTCACATATGACGAGAAATCAATATCCCGCACAGATATAACGTGATGTATAGTGGTATGAATGAACACAGGCTATGCACAAAATGGAGTAGATTTGAAAAAGATCATCTATAACAATGGATACTATAGACAACGAATACAAGATCGATTTCAACACTGTCGAATTTCTAAGAAAAGGCTTTCATTCAACACAATAAAGAAAGACTTACTTCTGAAGCCTGGCATATATTTCAACGACATTGAATGCAGTAAACAAGAGGGAGAAAGGATAGACTTATCAACACTTATATGATAACCTCTAATATATATTTTGAGGTGGTTGTGCTCTCTGAGCTGGATAGTTAACTTGTGAAGCTTTCATCACCCTACTAGGTGACATCTTCAGCGCATACTTCAATTTGAAGTGAGCTTTTAGATTTATCCATGAGTTTATTAATCATCTCTCCTGGTGACCATCTTGAAGGTGACTCTAGTTGTTTTTGTGTGTTTTCACACCTTCTAGGCTACTTGTATTGGAACTGATTGTTTCCTTGACTTGAACTTTAACCCTCAGTGTATGAGATTTCCTCCTAATCGGTTGATAAATTTTGTCAATATCGATGTGTCTATTGATTGATAATTCACTGGAACGCCAAGCTTCTAAAAATTCTCTAGCATTCTTGTTGTTTCCTCTCTCTTATATTTGAACACTGTCCCAGTTGAATTGATGTCCGTGGTTGTCTATGTGTAGTGATATGAGGGAGTGGATGTCATGTCCTTCGACGGCTAGCTTATATTCGTGGATACGAAGACGAAGGCGACGTCCACTTTGGCCAATGTAGTAATTTTCGCAGTTGTTACAATTTATTTTGTAGATGATGTTGGTTTTATCTACCTTCGCTGTTGAATCTTTTGGTTGACATGAAGCCAGCTGAGTAAAGTGAATTTGTTGGTTTGTGTGCGACATCGATTCCTAAAGGTTTGACGAGTCTTACAGTGATTTCTGATATATCCTTTATATATATAACATGGCGACTTTCTTTGTGCTTTCCTTGGGGGCTTTTAGTTAGATAGGTTGGCTTCAAGGTATATGTCTATTGATGAAATTCTGTGGATATCCAGCCATTCTTTTGGAAGACGTCCATGAGATATCTCTCTCTTCAATTTTCCTTAAGGGTGGGAGTGCTGCAATGAGTCCTGGCTGGCCCTCTTGAATGAATATATTTTCAATAGTTGTTTTGTAAGGATTAATTATGTTTTTTTACGAGTTGATCATGGATTGACATCAGCTAGAGAACCATTGAAAACCAGCCACAGGGAGTACTGGACAGCTAGCTGACTGTTTCATCAGCCTAGTTTGAGAATCATCGACTGTACTCACCCACATCACTGGGTAGGTTCAAACCCGGGACCTTCCGGTTTATAAAAGGCAAGCTTGTATACCACTGAACTAAGGGCGGTGAGTTTTTCTAATATGGATCAGAAACTAGGCGGGTCACAAAAAGGATTTCTAAGAATTTACTGATCCCAGTGGCTGGATGGTCGTCAACGAGCTCGCTTTGTAACTGGAAGGTCCTGGGTTTGAACCCCACGATGTGGGTGCGTACTGTCAATGATTCTCTAACTAATATCAATCCTTGATCCACTCATAAAGACTCTAATATAGCTAAACAGATGAGAGAAAATACAAAATCACAGATACACACACACAGAAGATACTCATTTAGCTATCACAAATCTTGTTTAACTCTTTCATTAATTAAACCAAAAATTAGATGAGAAAAATAAATGGAACACATCTGATACGAATACTACTCATCTGTGTGTGTGCGCGCCGGGGGGTTGGGGAGGTTGGATAAAAGTTTCCCCCGCCCGCCTTTCTTATAAGTTTTTATTTCCCACTGGGAAAATGAGGTCGGGATCAGCAGATAGATAGATAGATAAATAGAGGGAAACGGCAGCTGTCTCAAATATCAATGCTAAAAACTGCAATAATAACAATAATAATAATAGGAGTAATAGTAATAATAATAATAATGATATTAAGAATGAGGATAAGAGGAAGCACCCGAGGAGAAATTGACTGAATTGACTGAATGAACATTCGTGATATATCATCGTTATTATTACTAAGTTTAGGATAAGTTCAAGCGAGAGAGAGATATATACATAAATATATATATAAATCATACTGACCTTAGAAGCAATTTGAAGAAATTGACGAGAAAGCGAATTGTAGGCGAAATATGAGCGAAGAGGAAACACATTTGTGTACCTATCCGTGTTTACTTATTTTAATTATATTGTATAACATTAGTAGGTGAATTATTTTTAATTATGTTTTCTGGTTAATTTGAAAATTGTAACGGGAACACACAAACACACACACACACACCGTAAAGAAATTAATAGAAGTGATGATATTTACTACTTAGAAAGGAAGGAAGGAAGAAAGACGGACGGACGGTTAGATGAATAGATAGATAGATAGATAGATAGATAGATAGATAGATAGATAGATAGATAGATAGATAGATAGATAGCTAACAGCAGCTGGTTGCGCTTTCACTTAATGAGACCTTTCTCTTTTTTGACTAATGCTCGGTGTTTTTCTATGCCTGACTACTGCCTGTGTGCGACTATCGAACAAAGGGCGTGTGTACTGCTCAACAGTCCGCTCCGCCCTCCTTTATGGCTGTGAGACCTGGTCATTGAGAGCAGAAGACATGAAAAGATTAGATGTCTTTGATCATAGGTGTCTGCGTTCTATTTCCTGTCTGAACTGGTATAAAAAGGTGAGCAATATTGAGGTTAGGCATCGGTCGAGTGCTAGGTAAGGCGGGGAAATCAATCGACGAGGTTGTGAAATTACATCGACTGAGGTGGTTAGGACATGTGCTACGTATGCCTAGTCATCGCCTTCCTCGATGGGTAATGTTAGCTGATATACGGCCAGGCTGGAAAAGAGCTAACGGTGGTCAAACGAAAACATGGCACCAGTCAATGAAATCTACAACAGTTAGTCTAAGCCATGTAGGAAGATGTAGACTTCCTGGTTGGGGTCCTCGGGACGGTAAAAACCAATGGTTGGAAACAATTGGTTACATGGCTCAAAGTGATCGTTCTCAATGGCGCAGATGCATCCACTCCTTGTGACTTATGATTTCCAATGAAACTGTTTTGTTCTTCGTTATTACTATTCCTTTGTCTCACACCTCTGTTTACTGTCTATATTATGCTTTTCTTCTACTTTCTTCTCTTGCTTTGCGTGCTACATGGATTGTGGCAACTTGAACTGCCGCACATCAGTGCAAAGTTCTATGTCGAAAACCAACCGACCGCCTGTGTGCGAGCGTGCGTATGTACGTGCGTGATCCAGTTGTTCTCCTGTTATGTGATTGCGAGTTTCGGATTCGCTTTATGTGTTGTGACCAGTGGGGCAACAGCAGATCGGTGGGTGTGTGAGGATCAATAATCGACGCGCACTATATCGTGAATCAGTAGACGCTGGAATTCATGGGTTGCCTGGGTCACTGGATCGGGGGATCCCAGTGGACGAACAACTCACCTTGTAATCGGGAGGTGGTGCATGCGTACTCCTGAGGTTGAATGCCAAACTAGGCTGATGAAACATCTAGCTGATGACATCTGACAGTACTCCCTGACTGGTTTTCAAGTGTTTTTTGTAGTTGATCTCAACTCCTCATGAAGAGTAACACAATTACAAGGAAGCATTCGATAGAAGCTTCACTGTGGTCTGGAACTTTTACAGCAGTGTGAATTCACGATCCCATCACTGGAGATGGAAACCGGGAACCTTCTGACGCATGAATGCTAACTTTTGTCAATATTTCCATGATACAGAGCTATCATTATCCAAGCAATAGGCCTTCAGTGGACATTCACACATCACGTGATGACATTGGTGGACTCGTATTCTGGTCACACTTTATCAGTGTACGATGGCTTCAGGACATCACTTATGCGATAGCCATGAATGAACTGGAGATTGGTCGATGTATTCAAGTTATGGGTGTTTCTGGTAGTGATTTTTATTGATTCGAGAGTAAATTTCATCGGAAATCAATATATATCAAGGAGAGTTGTGAGAGGATCATTGATTGAGGAACATATATCATTAGAAAGCCGCTTCGACTTAGTTTGTGACTTTGGAGCAGTTTGTCCACAAAACCTCGCAATGTCACTACAGAGGCGATCTATGTAACCAGAGACTTTCAGGTCATAAGTTAGAACTCATTGACTATTCTGTCACTTTGGTGGGAATTAAATGACTCGTTGTGAAGGAGTGTTATAATGGTGGGCAATGTCATCTGTTACTACAGGTGAGTTTCAAAGCTTGATCTGATATACACCTGAATATCCGATCCCCATTGGTGAAACGTCGTAAAAGTGTCTCAAAAAGTAGACTGAAACAGAGAGCTGTTCAGTGCTCCTTGCATCTTCTTTCCTTTTTACGTTACAATCTAACACTGGAAGCTCCCCATTTGATTGACTTTCCAATTCATAAGTGAATTGAATTGCCTCCACCTTTGAGTTAATGTATTCGAAAAATCTATCTATATCCTGTGTTCTAAGTACAGTGAATGTGTCATCTACATACTTCCAGCATACTTATGGGGTGGTGGGAGTGAACGTTTCAATCGCTATGTTTTCTCACCTATGCATGAATATATCTGCCACAATCGGGGATATTCGTGACCCCTTGGTAACTCCCTCAGCATGTTTGTATATTTCCCCCCCCCCCACTGGAGTTTAAATACTGTGGAAGCCAGGCATAGCTGCACTCCCAGCATTAATTCCTCTAGTTGCATTTTTGTTCTAAGTTCAACTTCTTGGTCAGAAATGAGTTCGTCTCTGACCGCTTCTATTCGAAGAATAGTCATTAAACATACGCGACTTTCATAGATTTGAAGTTAGATGTGAAAATTATCTTATTGTAAAATGTCTGTGCCTGGAAAGGATGAAATCAGATGACACTTCTAAAGTCTTACATGTCAAGGTGGAGGGGGAGATTGATAACTGAATGAGGCTGTATTTATTGAATCAACTGGGAGTACGTGTAACAGCGAATGACTGAACAGTTGTCCCCTTGGGCATCTGGAAAATTCGACTACCTCTCCAACAACAAATTGAGGGGGAAAAAAAGACGACTATAAAACGAAAGTTTCAAAGTAGTGTGATTATAATTGATGCTATGATTACGAGCAATGATAGAATTGTATTTGAAAGTTTGTCATCCAGTATTATTATTATTATTGTTTCCTTTAATTCCTAGAGAATCATAGGGCTTCAGCCGTGCGTCTCCATTGCGTTCGGTTCTCTGCTACAGTCTTCACCTGGCTCCAAGTCTGCCCACACGCTTTCATCTCCTCTTCACATGACCTCCTCCATGTCACCCTTGCGCTGATGACCAACTCGCCGCTTCCCATTCCATCGGGTTCCACTCGAGCAATGGCTTGTCTAGTGATGTCATTCACTTGCTGGTTTCCTCAGAGTATGGCCAGCCAATCCATCTCCATTTCTCCCTGCCTATTTGTTTCACAATCGGTTCCTGCTGTGTTGGTTCGCTCATTGCCAGAGATCTCTGTTGCTGATCTTTTCTGGCCGGCCATCTGATCTTGAGTAGTATTGAGCGAAGACACCTAGTTGTTAATGAAGGTCTGTAGTTTTTTCGAGATGCTCTTTATGACGCGCAGTGCAAGTCTCTGATCCGTATAGTAACAATGATTTCACATTGGAGTTGAAAATCTGGATCTTATTTTTGATGCTGAGCAGTGCTGTTGACCTCCTGCACACAGACTTGAGAGTAGTGAAAGCTTGTCTTGCTTTTCCGATCGATTCTTGCTTTGATATCCTCGTCAGTTCCGTCCGCCTGTAGTTGAAACGATGCTTCCCAGATAGGTAGGTAAAGGAGGTTGTTTCTTTCAGATTTCTCCCATTTATGCTGATCGTTGTCCGTTGTTGTTGTTGCTGTTGGTGGTGTTGCCCAGGAATCTTCATCACCTCTGTTTTCTCTATGTCATCCAGTAAATAATACTAATACTGTTTCAATCTGTGTATGCTTGTGCGTGTCCGTGTGTGTGATGTATCTAATAAACAAATTAAAATGGAATTACATACTATAACATTAATTCAATGCTAATTATTATTTGAAAACTTCACTAGCTAATTAAAATTTATATTCCCGCCAACACGATAAATCTCATTGATGAATTTAAACAAAACGAATAAATATGTTCACTGTTTCACTGAAATTACCACTGCCATTATTATTATTATTGTTATTATTTTTAATAATAATCATCCAACTTCCTGCTAGGCTATAGAAAAAAGCAACTAAATTATTATTATCAGATGACTGACAAAATTCGCGACAACATTTCTCCCACCGCAAAATGATGCAATTAAAATTTAATCGATGTATGTGAATTAATTTGGATGGAAAGCAGCGGAAGAGTAATGACACATTATTGTATCTAAAATTCATCCACCTACCCACCGACATACCCGCGAAGACATACACTCACAGGGACACAAAGCAATAATTCTGAATGCGTGAAATAGAAATAATTATTAGTGTGTGCGTGTGTATGTGTGTGTGTGCGTTTGTGAGTGTCTAGCGTTAAATGATTCAACTTTCATGATTAGATAATGGTTGTTTAAATGATACAATTTGAGCCGGGTTTTTCAACTGTTCAAAATGCCACTTCGATTACTTTGAAAAATGGGTAATAGCAACATAACAAACAACTGGTTGGCAACGAAAATGAGGCATTTTCTAGGAATGGAATCCAATAGCGTCAGCGCTAGCGGGATGTACCTGCATGCATTACCCCCCCCCCTCAAAACGAGTGAGTGGTGGATGGTAGGTATTCTGAAAATGAGACTTGATCCCAGCACCGGTAGTTTCAAACACCGCCAAACTGTTAAGCCTTTAGATCAGCTGGGCCAAGATAAACGGTCTAGTGTTTGAGGTGATGGGTAATGCCCTTGAGTCACAGCCATGGGGAACACCACCCATTGCTCATTGGGGTGTGGGTGCAGGAATGCAGGTACATTCAGCTAGCCGACGAGTTCTAAAGAGGACTAAATGGGCACCCACTCGAGAGTGTGTTGAGTGTATTACGTTACTGAATGGTCTCGTCAGCGCATATTTTCGGTCATTCCTTCGTCCACTTCCTTCCACATTTACTTTAGGCAATAGGTCTCTTGGTTGATTCATAACGCCCACCACCAGAGTTCCTTATCATTGGGTGAACTAGTATCATCATCATCATCAGTCCCTTGACTTTCGTCGTGGGGGTGCTATAACAGTTCGCGCTATCAGTCTTCGCCATTCTTCTCGGTTTAATGCTATTTTCTGTAGCGTATCCAAGGGCATTTCAGTCCACTCTTTTATGTTGTCAAGCCAGCTCTTATTCGGTCGACCTCTCTTTCGTGCTCCTCCTACTGTGCCTTGTAGAATCGTTTTGGACAATGTGTCATGTCTTACCGTGTGGCCGAACCATTGTAGTTTCCGTTTCTTTACGATTGAAAGGAGTGGTTCCTGTTTTCCTGCCAGTCTATGGACCTGGTGTAAGACATATTCATTAGTTTTCCTTTCAAGGTAACTTATTCCTAGGATCCTTCTATAGCTTTTGTTTTCGAAGGCTTGTATTCTTCTTTCTGTCTCTGCATTCAGGGTCCAGCTCTCACATCCATATAAGAATACAGAGAGGACCAGTGATGAGTAGAGTTTCATTTTTGCTGAGACGCTGATGTTACTCTTCCATATTTTCCCTAACTTGGACATGGTGGCAGAGGCTAGGTTTAGTCGAATTTTTATTTCCTTAGTGGACCTTCCATCTTTTGTTAGGGTAGACCCAAGGTATTTGAAAGTTTCAACCTCTTCTAATACATGTCCATCAAGTCTGATACATCTATCTGAGTTGTTTCCTCCGTTAATGAGTATTTTGCTTTTTTCTGTGCTGATTTCCATGCCCACAGATTTGGTTGCAACATCAAGTCTTGAGGTGAGGTCCTGAACTTGATCAATGTTTTCCCCAATGAGGGCTATATCATCAGCAAATCTGAGGTTGGAAATTGGTCTTCCGTTTATGCTAAGTGTTGGTGTAAAGTCATGTAGGGTTTGTGTCATAATATGTTCGAGGAATAAATTAAAGAGGACTGGTGAGAGAATGCACCCTTGGCGTACTCCTATAGTTGTTCTGAAGAACTCGCCAGTTTGATTATTTAGAAGAAGAACTAGTTTGCCGGGTTCAATTAGATTATTGGAACATAAAATTCAGCTGAACCTAGGATTCAAGGACCTTGCTAAGTTAAATAACTTAGAAAACAGAAATCAGCCATCGCACTACATTGCACTCACACTTGTATTTGACCAAAAAAAATAAGGTGAGTAGGACAGGATGAGAGTAATAAATGGTGATATAGACAGGTGAGTACGTGGGTGGCACAGCGGTAGACTGCTCGCCAACCACGCTTCTTGTGGTTCGGGGTTTGATCCACAGACGACGCACTGCTGTACCTCGCTAAATCAGTAATAAGACTGGAAAAGGGAGAAGATTGGACATGAGGCTAACAACACCACAGCTACCGAACCTTCAAGCCTCTAGCTTGAAAACCAATGTTCCACTGGGAACGTACAGAGATAAAATAGATAATAATAATAATATGGTTAGTTGGGATGAGATAGAGGTGAGCTGGATCACTGAAGCTTTGTTTATGAATTCAACGCCACACACGTGGAATCGGAATGACACACACAACACCTATAGCGGAGATATGGAATGTGGCAACAAACAACACAAGGAAGAATATGGAAAAAGAGAGCGAATTTATTTATTTCACTTTATTTTATTATAGCTTGATTCCCCTACAGTATTTTTGATAGAAGTATGGAATTTTCAGCATGTGATACCGGTAGGCCAAATTTACCAGGCCGACCACCATTGATATCGGTTGTGCGTCGGCCGGGGATCGAATCCCGGACCATGTTTATGATCGGCGAGCGTCCTAATCTCTGTGCCACAGACACACATAAGGCAAAATGTGAAACCTTATCATCCAGTCGTTAATAATACGGAGTAATCAACAAAAACTTAGCTGATATAGAAATTAGCTACTTATATTAGTAGTATATGTATTTTTGATACAAAAAATCACTTTTCATCCACATTATCCCTATTTCAGAATGTTCATCTACAATTAACGCATATGAAGAAACTCAATGGATTTACAAATATTAAAACTACTTTATAATAATAATAATAGTAATAATAAAAATCCCCAATTACTCAATTTAACTGGTAACAAACATAAGAAATATTTAATTATTGAAAGTCAAAATCAATTCCATACTTGTGTGATCATCATTTCAAGAAGATCTTTGATTCATATTCTGATTCCTAATATTCCTAAAGTTTTAAGAGAAGTTAACGCCTGGAAATCATCAATCAAAGAATATTTTATACACAATACTGATTTATTGATTTCTTTAATTGATTATTCTGCCTTTATTTATACGAACACTTGGATACTCACGTATATTTCCCTTCATTATTATTATTTAGGTTTTCACATATCATTGTCGAAGCTATCAGAATGTTTTTTATTAAAATTATGCTGATAAAATGTCGTTGGTGTCATCATTTTATCAATTGGGAAACAACGATTATTATCAGTTATTTTAAATGGATTATATGCATGGATTTATTATTGATTTTATTAAATTTAAACAAAGCTGATACAAATCAACAAATAATCAATACTACACAGAATAAAAATCACTATTTTAGTAATGATTTATATCATCATTATTATTCTAATGTGTCTTTCAATAATCAAAAAAGAAATTTAACACGATTTGAATTATTTAAAATAATCAATAATACAAATCAATCAACTATACGAATGAAAATAAATCCTATTGAACACATTGAAATGTCACAACCACGAAGAATTGAACGTCGTAGTCATACGGTGAAGTTTCCACCACCTGAAGAAGTATCCACTCCAGATTATACACATCCTTATCAAGATGAGAAATGTGCTGAATTTATACAATCTACAGAGATAAAATATGTTAAAGATCCATCAATGTTAGGCGGATTTTTTGGTATGTCTGGATTACCGAAACGTTCGGTGGAGTATAGTTTTCAAACACCTAATTATCCAGCTCCTTATCCATTGGACATTGAATGTATTAAAGTAATTGCTGGTAAGTTGGTGAAGTTGTATAAAAAAAATCGTGTCGATTTTTCTAAAAATTTGCATTTGTGTTTAATTATTTGGAATCCAAAGTGTGCGGGCGTGGGGTGGGGGCGAATGCGTTCAATGTTGTTTTAGGATCCGTCCATCCGTCCCTCAGTGAGTGATAGTGTTACACATTATTAGTAGGTGACCGATGTGACAACATTTCATTGTCTGAGACGCTCGAGTCTTAGCGGAGATACTGTCACACACACCTAACATGGGGATATAATCGGAATAGTACTTATTATACAGTGTGAAATGCTCACAATTCGTTACAATATTGCATCTAATTTACCCGATAAAACAACAGCGAAAACAAAAGTACACTTGGCTATCAAATTCATGTGTGAGAAGGAATCCCAAAAAATAGGATTAATTGCCTAACTAAATATCCTTCTTTCCTACAAGAAAAGCAGATGGAAGTATAAAGAGAAATTTGCATAGGAAAAGTACATGGACAGGACAATATATAAACATTTTCATAGCTTCGTTCCTCTCCAGTACAAAAGAAATTTAGTAAGGACTCTCAGCCACACGTTTAGAGCTATATGCTTAGCTGGTGTTCCTCAAGGTGCTGTTCTTTCTCCTTTTCTGTTTTCTTTTTTCTTACATGACTTGCCCCATTCTGATGTAGCAAATTTTGTCGAGTATGCTGATTACCTCTCTGTCTCTATGCCTGTCAACTCTCAGTCAGACTGTTCCATATTAAATAACTTTCTCTGGGAAATTAGTCAGTGGTCCTCTTCAAACGGTCTTAAGCTGAATCCGTCTAAATGTCAGGTAGTAAATTTTACTTTCAGACGAAAAAGTGACCTACAACAACTAGCTAGCTCACATGGTCCCACTATCATTGACGGCATAGAGGTTGAAACTACATCTAATGTCAAGTACCTTGGACTGAGTATTTCCTCCGATCTCTCCTGGTCCTCTCACATCTCGCTAGTGACTAGAAAGATGCTTCGCTTAACGTTCTACGTTAGGAAGTTATGGCAGTCTGGTATAGAGCAGTCTTTGCTTTCTCAGTTTGTCAATTCCTGTATTCTACCCATCCCTCTTTACTGCTCCCCATTAATCTTCCCTGGACTACTTAAGAAAGACTTTGCTTCGCTGCGTAGGGCACTAAAAGCTGTTAGTATGGGAAGTGGGATTTCGTTAAACCAACTGGTTAACACAATTGTGGATAGACATATAATGTCATGTAAGAAACTAGCAAATTCTATATTGTCAGACCCCGAACACCCTCTCCATACGCAGCTCTCTCCTTGCATTTCATCTGCTAGAACTAGAAGCAACTATAGGAAGCTATATGCCAGGACTACCAAGTATAAAAAATCCACAATACCTTATCTGGCACAGCTGTTATGTGATGAGAAAACTGTTAGGCATGACACGATCACCTTACTGCGGCACTCTAACAAATAGTTCCCACAAGCTTTTGTTCTCCTTTCTTTGTTACTATTATATTGTTGCTCATATATTCTATTACAGACTAATTTTATATATCATATCATGTGGTGCATTGTTTAAATATGTGAATGCAATGCTGTTCTTTTTTATTTCTTTTATTTCTCTTTTTTCTTTTTGTTGTTGTTGCTTTATATTTTTAAATCCTTATAAAATTTATGAGGTAATTAGATGCAATATTGTAATGAACGCTGAAAATTCCATACCTGTACCACAAATACTGTTTGGAATAAAGCCATTATTATTATTATTATTAAGAAATAATTGAAGATGAATTTCGGGTTGACTGAAAATAGCTATCCAGAGAAGTTCATCAAGAAACAAATGTCCATGGAATATATCCACATTTGATCACAGGGAATAATTAAAAAGACAGTTGCAGCGAGGAAGAAAATTTTCTTTTCGACGAAGTCATCGTCAACTAGGGGGCTGTACACTCGTGTATTTATGATAAATGGATGGGAAAGTTCCAGAATAATTTTCGGTTAAGGGTCAAATTAATAAAAATTACAATTAAGAATTAGAATGTCATAATAAACAGGAGGAGACGGATAAAATCCAAACAAAGTAGCATCATAATTACTGAGAAGTTTGACATTTTGTGCAATGGGGAGGGGGGTTAGAAATGTAGAAATAACAAAAATAGACAGGATGTTTGGATGAAAAATCTAGTGAGATCATAACTAATGTGACAAATAATTGTTTATGCAGTCAGGGATTAAATATGTAGAAATGATAAAATAACAAAACAGGCAGGAAGTTTGGATATGAAAATATGGTAGTGTAAATAGGGATTAAGAAAAACTTAAAAATAACACGAATAAACAAACAGGAAGTTTGGATAAGAAAGGCAATGGAATGGTCATTACTAAAGCAATTATCTGTTTGTGATGACCACGGCAGGGACAGGGGTTGGACGTATTTTTTGGATACAAAGCGTGAGTTTGAGCTTTTGGATGGCTAGTACCTCGACTATGCCCAGATGTTTTAATTTTAATCCCTTTGATAGGTCTGATCAAATCCTGTATATTATTATTACTTTGAAGGATTTTTCGAATGGCGCTGAATGTCCTGAATTGACCAAATGTTCTGTAACGGAACTATATACACGTTTTCGATCTCCTTTTACTAGCCAGGGATTTTAATTCCCAATTGTAATTTTTTATTAATTTGACCCTTTACCGGAAATTATTCTGGAACTTTCCCATCTATTTATCATAAATACACGAATGTACAGCCTAGTTGATGACTTCGTCGAAATGAAAATTTTCTTCTCTGCAACCGTCTCCCTAATAAAACATATGACCAAGATGATGATGAAATTATTTCAGGAATTCAGTTGTGCCTCACATCTACTATCTTTAAATTCCAAGGCAAAATATATAGACAAACTGAAGGAGTAGCATTGAGATCACCGATATCCCCTATCGTAGAAGGTATATTTATGGATAGCTGGGAAAATATGGCTCTTAATACGTTTAATCCCACTCCAAAAATATGGTGGAGATATGTGGATGACACTTTCACAGTGTTAAAAACAGAACTTATCTCTCTCTAGCTTCTTAACACATATAAACTCACTAGTGGAGGGAATAAAATTCACATTTGAAACCGAAAATGAACAAGGAGAATTAGCTGTAATGTTAGATTGTAAAATAAAACGAATAGAAGAAAGCAAACTACACACTAGTGTTTATAGAAAACCAACGCATTCTAATAGATATTTAGACTTTAATTCATCTCATCCGTTAACTGTTAAGGCAGGCTTAGTTAAGTGTTCAACAAACCGAGCAATGGCACTAAGTAGCACAAAAAAAGACCTAAATGATGAAATAAAACAGATAGAAGAGGCGTTGATGTTAAATGACTAACTGTCCTCTAAAATTCATTAGGAAGAGTGAAAAAGGCCAAAAGAAAAATAAAAAATAATTGTGAAACTAGTAATAATAATATAAACAAGAGAGAATATAAGTCATCTACAGTTATACCATATAAAGAGGGGACATCTGAGACCCTACGTAGGATTCTAAATGAAGCAGGAATCAGGGTGGCATTTAAACCTACAAACTCACTCAGGGACAAGCTCTGTAGGTTAAAGGACCCAGTTGACCCAAATAGACAAAATTACATAATTTACAAAAACCTTGTAATGACTGTGAGGTCAACCATATGGGTCAGACTAGTAGATCGTGGGTAGTCAGATTGTCAGAACATAAGAATTTAGCCAAGGTAAGAATGGTTGACCCCGAGACGATAAGTAATTTAGAGAAAAGCTCAGCAGTTGCAACGTATATATTAACACATAACCACACAATAGGGTGGGAGAGGGTTAAGATTCTAAGAAGTAATCTATGTAGGTGGAGCGAGAGAGGTTGGTTACTGAATCCTTGTTCATCGGGTGAATCTACACCCAACACATGCAATAGGAATGATTCATCACTCATACCCAAAATATGGAAAATACTACTACCAACCAAATCAAGTGAAAAGCAACGGAACTATGTAAACGAAGTCAGAAAGTTGTGTGATTACCTTGATATGATTATGAGCAGTAATAAATTGTGCTCGAAACGTCGTCAGTAAACATTACTGTATAACTCTGTGAGACTTTATCAAAATAAAATTTACCCATAATGGAATTACACTCTACCACAGTGCACAAGTTTTATCCTTATGTCAATATGACCAAGAATGCAGAAAACGACTATTCTACATCTTTTAATAAGAAGCTTTTTATACACGACTTTAATTCAAGAGTGATGTACCGAGGGATGAAACAAGTACTAACAAGTCAAGAAAAACTATTCAAAGAACTTTCAATACTGGTAAACTGCAAGTCATATCTTGCTCATGACCGGTTCTGATTCCTCGACTGAAAGATGAAGTACCTAGACTAGACGAGACTTGCCACCTCTATTTGTATTTCCGGATTCAAGTGTGATTGCAGTGGAGCGACTTATATTGGCCATCGCTCTAGGGAACTTGATTTTTCATACTCACTCAGGAATACCAACCAGTCCGGTAACGCTGAACAAAGTGGAAGTGTAGTGAAAACCATCACCAACAGTTCGATATTAGACTACCTGGTTCAAACCGGCCAAGAAGCCAGCTAGTAGTGAAGAATCCTTCTCATTCATCAACTGTTGGGTACCAAATAATTTGTCTAAAACATCCAGGTGCTGAATAACCTACCAAGCAGCAGAGGCTATTGAGATTCACCTAAAACAGCCGATGTTCTATGTGTGTGTGTGCAGAAGAAACAGATCCAGCCGGCCAGATGCTATCACTGCCCTAGCCGGCCTTCTGTGAAGCCTGTCAATTCATGAATTCTGTATTTTTTTGGAAGTTTTTTTAATTATTGTCTGATATTCTGTGTTCTTTGTATTCCTTTACGTTCCCAGTGCTGGAACACAAGGCTTCAAGCTAGAGGCTTGTAGTTTCAGTAGCAGTGATGTTTATTCCTACGGGATGCGGTAGCTAACCTCATGCCCAACCTTACCTGTTTACCAGTCTTATTACTGACTTAGCGGGGTGAAGGAGTGCGTCGGTGGCCGTGGATCGAACTGCGAACCACGTGAGGCATGATCGGCAAGCATTCTACCGCTGTGCCACTGGCACGATATTCTGCGTAGTGCAGTGTTACTTTGATTCATATTATCACGTTTACAGATGCTGTTGAACTGTAATCTATTCATATTATTGATTTATTCAATGTTATTTAAACGACATTGAAATGTTGTCAATAACCCTGATTCTTTAATTCTTTTGGATGGATATATAACTGTTGAGCCTGATGAAGAGCAGTTTATCGATATGAATTTTCATTGTTCAATAATCAGTCTTTTAAAATTTCTGAAGGGCATCTTTAATCAGTTATTCACGAAATCCCGAAAATTAAAGGTAATTATCCGTAGGGAGAGTCAGCCAATATGGATTTAGACCATTCTTCGCATGTGTTCAGGTGTTTGCCGACAGTAGTGGTCACCAGTTTTCTGACATAGTGTTGGCTCACTACTTGCCCTACTGATGACAGCCTTTAACACTCCACACAGTATGACACAGTCTTCTTTGAGTAACGCAGAAAAGACTGAGTGGGAGCGATAAATAACAATAGGGGGGATGCAAAGGATAAAAACTTTTAAAAGTAGAGGTTGAGTGATTCCTGATTGTTTGGAAGATTTTATCATGGACTGATATCAGTTAGAGTACAATTGGAATACCTGCAAAGACTATTGGACAGCTGTTTCGTCAGCCTAGTTTGTGACTCTTCAGCAGTACGCATCCACTACTGGCGTTCAAACCCACGACCTTCGAAGAAGACAATGCGAAATGGTCACGCTATGTCATGAATTGGCAGAAGTTAGAATTCGTGGGCTGGCCACTGAATCGGGTCCCAGTGGCTCAATGGTCTACGAACTGGCTCACCTAGTAACCAAAAGGCCCTGGGTTCAAACCTTGTTGGTGGGTGCGTACTGCTGAAGTGGAGTCCATAACTAGTTTGACGAAACAGCTGGTTGTCCAGTACTCCCTGCAGGTTTTTCAATGGTTCTCTAACTGGTGTTAGCTCATGATGAAATCCCCTATCAAATCACTACCTCTCCAGTATTTGATATTTTAGTGTGCTGATCGATAAACATCTCGTTATAAACTACTACTACTGATAAATCTTACCAGTAGCATATGTCTTCTCCTCACTTCAACCACACATTTTAAACAAAAACCACATTTGAATTTAAAATCTAATTAGCAGAAAAGCAAACATCATATTTCTAAACAAAAAATTATTATTTAAATTGCTGAAATTTTAAAATGAAACGCAGAAACAAAAACAAAAAAAACAGATTAAGAGGGATAAGCAAGCAAACAAACGAAGTTTGTTTTTCAAATACTTTCATCCTTCATTTTACTTTTTTGAAAGCCCGCGCGCGCGTGCACACACACACGTACACACGCAGTGGCATTCAATCGTTCTTCACTTACTTTCACAAACGTCTTGAATACTGAACATTACCCATTTTTTGTTTTTATATAAATATTTATACCTTAAATTCAAATTATATTTATTTATTTATTTCTATTTTGTGATGGCAATTTCCGTCAATTTCCCGTCAATCCCTTCAACAGCATCAACGAACGCGGAGTTTGTTTGTTTGTTTAAATGAATGAATGAAATGAATGAACGAGGGTGTGATTGAACAAACTTCTTTCTCTTCTTCTTCTAAGCGTGGAGATTTGATTTTGCATCCGGTGTACACATTTGAAGCTTTCGTCATAGAAAAATAGACTAATAAGTTTGTAAAAAATGAAACTTTGTGAATATCATTGTCTAGTCAACCATCCTCAAGATGGAATTAACCCCTCCCCCGTGGTGTGATAAACAAATTGTCGCACCCCTACACTCTCGATTAAACCACGATGAAATATAAAATTAATCTGCTAATAAGTCATAATTACTGCTGGGTTATTTATTTATTTGCTTATATATTATCATTTGAAATATTCGAAATATTTTTGAAACTCCCGCGGAAAAATTTTTTTGTCATTTCTGTTGTTGTTGTGGTTGTACTTGTTGTTGTTTGAAAGGGTAAAAAAATCCTCTAAAATCTGTCAGAATTTGAAATTAATGATTTGATAGAGAATCATCTGAATCCAAGCTTGGTGAGAATAGATCTAACACTGACGCAGAAAAGAACACCGTTGTATACATGGATGTTTCGATTGGTGGAATGCTCGTCAACCGAGAACATGCATGGTTCAGGATGACGCACACACACTTCTATGTCTCACCCCCTGTAAAATGCAAGATGATGCTGCAGGATTGGACTTCACCGACCCCTAGATTAGAAATAGGAAGTGAAGTGGTAGAGCACGTTGACCGCTTCAATTACTTGGGAAGTACCATCAGCCCCAACGGGTTGATCGCCGACGAAATCTCAGCACGAATACAGAGGGCTAGGCTCGCATACGCCAGTTTACGCCGTCTCTGGCGTAGACGCGATATCCGACTATCGACCAAAGGGCGTGTGTACTGCTCAATAGACCGCTCCGTCCTCCTTTATGGCTGTGAAACCTGGCCATTGAGAGCAGAAGACATGAAAAGATTAGCTGTCTTCGATCATAGGTGTCTGCGTTCCATCTCCCGCGTGAAGTGGTATAATAAGGTGAGCAATATTGAGGTTAGGTGTCGAGTACTAGGTAATGTGGGGAAATCAGTTGACGAGACTGTGAAACTACATCGACTGAGATGGTTGGGACATGTGTTACGTATGCCTAGTCATCGCCTTCCTCGACAATGGGCAATGTTAGCTGATATAGGATGGGTCAGGCTGGAAAAGAGCTAGCGGCGGTCAAACGAAAACATGGCACCAGTCAATGAAATCCACAACAGTTAGTCTAAGCCACGTAGGGAGATGTAGACTTCCTGGTTGAGGTCCTCGGGATGGTAAAAACCAATGGCGGTTGGAAACAATTGGTGACATGGCTCAAAGTGATCGTTCTCAATGGATAGTGCAGATGCATCCACTCCTTGTGACTTATGATTTCGGATGAAACTGTTTTGTTCTTCATTATTACTACTCCTTTGTCTCACACCTCCGTTTACTATCTATATTATGCATTTCTCCTACTTTCTTCTCTTCCTTTGTGTGCTACACGGAGCGTGGCGACTTGAACTGCCGCACATATGTGCAAAGTTCTATGTCGAAAACAGACAGACAAATGTCTCACCTAGACGATATTAAATTTCGAAAGGAGAGTGAGAGAGGACAGCAACCCTTGCCCCTTCAACTACAACATCTGGGCTAAAGGAAGTTTCAAAGCTTCTAACTCCCGAATGCTCCAATGTGAACGCGGGAGAATGAAAGAATAAATAATGATGAATTTCAAATAATTATTTGTTTATAATTCTATATAGAAAAAAATCCCCATTTAGACGTTTAGAAAACAGAAAGATTGAGTGGGAAGAAATATTTACTTGTCAATTAGATCCTCATCTCACTCTGGCTCTACTCTAATATATAATGTATAGCATTTTTATTACAATACACAACAATTTACCTATCAAGTGGCACTGATATGTTTGTTAGCAATAATTAGTCAGTGTCAACATGTCAATGGGTTGATAACTAACGAAGAAAATTAATACATACAATTACAAGGTGGAAATGGTTGCAACACGTGGATTGCGTAACGCACAATTTTGGAAAATTGATGAGTAAGGAATAAGTGTGTGCACAGGTTGATTACGTAACAGATTGTTAAAGAAAAGAAAATGATTTGGACAATGATAATTTGTAACTAAGGATGAAGTGGTTATAAGAATAAAATAATTTTCCAAGGATAACACGTAATTAAAGATGAAGTAGTCAGAAAAAATAAAATAATTTGGACAATTATAATTTTTAAAGGTTTATGTGGAGGGGGGGGCAAAGTAATCCGGTTTATACAGTCATGTAACGATGGCCAAGGTAAGGAAAGTGGCTGTACAAATTTCTTTTCAACACACAGGTTTGGCTTCTTCAGGTGGATTCCTATTGCTTCAGCTGTCTTATGTAGAAGACGAACTCATAGAGCAAAATTAAGATTAGTAGGAATGCGATAAATAATTTTAAATGGAGTATTAACGTCAACCTTATGCTCACTATCTACAAGGTGTGCTAAAATAGAGCTACGAACAGATCTTGTTTATCCCTTGCTTAACCATGCTGGATGATGTTCGGAAATACGATGATGAACCTGCCTAATTGTACGCCCGATGTAGCTGGCTCCGCAGCTGTAGTCAAACTGGTAGATACACATAGAAGTGGCAAATTTAGGCAATTTATTCTTATTTCTCGAAAGTAGGATTCTCTTGGGTTCCGAGTGGACCATCGGGGTTTCAACAGCATAGATCCATTTTGTCCTACAGTCTGCAGTCCTACTCACCTATTAACTCTCTTCAAAAAGAATGAAAACCCACAGGATTTCATCAAAAGGTGTTTAAACTCTAGTCATAACACCAACAAGAAACCATCATCAAAGACCACAGGAAAATTTACTTTATGAACTATAAAGAATATCTCTGAAATAACAACTGGAACAATTAAGACCGCACAATCACTTTTTTCAATATTGTGGAGACCAAAAGACCCACGCAACAGAAAAAGAAGATAAAATTATTACCATTTACAAAATAAATTGCAAGCATGAACTGCAATAAACATTACATCGGTCAAAGTGGGCGTAATCTTCGAATCAGAATGCAGGAACACAAATTGTCTGTCAGAAGACTTGATGTATATATTCTTTCATATCAATGCATGTAGATAATTATGGACATCAATTTGATTGGGATAATGTCAAAATTCTAAATAGTGGAAACACCAAAAATGCATTCAAGGAATTCCCGAGAAGCCTGGTATTCAAGTGAATTAGCAAATAACAAACTGATATTAATCCATGATCAGCTCGTAAAAACAAAACTAAACCTTAAAAAACCAACTATAGGGAATTAATCTAATGCTCGCTAGTGAGTGGCTTGCTACAGAATGGAGTTTCCTGGAGTTCTAGTGAGAAGTCGTGACCAGTGAGGTCCATCCAGTCAGGTATGAGGAATGATGTCCCACTGATGACATTGGTTTGTGCCACCCGCGCTAAATCACGAATTATTAGAAGTTAGAATTCATGGGATGGCCATTGAATCGGGTGCTGCCAGTGGCTGAATCGTCGTCACCGAGCTTGCCTTGTAACCGGAAGGTCATGGGTTCGATCGCCAGTAGGTGCGTATTGCCGATGATTCCCAAAATGATGAAACAGTCAGCTGTCCAGTACTCCAGTGCAGTTTTTCAATGGTTCTTCTCTAACTGATAACAATCCGTGATCAACTCGTAAAAAACTAATAATATAGTCCAAATTTACCAACTGATAAAAAGCACATCATGTAACAAGAAAGTTCGAATTCCGAGTCAATAAAAATGACCAATGGAGACCTAAATTAACATCCAGTCATGACAGTGGTGGTCAGGGGATTATTTATTTAAACGCAGAAAAAACTTAGTACAATATGGCACCAAGAAAGATGCGCCATACAATAATAATAAAACAACATAGATTAAAAGTAAAAATATAAGTATAAAACGGATAAAGAACTTCATCTGGAAGGAAAACAGTCATGTTTAACAAGTTCGAACAGTATTCGTTAACTATCATCAGGAAGGGAAGAAAGAAGGAAATTGCAACACGTTCGCCATTGATTACGATTCTTGGCCATATCCGATAACGTTTCGAGCCATCGATTCGAGCTATCTCGCGGACCCCAACCAGGGAGTCGTGACGCACCAACCGATGCTAATCTAGCACAAAAATCCTTCATCCCACGACGCCACGTCATGGACTGACCACCCCTTCGCCTTTTCCATCCCGTCCCAGGGCTGGCTAGCGAACAGAGACCTGTACGGAAGCCTCTGGGATGACATTCGCAGCACATGTCATAGCCACCGGAGCCAGTGTTTCCAGATGACGAGAGTCAACGAATGGTGATCTTCACTGTGTTCAAACACACGCCGTCGAACCTCAGAATTACTCTCCCGATGATGCCATCTAACGCAAGCAATCTTGCGGAGACAGCGATGATCGAAAACGCAGAGTCGCTTCACATCCTCAGCTCGGAGAGGCCAGGTTTCACAGGCGTTGAGCAAGACAGCCCGCACCGAAGCATTGGGGGTGGTCAGGGGATGCAATTACACCATTCAAGGAGAATTTAAATCAGTTCATTTTATACTAAAACCTGCACTGAAAATGTTGTCTAGAATGTGGACGAAGAAAGCTTCACAGTTAAATCAACCAACCAGCTCAGAGAAGACACCTAAGTCAAAATCGAAATGTCTTGGGTGTTCACTACCCCCTGATTGGTTTCCAATGTTTCTCTGACTGATGTCAAGATTCTCATGGAAACTAATCTGATGCTCGGTAATGACGACTGGCTACAGGATTATGTCGCCTTGAGGTACGGAGTGAGGTAAAACAGCAGTGCTGTCCTTCAGGTCGGGCATGAGGACAGATGCGACACCGGCGACATCGTCTGGTGGTCACAGTAAGTAAGAGTCAGGAATTGGTAGAAGCTGGAATTCAACGGTCACTTAATCGGATCTCAGTGGCTGAATCGTCTTGTAACTGGATGGAGTTCGGTTAGAACTCCGTTATGTTTGTGTGTGAGTATTGCTGAAGAGTCCCGAAGAAACAGTTGTTCCCAGTATCCCTCCCCCCCCTCCGAAACTGGTTTTCACTGGTTCTTCTCTAACTGATTTCGTCAATTGGTGACCGAACTTGAAATAAAATGAAATCTCTACTAACTAACCGTTTAGTATTAGAAATCAGACATTGGCCATTCCCATTTGTTAAGATACTGTTTACCTCAACAATAAAATGAATACCGTGCTTATTTTACTAAGCTGGATCAATAATAGATCATAAATTTAACACTTTCCCTTACTTTTATTCATTTCAATTTAGCCCCAACAGATCAACATCGTATTATTCTGCATTTCCGTGGAACCTTCGAGCTCGAACCTGAATCTCACTGTACAACAGACTTTTTAGAAATACGTGACGGGGCATTCGGTTTCACCACTTTGTTGGGAAGATTTTGTTCAAAACAAGTACCAGATTTAGGCGCTGGCCTGATATCAAGTGGTCAGTATATGTGGCTGAGATTTCGTAGTGATTCAACGATTGCACACAGGGGATTTCAAGCTGTTTATCGATTTATTCAAGCAGGTAAATGGCTTTTCTGTGTGTGTGCGTGTGTTTGTATCGATATTTCTAATTAGAATATTGTTATGATTATTATTGGTTATGAGATTTCATCATCAGCTGATATTGACTACAGGATTACTGGACAGCTGTTTCGTCCTGGTTTGGAGCTCTTCAGACCGCTAGCGACTGTCCTTATTCAGGTAGGCAGTTACCTAGGTTCTAATGAGAAGCCGTGACTAGTGGAGCCGGTAGGTGTGAGGACAAATACTCGCCCACCGATGACAGTGTCTAGCGCCAGTCGCACTATATCGTGAAATAGAGCGAGCTGGAATTCATGGACTAACCATTGGATCGGATCTCAATGTCTGAATAGTGGCCTACGAACTCACTTTGTAGCAGGAAGGTCCTATCCGGGCAGTGGCATGGGTCCATACTGCTGAAGTGGAGTCCCAAACTAGGCTGACGAAACAGCTGTCTGTCAGTACCCCATGATGGTTCCCCAATAGTTCTTTAACCAACATCCGCTTATGAAGAAATTCTTTAACTAAATTATTGGTTTGATTGAACACTGGGTGGCAGTTCCTTGGCTCAGTGCAGACTGAATTCTATCAGTCAAGTTCTCACTGTGGTCACCAAACAAACTAGGTGGCTTGTCATCATAGTACACTCTGAACTGGTGTTATTATTCGAGACAGTTAGAGGCGGTTGGTATGAAGCCTTTCATATAGGTTTCATGCCTGTTGGCTTTCGTAAGAAGGGCGTATCAGCACTCTTGAAGGATCTTATATCCATTCTAAGATTCGAGCCGATTTCAACCAGTGCTGCCTGCCTGTAGTCAGAGACATGTTACCACTGAGATTTTTAGGCTCGAGATTGACTTCCCTTGAGGACAGTATTGGATAATCTGTGGAGCTAGCTAAATCGCCCTTGCCTGAGACTCTTCAGCAGCACTCATCTATTGACTGGACACTAGTAACTAGTGTGATGTGTTTAGTCCTTTCTTTGGTGCAGACTGAATTCTCACATCAGTCAGCTTTGCAATGTGGCCACCAGTCTAGGTAGCTCACCATCACGATGTACATTCATTTGATGATACTAGATAGTTGGAGGCAATCGGCCACAGGAAGTCTTCGACCAAGGTTTCGTGCTAGTTGACACTAATCAGTGAGCAAAGCACATCTGCAAGCTTAAAGGAACTCATGTCCCTTCTGAGATTCGAACCCGCGTCACCCAGTGCTGCAGTCAGAGACGTTTCCACTGAGCTATTGACCTCCTGTAGGACTGTAGTGGATACTTTGACTGGACACTAGTAACTAGTGTGATATGTCTCATCTATGTGTTATCGTCTATGACAACCCCCGTGCCCTCGCAGGTATCGAATTCAGAGCCTTCTGGTTAAGGAGAGAAGTCACATAATATTTAGCTACTAGGGGATGGGACCCATTGGTTCAAATATGTTTTGAATGATCGGGTCGCAGGCTCGAATCGCACTCCACCTACTGAGGTCAAAGCAGCTCGACACTATGGCTCACTAGTGGCAAAAAAGGCATTGAAATACAATCGAATTGAATGAAAATAATGAATTAATGAAAGCATGTTGGATTTCAGCAGTATAGTTGAGTCTTCTTCCATATTTTTAACCTTTTTTCATCTTCACAACAACAATTTCACCTGTATGTTTACATTTTTAGGTTCACGAAAGTCAACAGACAGTGTTTCCCGTAAGTTCCAATTGAATTTCACATTAATCTGTCGATATTTTTTTCATTCTTAAACTTCTATTTGTTGATGCTGACAAGCAGTGGAATTCATAATACCCATTTCGTTATATTTGAAACTCGTCAGCCAGCTGTATCAGCAGTTTCAGTTAGTGGTTGTGTAAGAATAAATGTCACCCCAGCGTATTTCAATAAGCTCCCGTTTGTCAAAATAATCTTAAAAGCTATCTTGATATCAGTCCTGTGACTCATATCTACTAAATGTTTAGCTTTAGATAAATAGTCTGCCACCTGTGTCTGTGGATTTTTCAAAGTCCATCTGTTTTTCTAACCACTTCGGAATATGCTGTCTCAACCTCGAATGTAAAATGCGATAACTCTTCTCTATGTATGTATAGGTGTCCACACACACACACACATTTAAATTGGTAAATAGTGTGGAATGTGATGTAGACACCTGTGCACTTTTGAGGTCTGCAGCGGAGTACATTTTTGGCATTTTCAATGATTAATGAAGATCAGATGGCCGGAAAGAATCACCAACAAGAAACTATGGGAACAAACGAAACAAAAATCAATCGCCCAACAAATATGCAGGAGAAAGAAGTGGAGATGGATTGGACACTCGCTGAGGAGGCCGCTGGGTGACATCGCACGTCAGGCCAGTGATCGAGTGGAAGCCGAAAGGGAAGCAGTGAGTGGGAGGAGATCGTGTGAAGAGGAGTTGGAACAGTATGGAATAACATGGATGCAGGTGAAAAGTACAGTAGAAGACAGAAACAAGTGGAGACGTGCAGTTGAAGCCCTATGTTCCACTAGGAACCCAAGGGAACAATAATAATATAATAATAATAATACAAGCCGCACTGTATAATATGTTTTGTGGATGACCAAGTTTAATCTCTGCCTCAAAATCCCACTACCTACTTACTCATTGTATGGTAATTTGAAAACATCTTTCTCAGGAACAGAATAGATTGTAGGTTCATTTTAGCTATCTGACTTCTACACCTGTTTAGAAATTTTTAAACTTTTCCAAGAAATGACTACCAGTCAGTGTATTATTTTCATTCTGTATAACGTCAGCTGTATAGATACGCTGAACTCTCTTGAGTAGACATTTCACCAAGCCTGTCTTATACTGGAGTGGACAAAATTTAAGTATTGCCTTGACCACAAGTTGCTAGTTGCGAATTTCTTCCTCGCATGTGAGAATTATGTGATTCTGTATGGAGTTAAGTCTCCCCAGTAGACGACTCACATCCTCATGATCATCACACATCAAAGTAATATTATCTAAAAATCTCCTATAGAAAGGCACTTTAACAATTAAATTATGGGACAAGTATCCCATATAAGACATTTGAACATCCTCCAAGAAGGATCCTGATGAAATCTCTATAGCAACGCCTCCACTTGTCGAAAAGCTTCAGCTTCAAATTAGAAGTTAAAGGAAAAGGGAATGGAGAACAACTAGAAGACATATATAGTCACAAAGAAGGTCTTGGATTCGAGCCCCTTTGGGGGCGTACTGATGAAGAGTCCCAAACTAGGACGAAACAGCAGGCTGTCCAGTACTCCCAAGAGCTCTGTAATGAAATCCTCCATTCAACCAATCAAAGTAAATCCTTGATATAAGAATAAAACTTGTGCACTGTGGTAGAGTGTAATTCCATTATGGGTAAATTTTGTTTTGATAAAGTCTCACAGTGTTATACAGTAATGTTTACTGATGACGTTTCGAGCACAATTTATTGCTCATAATCATATCAAGGTGATCACACGACTTATTAAATTCATTTTAAATATTTCCATTGTTTTTCACTTGATTTGATTGGTAGTAATATTTTCCATATTTCGGGTATGAGTGATGAATCATTCCTATTGCATGTGTTGGGTGTAGATTCACCCGATGAACCAGGATTCAGTAATCAACCACCTCTCTCTCCACCTACATAGATTACTACTTCTTAGAATCTTAACCCTCTCCCACCCTATTGTGTGGTTGTGTGTTAATGCATGCATTGCAATTGCTGAGATTTTTTCTAAATTACTTATCATCTCTGGGTCAACCATTCTTACCTTGGCTAAATTCTTATGTTCTGACAATCTGACTACCCACGACCTACTAGTTTGACCTATGTAGTTGACCTCACTCACAGTCATTGCAGGGTATTTTGTAAATTATATTATTTTGTTTAATTGGGTCAACCTTCCGGGTCTTTTAGCCTACAGAGCTTGTCCCTGAGTGAGTTTGTAGGTTTAATGCTACCCTAATTCCTGCTTTTTTTATTATCCTACGTAGGGTCTCAGATGTCCCCTCCTTTAAGGTATAACTGTAGATGACTTATATTCTCTCTTATTTATGTTATTATTACTAGTTTCACAATTATTTTTAGTTTTCTTTTGGCCTTTTTCAATCTTCCTAATGAATTTTAGAGGATAGTTATTTGACACCAACGCCTCTTTTGTCTGTTTTATTTCATCGTTCAGGTCTATTTTTGTGCTACTTAGTGCCATTGCTCGGTTTTTTGAACACTTAACTAAGCCTGCCTTAACAGTTAACGGATGAGATGAATTAAAGTCTAATTATCTATTAGAATGCGTTGGTTTTCCATAAACAGTAGTGTGTAGTTTGCCTTCTTCTATTCGTTTTATTTTACAATCTAACATTGCAGCTATTCTCCTTGTTCATTTTCGGCTTCAACTGTGAATTTTAATTCCTTCACTAGTGAGTTTATGTGCGTCAAGAAGCTAAAGTAAATCCTTACAAAAATCAATACTTGACAAAGAATATCAACAGTCTTAATCAGTGGTCCATTAGGAAACAAAGAATTAACATTGAAAGAATACATTTGTGTATCTTTTATATTCATGTCTACAAGCCAGTCAGCAAGTTCAAATGTACTCTGATGCGACAGCTATTTCTAGACTTAAGCCTCCCCCCCGTCCTCCTTGTAGTACAAAATCATTGTGTGATTGACAGTTGTCCTGCTGTTGAGAGTGGAACCTTTCACGAATCTAGGACTACAAAAGTGTTTTGAAGCTTCTGGGTGGCTGCTGAAATGGATATCCAGGGGTTGGATTGTGTAAATAAACTAGACGAAAAGGTAAGCGATAAGGAAACCCGTCGGGCAGTGAAACAACCAACAGCCGACTGAAGGTGTACCGAAGGAAATAGAGGTGGAACGTACATAAGCTAAGAAGACCGATGAGTGACACCATGTTCCAGACGCTAGAGTGGAATCCCGGTGAGGAACGACGGGATTTTGGCGTCTGACGGTGAGACGGTTGTGATCAAGAAATGAAAGCCTGTGGAGTAAACTTGGAGCCGTCTAGTGGTGCTGAAGAAGATCTATATGTTCCAATTGGAATGCAAGACATGAGTAACAATAATGGGAATGATAATGGCGATGATACAACAGATAAGACTTTAATTTCTTGAAAACATAATGATCTTGTTAGTAGGAAGCTTGTTCTTGCTGAACTGTCAAATATATTAACGTAGCGTTATCTTATGGTAGCAGATATTGCTGTCAAACATTTTCCTGCCACCTCATCGTCTTGTTAGGCTGACTGTTATACGCAGCCTGGAAGAGATTAAAGACAGTAGAAATGCTTTAGTCTGTTTCCTCGGACACTAGCCAATCATATGCTTATTAAGCTAACTAAGCGAATAGCCTTACCATCGTCAATACCCCTGACACCCTAGTATTGAGCTTCCCATTGTACATGATTATTGGTCAAGGTTGACTACAGAGTCACTTGAGCTGCAATCTGAAGGTCTTAAGTCCTATCTCACATGGTGGGGTATGATTAGTGCATTCTCCTGCCAAAAAGTCCTTAACTGGGCTGACGAAACGGGGTGTACAGTACTCCGAGTTGGTTCTCTTCAATGGTCGTCTAACTGACATCAATACATGATCAGCTATGAGACAGTTTTCACCCAAACTTGAGACTCTTCAGCAGCAAAGTACGCATCACCTCACTATCACGAAACAGGCTTAGGACTCTCATGTTTCGACGACTTCGCTGACCATCCAACCGCTTAGGCCATATTTCTTCCTAGTGTAGAACTCTTCGGCATCAGTATTCATCCTACATAAAACCACCATCTGCCATCGAACCTGGGAACTTCAGGCATCAACAAGACTACATTCGTTGGTCATTCACAGCTACTTGAGATGAAATCTAAAGATTCTCAGTTTGATCCCCAATGGATTGGATCATGGATGCTTACTAACGAAGAGTCCTAAAAGCGGACGAAAAACAGCTGTTCAGTACTCCCTTGGTTTTATAAATACAGCGGAGAGAGATAGGTTTGAAAAATCGTTCAAAAGGGTAGCATGACTTTTGTATAGGCATATGTGTTTGCATGGGTATGCATGTCTGCTTGGTTTTAAAGCCAATGGTGAACACAAAGTTGGTATTCTAAGAAAAAAGTATTGATTATTTCTGTCAAAAAGTATCTTTCCAATATGAAATGTATGGCTTTGTAATCAGTTCACAGTTAGATATCTTTTTTTTTCTGTAAAAATGTCATTATCACTATTATTAATAATAGTAGTAGTATTTGTATGACATTTGTGAGAATGTGTATTTGTGAAAATTAAGGGATAAATGAAGGTTGGTTAGATTTAGAAAAAGGGGATGGTAAATGTGTACGAATAATCCAGAAAGATAGTTATATGAACACACTATTACAGCATAATGTTTGGTGGTGGGGTGGAAATACAAATGACACTGAGGGACAGGGACGGAGAGAGAGTGGAAGAAAGCATTAGAAAAATAACAGAAATATTCATGAAAACCCATGAAGTAAGAAAATGTAGTGGTGTTTTAGGTAGAACTTCAGTTTTCTCGGTGACGAAATACTAAAAAGACGGATAAATCGAATGTTTTTGATGTGGTTGTATTCTCTGAGCTAGGTGGATAGTTTTAATTTGCGAAGCTTTCATTATTGCCCTACCAGTCAGCCACATCTTCCTTCAGCGCATACTTCAGTTTGATGAAGTGAGCTTTTAGATTTCGTCACGAGTGTGCGCGCTGAAGGGAGATGTTGCTGACTGGTAGGGCAATAATGAAAGCTTCGAAAAATTAACTATCCACCTAGCTCAGAGAACACAACCATTTCAGAATTATCCACCTGATCTACAAATTTTCTCCATCGTATATAAATCTAGTGTTATTATGTGTGTATATGTGAGTTTGTTAAGTGGTTGACTTCAGAGCAGGAGAAGCCGTGAATGATAAACCATACTGCACAGATTAGACTCTACATTTTCAAGATTTAATCTATAGGGATTATATTCCTTTCAAATTTTGATCCCAGATCGATATCAGTTAAAGAAAACTCTGTCGAAGTAAACCATCAGGAAGTACTGGAAAGCTCTTTCAACTTTGCTTAAAGACTTTTCACCAGAATGCCCCCTCCCACACAAGGGTTCGGGGTTCCAGGAACTTTCAGCCATTGAAACCCAATTCAGCCAATGTCATCGCTGATGAGTATTTGTCAGCATGGCTGACTTAGTCAACCATACTAGTCATGACACCTCACTAGAACTCTAGGCAACCTACTAGGGCTGAATAGAGTCCACGAGCTCGCCTAACTGACATCACTCTGCTATCAGACTTCAGATCTGCATAAGGCTAAGTGGCAGTCTAGTTTTATGAAGTATTTCTGTGTGAATATGCATATATATATATATATATATATATGAATCTATAAATCCCATTTTTCTATTCAATAGTAAAGTTATCAAGCAAGTTTGTGATCTGCTTAACATAACATCAGCAGTACTGTATGTTTATACTACTGACAGAGTAGTAAGTAGTTTCAAACTATTGCCGATAACCAATTAGAGGTCACTTTTACTTTGATTACGTCATCGTTAGTCATATTAATATCATGCGTCTAGTCCTTGATCTTGTTGTACGTCACTCCAGTCCATAGTGTGACTACCATCAAACTGGTTGGTACACCGTCACAGTGCACTCTGTACGACTGGAGGCAATCGTCAGGTAGACGACACTGGCCTTACGTTTCATGATTATGTGCAGTCTTGACAGATCCAATGCCCCCTCTGAGATTCGAAGCCTGCGTCACTTACTGATGAAGTCAGAAACATTACAACTTAGCCGTCTAGCTATGCGTCAACACCAATCACTAGACACATTCCACTAGTTACTGACTAGTGTCCAAACAAAGCATCCATTACAGTCCTACAGAGGAGGTCAATCTTGAGCCCGATTAACAGTGTAATGATGTGTTTGGTTACAGGATTTCATCATGAACTGACATTGGTTAGAGAACCATTGGAAAACCAACTGGGAGTACTGGACAGCTGTTTCGGGACTCTTCATCAGTATGCACCCACTATAGGGGGTTCGAACCGAGGACCTTCTGGTTACAAGGCGAGCTCGCATACCATTAAACCACTGGGACCCGATCAAATGGCCATCCCATGAATTCTCACTTCTGCCAATTCACGATATAGCGCAACTGCTAGCCAATGTCTTTGGCGAGTATTTGTCCTCACACCCGACCTCCTTCACCCTACTGGTCACGACTGTAGTCTCTGACTTCAGGTACAACAGAGTGATCCACGTTTGAATGTCAGAAGGGAAGTCGATAGTTCCTTCTAAGGTTGTAGATATATAAACGTTGCTGACGAGTGACAGTCAATAACCACGAAACCTATGTGCAAAGCTTTTCACTAATCACCTCCAACCATCTTACAAAGGTTACTTCAGTCTCATATTATCCAGCGTTGAAGTAACAGTGGGAACGAACTCAAATTCTCTATTATCATCGTCGCAACACCGTGTCAGATTCAATCGCTGTCCAAAAGCGCTTTGAAGAAGGCAAGTCAGTGAGATAAATATCTGAGTTATGTTGACCAATGTGTTTCACAGTCAAGAACATGCAAGTATGCAAAGCAAGGTCAATGTGCATAGGATGAATAGGGTTCGAGGAAAAATTTAAAGGAAAATATTCATCAGATGTAATTACATCGTGGGATGAAAATTATCGCAGACAGAATATCCAGTCGCATGGTTATGCCGACACCGCTACAAATATCTTCCACCTAATAAAAAAAACTATACTACTCAATCGGCCTTTAAGTAGCATAAATTTAACATAAAGAAAATATGGAGAGAAAAATTCATTGACGTGAAGAAGAAAAATAGAAATTTGAGCAGAGAATATTCTTTTCGATGATTTCCGCTTCCGACACTACAGTTATGTGTATATAAGTATATATATACATATATATATAGAATATTCCAGATGGTTGCTAGCCAAATTGGTTGACAGTAATTGAGGTCAAAGGTCAAGATGGACAGGCGGATACAGTTAACATATAGATGAACTGACACAGCCACAAGAGATGCAAGGTTAACTTTCTGTGAGAAACAACCAATCAACAGACTGTATTTTCTACTAACATTAACCTACAATAATGTACATCAAAATCTATAAATAGGTGTTGATTTTCCTTAGTAAACGTTCTGTTGCCTGGCCCTTGTCTTCTGTTGTTACAAGTATATAGTAGGTAACTTTGAAATCCGCTATGTGAAGACCAATTTTGTATCCTGTATCCATGAGATTAAGCATTATAGAAATATGAGTGGACTTTGTCTGCACCTTACTTAACCACTATGCAAGATGGTGTTGGGAAATTCGACGATAAAAACGCCTAATTATACACCCTATGTAACTAACTTGCTCGCTGCACAGGAGCAGTAGCACTGGAAGAGGCGGAATAAGATAGTTTATCTTTAATTCTCAGAGAGTGAAATTTGGGTGGTTTCGAAGAGACAGCACACTTTAGTGACATTAAATACTCTTACTGCTGCCGTATTCTTTAGGTGTTATGTTAATATCTCAGTGATATTATCACCGAGGAACTAAATTTTCAAGAACAAGGAGTTTATCAGAACTGTTGGTACTATGACCTGCCATGACTCCTGATTCATATTCTTATCGACGAATTTCTCTGGGTAACCGTTCTCGCTCAGTAACTGTTTAATAATATTAAACTCCTCATTAAGACATTCATCAGAGCAGGTTGCTTATTCTCTGTGCATCAAGTACTTTATTTGATTGCGTTTGCATTTGAGAGGTAGGAGGCTTCAGGCAGTGAGTACACTGACGAGTTGATGTAGGTTTTCTACACACACTTCTTATTATACCACCCTCCTTTCTGGTCACAACGACGTCTAAGAATCATGTACTGCAGTCTCTTTCTGGATAGTAAAATTTATTTCAGGATGGACATCGTTAAATGCGTCAAAGCCATAATATTTAATATGATTACATTATTATTATTCCCTTGGGTTCCGAAAAGAACACAGAGTTTCAACAACATATCTCCACTTGCTTCTGATTTCTGGTGTCTTCTCTATTTGTGCTCATGATTACCCATAATTTCTCATCTCCTCCTCATCATACGATCTCCTTCATGTCACTCTCCGAAACATGAACAATTCATCGTTTCCTAATCTGATTCCTTTTGGGCGATAAACTGGTGTGTGATGTCATTCGACGGCCTCTTCACTGGAGTGTACCTAATCCGACTCCATTTTCTTCAACATATTTGCTGAGCAATTGGCTGTTGGTTGGCTTTTTGCCAGAGCTTCTTGGTGATAATTCCTTTCGGTTGGCCGGCTGGCCATTTGATTTTGAGTATGGAGCCAGCGAAGAGGGTAGTCGTTGAGAAAAGTTTGTAGTAGGCTGTTGGAAATGATTTTTCTGACGCGCTCGCCATTTTTCTGCCCCATAAAGATGAGCTGACTGACTTCACACTTGTATTGAAAATTCGAATCTTGTTCTTTATGCTGAGTTGGTTCAGAAGATTTCTAAACTGATTTCAGGTTGATGAAGGCGTATCTCGTCTTTCCGATCCACTCTGGCTGGTGTGAACATCTTCATCCGTTCCGATCGCCTGTCTTTGAAACAGTGCTTACTTGCTAGATAAATGAGAGAAGTGATGACCTCTGTCAAATCTCTCCAGTTGATGGTGATCAGTGCTGATTGTTGTCGTCGCAGTTGTTGTTGTTGCTGGTTGCTCAGGCATCGTTACCACCTACCTCCGTCTTCTCTATGTTGACCTTAAGTCCTATCTTCGCTGGTTGCTTCTTCAGTTAGTTTGTTGGTTTTCGCCTGTAAGTCTTCGAGTTTGTGTGACATAAGACATAAATCATCCACGCATGAAATCCAGATCTTCTAGATTCTTCTTATCGGTTCCCACTCCCCACAACTGCTCTTAAGAATATCATCTGTGATAATAATAGCTAGGCAGCCTTGTTTTACTCCGGTATTCACTTCAAACGTCTCACTGAGTATTCCACTTTCGGATCACCTGACACGTGGCATTGTCATACAGCTGTGAAATCAGGACGATAAAGGTTTGGGCAATGCACCACATAGTGTTGAATGTTTTCAAATTACTTCTATGTCAACGCTGTGTGTTGAAGGCCTTTTCGAAGTCGATGAATTTGTTGAGGTTGAGGTTTGACTGCCATTCTATCCACACTGTCTGTTCTGTGACGGTGAGTAGGGTAGCTTTGCATCGAAGCTATATATACATATATATATATAATTGTAGATCCATACGGTGAAATTATCAAACAGAATATTCTTTTCTCGAACTTTCTATCGTCTTACAAATATCTTATAAATGATCATTTTCGCTAATTACTAAAACCTTTTTCTTATTTTACCCCTCCCCCCACCCACCAAAACGAAAACATTTCAGATATACAATTCCAGTTAAATCTACAACCTGGCCAAACCTGGGATTTAACTCAGCAATATATACTGACAAAAATTAAAAAATTACCCTCAGAATTACAACATCTCCCACTAGAATTGGCATTGGATATTCGATCAACAAATGGAACTTTTGTAAGTTGAAATGAAAAACAGAAAATTAATGGATGAAATCATATACTTTTTGGGTTATATTTTAATATACTACTGATATTTATTTATATTTATATAAACATATTGGGAAATTCCCACATTTTTGTGAATCACGAATATGTGTGGGGAAGTCAATGAAATGGATCCCTTTTTATATTTGTGATCATAATTCCTGAGAAAAGTGATACTGTTTTGTGCAATAGAGGATTAAATGTGTGGTAACAGCAAAATAGCTAAGATGTTTGGATGATAAAACATAATAATGTAGATAGAGGAGAGGTGTAAGCCGCCACGCAAAAGATGCTGATGATATTGAAGCGGAAATTCTCCTGTAAATCGCTTTCAAAATCTATCAGGAAAACAATATACGTTGTCACCGACAGCCTACAAGTGACATTTTTTCATGGAAGAAAATATACAATTCACTTGTGACTGGCCTTATTCATCAGGAAGTTTACCTGGGGTTCTAGTGGGAATCCATGACCAGTAGTGTACGACGAGTTGAAGGTGAGGACAGTTACTCATAGAAGAAGACATTGTGAAGTGGTCGGGCTATGTTGTGAATTGGTAGAAGCGAGAATTCACAGGCTGACCACTGAATTAGGTCCCAGTGGCTTAATGGTCCACGAGATAGCTCGTCTTGTAACCAGAAGGCCCTGGGTTCGACCTGTGGTGGTGTGTGCATACTGTGAAGAGTCTCAACCTAGGAAGAAACTCACTGGTGGTTTTCCAATAGTTCTCCAACTGATGTCAGCTCATAATGAAAATCCCTACAAATTCAATACTTGAAAATGCATATATCAGTCCACTTGTTCATGTGGAATTGCGTATATTGTCCGTACCATGTGTGCGCTTGTAAAATGCTCTCGAGAACACGATCCAGCATACTTGGCAAAGGGATAGAACGCAAAGGAATATTTACTTCGGTAACAGAACATCTCTAGTGAATTCAGAACATTCTGCTCCCTTCGGAAAGTCTTTTAAAGTCCTATACACGAGATTTAATCAAACCTCTTTCGCAAAATGAGTGAAATCAAGGCATCTGGCTCGAAATAGTTGAAGCACAGGAAAAGTAAACTTTAAGCACCAATAACTAGCAATCAACGAATGACCTTGAACGCACCAATCACATGAAGGAGGCATTTTTCGGTATGAAATACATATATTTATGGAAAAAATGCATAAAAACTATATAAAAATGTTACATAGAATGCCTTTAATGCCTATAAATTGAAAAGTTACACCACAGTCTGTACATATATTCATCTAAATAACTATAAATGACATCCTAATGAGATCTATTAATGGCTCTGATCATGTTTTTCAACCTTCACCAAAAGGCTTCTACAGAACTGGTGTGTGTCTCTGTAATAGGATCCAAAAAATCGCTAGAATCGTTGACTCAGCGGTGGTGAATATACCCAAGGGATGACAGGGAGTTATAACCTTTCCACTCATTGGTGTGTATTACAGATGCCTGTTTAATAAGTCGAGTGATAATAGGTATGAAAGTAGTTGACTTTCTGTCTGCTTTTCTGTCGACAAACATTGTTTGCTCGTCCATGAACATGGTTGTATTTTTCTTCAATAAGACAGTTTCATCCACGTGTATGATGACACCTCCTCCTCAATGACGCGATATCTCTGCAGTGCTGGTACCGCTAAACTGTTGATACGAAACTATTTTCATTTCCAGCAGCTGTACCTCTTACAGGCCGTTTTTCTTAAACCCAGTAATTACAGATACACAAAATCTGGTTTAAGGACATTCGAGACCTGGCGAAAAATGGTCCTACGAAATATAAGAATCATCAGCTTACCTTCCCTGACAATAACTTGTCTCAAACAGACACTGCACAACGATGGACATATCCATCATTAGACTTGCTAAAACTTTTTATATTCATGACACATCCATATGAACAAATCCCCTTCCCTTCTAATCAACCTCACATCCAAGCAATCCTGGGAAGCCTTATCCTTACTAAACTGCAAGCGTAACTGTGTTAGAGCAGGGCATTTAACTCGAATCAAGCGGAATAGAATCTTCAACTCACATGGATGAAACTCATTGGACCATTCAACGTAATTCGCTGATTGGTAGGTAGTTAGTGGTGCTTAAAGTTTAACTTGGTCTAAGGCACCAGCAATCCAAAAGTTTAAGCCCACACTATACATTCATAGAAAGAAATACATCCAACCATTACCACTACCACGGTCATCATAAAATGTCAATCTTATCAGCACTGATTATCCTATTGCCTTTCTTATTCAATCTCCCTGTTTATTTCGGTTTGTATACACTGCCACCAATCACTAGTTCATTGAAGGCGCAGAAGTCGGCGAAGAGTTCTCCATTTTCATTCATTTCTGTGAGAGCTTCTCTACCCATGATGAGTTCCCTTCCTGTGTTGTCCTGTCCCAGTTTGGCATTCATGTCTCCCATAAGTATTTTAATGTCACCAACTGGAGTACTGTCCACTGTTGCCTGTAGTTGTCTGTAAAACTCTTCTTTCTTCTCGAGATCTGCGTTGTTTGTGGGTGCATAGCATTGTATAACTGTCACTTTCCTCCCTTTGGAGTTGAATCTGGCGGTCATTATCCTGGGCGAGATCGCCTCCCATTGCATGAGGGCCTTCGTTACCGTTGGTGACATCATGATAGCCACGCCCTCGATGTGCATGTGGTTATCCTCTGGGTGACCGGAGTAGATCACTGACTCTCCCGTTGACAATTTGGTGAGTCCATTCCCGTTCCATCTGCTTTCACATATCCCCAGTACTTGAATTCCGTATCTTTTCATTTCGTTTGCGATCTGGGCAGCTTTGCCAAACTCGTACATGGTGTGAACATTCCATGTCCCCACACAAACTTTTTCTTTTGGCGCAAGGAGATTCATTGTGCTGAAGTTTCTGTAGCAACTTTGTTTACAGGGTAGGGATGCTAGCCTCACGCCTGAGAAGGGGATTGTTACATTAAATTATGGTTTAGAGAGAAGCGACCTTGTGGGTTGCTCCCCTTAAAACCAGGAAAACAAGGAATAAGACAATCAGAACAACACCAGCACATGGAAATAATTCACAACAAGAAGGGTAACAAGTGACAACAACAATAATAATATCACAGTCAAGTGCAGTTAACCAAAATAATACCAAAATCATAGACTCACTGAATTGAGCCAACTTGAACATGTAAATCCATCAATATATACAATTAAAGATATTAGTGACATCATTAGTTAGTGTTAAACAAGCACAGAGTGGCAAATAGATAGTTATAAGTATTGTCGATAAACAATATTATATCCAAAGATTCAGTGTTTCAAAGGCAAGTAATTGCAATAGTATTTTGCAACTTCGGTTGTTCTTACATGATTTTTTATAATTCCTATCTGCATCACCCTGTTTTGTTATCCGAACATTTTGGCCATTTTTGTTATTACTGCACTTTTAATCGCTTATTGGTACAAATAGTGTTTATTTATGGGTTTTTTGAAGGTGATTAAATGAAACTCACAAATTGTGTGTCAGTATGCTATTTACTCAGCTTGAGGTGAAATTACTTTGCAGCTAACTGTAGGAATCGAAATTATTCAAATCATAATTTTTGATCTGTTTTTTTATCCCCAAATGGTAATTAAGAAAGCAAATATATTTGGATGTGATTACATACTACTGATTAGTTGAGTGGAATGAGTAGTTAACTGCATACCATCCATACCAAATAGTAGGGATTGTTAATCATGTACTAAAGTGCTCTAAACACGTGATTGGATGATTTGAAAAGATTCGCTACTGTGAGCTTAGTTAAATCCGACTACACCGCTAATGAGGTCACCTCGGAACGAGCGAAACGGTAAGCTATCCGATGTTAAGATCATATCAGCCTGGTTACTTGTTCAATGTCACAGAAACTCGGGGCATCACGGGTGAAAACTAACAACTAACTGGTTGAAGGAGCAGCCATCGAAGACACGACTTCAGGTGGACATGGCGAAGACGGAGGTGATGAAGATGCCTGATCGGCCAACAACAATAGCAAAAAAAACAATCGTCACTAATAATCACTTCCTTCACTTATCTGGCCAGGAAACATTGTTTCAACCACAGGCAGTCGGAACGGTTGAAGATGACAACACCAAACAGAATTGTAAAGGCAAGATATGCCTTCACCAATCTGAAACCAGTTGGCAGGTATTCTGAACTAACTCAGCATGAAGAAGGGGATTCGAATTTTCAACACAAATG
>OX235275.1:24889085-24924254 GCA_944472155.2 Trichobilharzia szidati | reverse complement strand
ATCAAGCGGAATCAAAATTGCCTGAATAGGAATGATGGACTAAAACAGAATCTGACCTGGTTACAACACCTCCCTCCCCCCCATCAAGTGACAAAACCAACACGAATGTGATAAGCACTTTCATTATGTAAACACACGCTGCTTTTATAATCTCATACACTTATCAAATCCAACAATCTACACATGATGATTTTGTTATCTTTACCAATTGACCAACTTAACAACTAAAAATGCCCCAGACAGACGAACGATGATCAAGTTAGTAAACTTTTCTTTCTTTTTTTCGATATCATAACAGACATACTATTACTTTTGTTATTTGGTATAGTTATCTTCATCGCTAATTTTACTTTCAATATGTCCCTTTAACTTGACCTATGTCTATTTTCTCACCCCCTAACTGTTTGTTATATATATGCTGAGATTTTGTAAATTCCGGTTTAATAATACTTTGATAAAGCTATTAGCATTAAATAGCGAAACGTCAGTAAAAACAATATCGTTTTGTTTTTCATTCATTGGGAAA
This sequence comes from Trichobilharzia szidati, assembly GCA_944472155.2. NCBI lineage: Eukaryota > Metazoa > Platyhelminthes > Trematoda > Strigeidida > Schistosomatidae > Trichobilharzia > Trichobilharzia szidati. The sequence goes on along the minus strand of OX235275.1, from coordinate 24,923,728 downwards.
TACAAAAACCTTTATTATAATGAATATAGCATTTTTATTACAATACACAACAATTTACCAATCAAGTGGCACTGATATGTTTGTTAGCAATAATTAGTCAGTGTCAACATGTCACTGGGATGATAACACAATTAAAAGGTAGGAATGGTTGCAACAAGTGGATTGCATAATGCATAATTTTGGAAAAAATGATGAGTAATTAAGGAATACGCGTGTGCACAAGTTGATTACGTAACAGATTGTTAAAGAAAATAAAACGATTTGGACAGTGATAATTTGTAACTAAGGATGAAGTGATTATAAGAATAAATAATTTTAAAAGGATAACACGTAATTAAAGATGAAGTAGTCAGAAAAAATAAAATAATTTGGACAATTATAATTTTTATAATTTTAAAGATTTAGGGGGAGAGGGGGGCAAAGTAGTCCGGTTTATACAATCATGTAACGATGGCCAAGGTAAGGAAAGTGGCTGTACAAATATCTTCTGAACACATAGGTTTGGCTTCTTCTTCTTCGGGTGGATTCCTTTTGCTTCAGCTGTCTTATGTAGAAGACGAACTCATAGAGCAAAATTAAGATAAGTAGGAATGCGATAAATAATTTTAAGTGCAGTATTAACGTCAACCTTATGCTCACTATCTACAAGGTGTGCTAAAATAGAGCTACGAATAGATCTTGTTTGTCCCTTGCTTAACCATGCTGGATGATGTTCGGAAATACGATGATGAACCTGCTTAATTGTACGCCCGTTGTAGCTGGCTCCGCAGCTGCAGTTAAACAGGTAGATACACATAGAAGAGGCAAATTAAGGCAGTTTATCCTTATTTCTCGAACATAGAATAGGGGTGGTTGTGAAGAGACAACCTACCTCTGCTGCGTAATAAGCTCCTTTAACTGCATTCTTCTGGTGCTGTGTTATTATTTCACTGATGTTGTTACCGAGGAACTGCAGTTTTATGAAAATTGGTTTTTTTCGCAACTGTTGCTATACTGAATTATTATGATTATTGTTATTTGAATATGTTTTTGTAGACACACGGATCAATCAAAATGAATCGACAGTGGATCCATCGTCTCTAAGTCAAGAAGGCATAGCTGATCATTTGGGTGTCACATGTTTAGCTACAACAATGTTTAACACTTTACGTCAAAAACCCATGAAATTGAGCACATTTCTTGGTTTACCAGTAACAAATAGTCAATTATCATCATCGACAGTCAATCATTCACAAGTTGGTGAATTATGTGGATTAACTTTGCAATATTGTCATGCAAGATTGTGCAGGTGAAATGCAGTTCTTGATGTCTTTTGTTAACATTTTTTGTCGATTATATACGAGCACTAACAACCTGTTAGCCAGTGATATTGAGTGTTGGTGGTTGGTTTGCATGGATTCGATTGATGGTGGTTGCAGGTTGATTGATATGTCACTGGTTGACGTCGGTTTGGAAAACCGTTGAGAAACTAGGGGGTACTGGACAAACGTTTCGCCCTACTCTGGGACTCTTCAGCAGGAACCTGCCCACCAGGATCTGTAGTCTCGTGACCAGCAGGGTTCAACAAGTCAGGTAGGAGTGTGGCGTGTGCTACTGACATGATTTATCAGTAGTAATATGTAAAGAGACGTTCATCGATCGGTACACAAAAATATCAAATAGAGGAGAGACAGATTTGACGTTAAAAAAAGAGAAGATAATTCAGCGTGTGAGACACGAAAAGAAGATAAACTAATAAAATACGAAGGAGGCAAAAGTAGCTAGCACAACACGAAAGATCTGTGTCTCTTCTGTTTGGCGTATGCCGTAGCTGGATGTTTTTGACAATTTAATTGGTACATGGTAGATGATAGTGACTTTGTGGCCGGTTAGCACCAGGGGGTCTAATATTGAGCTGTTGATGGTTTTTTACTACACCTTCACTTAAGCAAACTGGTAGATGTTCTCAAGCACGAAAAATCAAGTTCCGAGAGTAGCGGCCGATATAACTCTCTCTCTACCACAAGCGCAGTTGAATTGGTACATGGAATTGGAAGTGACTAGTCTAGGTACTTCATCTTTCAGTCGAGGAATCACCATCGGTCGTGTAGAAAAAAATATGACGTGAAGTTTATCAGTATTAAAGCTTTTTTGAATAGATTTTCTTGACTTGTTAGTAATTGTTTTTTACTCGGTAAGTCACCCTTGAATTGCAAGCGTTTACATAAAGACTTCTTCTTATTTCCAGAAAGAAAATATCTCTTTTCTGCTTTCTTGGTGATGTGTTTTTTTGATGAACTTTTGTGGATAGCTATTTTCAATTAGGGTGGCATATACGATCAACCTTAAGTTCATCTTCAACTACCTCTTCTGAGCATATAGCTCTAACCGCGTGTGACTGAGGGTCCTTATTAAATTTCTTTTGTCCTGGAAAAAGGAACGAAGCTATGCAAATGTGTATATTGTCCTGTCCATATGCTTATCCTATGCAAATTTCTCTTTAGACTACCATCTGATTTTCTTATGAGTAGGAAATCTAGAAAGGCAATTAATTCTGTTTTAGAGTTTCTCTTCGCACATGAACTTCATAGCGAAGAATGTGCATCATGGAATTGAGTTATTATTATTGTGTTCGTATCCAAATCATTATCACAAAGAATGAAGGTGTCATCCATCCATCCACCCTTAAGTATCTGTGCAGTTTTGAGGTTAAGAAGTTACAAAAAGAGAGAGACTATTTCGCTGATTTTTCTATTCTTAATACGTATCAGAATGAATTAACTGTCAGTGAGTCGTGTTGACCCTTGGATTTTGTACCAGCTGGTAGTGGTGTAACACCAGAAGGCAAGACACGGAAGCCAAGATATATATTTTCAAGTGATCAGACCGCTGTATATATATATACGCTTTATTTTATTTATTCTACAGCCTTGAATCTCGTATGATATCCTCTGGTTTATTATTACCGCCAACAAGTGTTCGTCCAGGCGATCATGGATCCCTTGTATATGATGAACATAGTCTTATTCACTATTATGATCAACTGAACGAGTGGCCTTCAACGACAGCTAATGATGAATGTTTTATAGCATTGATTAATGAATTATCCAGGTGAGTATTCCTCTCTCTCTCTCTTATCTCTCTTCCTCTTTCGCTTTGTTCGTGCTTCTTTGATCGGGTTACGTCATACGATTTTGCGGGTTTCCATCCCTTCATGATGACGTTACGCGTCGTCTACTTCCACAATCTATATATCCCTTCATTAAAATGTTCCATCATTTAGAGATTCATTGGAAGACCAAGGCGTAGTACTGGAGAGCAGTTTTATCCCTGGCTTAGGGCACCTTCCAGTTACAAGGTGACCTCGTAGACTATCCTGACACTGGAATCCGATCCAGTGGGCCATGAATTCCAAATTCTGCCAATTCACAACATACAGCGCAACTATCAACCAATGTTGTAGACAATCAACTGTTTTTGGTGTAGTTGTGTTCTCTGAGCTCTGGGTACTTTAGTTGAGAAGTTTTCATCGCCTTACTGGGCAACATCCTCAGAGGATTAATTCAATTTGAAGTGCGGATTTAATAATTCCCCTTGGAGTTTATTAATCATCTCTCCTGGTCACCTTGAACGTCGTGATTATTGATGATTGCTTTTGTGTGCTTTCTTCTCTTCTTCTAGTTCACTTGTATCGGTGTTGATTGGTTTCCTTAATCTGAAGTTTGACCTCATGTTCACGTGATTTCCTCCTTTTGGATTGGTTAATTCTCTCTATGTCAATGTGTCTATTTATTGATTGCGAATTCACTTGAATACCAGGCATCTAGAAATTCTCTGACATTTTTGGTGTTTTCCTCTGTCTAAGATTTGAACATTATCTCAAGTGAATTGGTGTCCATGGTTGTCTGTATGCAGTGATATGAAGGAGTGGATATCATGTCTTTTGATGACCGGCAAGTTTATGTTCATGGATGCGCGAAGACGAAGAGGGCGTTCAGTTTAACCGGTGTAATTTTTTTTTTCACAGCAGTTGTAATTTATTCTGTAGACGATGTTGATTTTACCATCTTTGGCTGTTGAGTCTTCTTTTGGTTGACATAGAGTCAGCCGAGTGAAGTGATATTGTTGGTTAGTGTGAGACATCAATTTCTTCAAAAGGTTTGAATAGTTTTACAGCGATTTCGGAGATGTTCTTTGTATATGATAGGACACTTTTCTTTGTGTTTTCTTTTGGGACCTTTGATTTGATTGGTTTGGTCTGTGGGTTGATGTCTTCTGATGAAGTTTAGTGGATGTCCATCTAGAATGGTGGACACATTTCAAACCTGACTGATGTGAGAATTCAGTCTGCACCAAAGAAAGAACTAGACATACTACACTAGTTACTAGTGTCCAATCAAAGTATCCACTACAGCCTTACTGGAGGTAAATCGCTAGCCCAGATAGCTTAGTGGTAACATCTGTGACTGCAGCGCTGGGTGACGTGGGTTCGAATCTCAGAGGGATGGGACATGAGTTTCTTCAAGGTTGCAGACATGCCTTGCTAACGAGTGCCAACTAACACGAAACCTAGGTCCAAGGCTTCCTAGTGATTGCCTCCAACCATCTAATATATCCGTAATTCTTTGGAAGACGTCCATGATATATTTTTTCTTCAATTTTCCTTAAGGCAGGAGTGGTGCAGTTAGTGTCCTAGCTCTCTTGAATTATGTTTCAATGCAACTCTTCTTGTGTGCCATTTATTGGATTGTTGCTGTTGTAATTGAGTATATGGTATATGTGAGTTAATTTTGTGTAAACTGGAGTTTCTAATTTTCCTATGGTTGTTCGCTTGACTAAGACGTCCAGAAATGGAATTTTGTCCCCGGATTCCTCTTGTCCTATTGTGAAGTTGATGTCGTTGAAGATGTTGATTATTCACTTGTATGTTTTGTCGTTTCTTTTGATTATCACGAATATGTCATCCACGTAACGTACCCCAGTAACTGTCGTCTCATCTGACGTGGTGAACCCCTTTGGTCACAACTTCTAGCCAGAACTCCAGATAACTTCTTGTATGGAGTCAGTCGCCAGTAAGCATCAGGTTAATTACCGAGTGTTGGTTTTCAGGGACATCGCCTTGTAACCTCAACGTCCTGGGTTCGAATCCTGGCAGATATGTATCGATGAAGAGTTCGAAATGGGTGCGAAGCGGCTATCCAATACTGTTTGGTTTTATAATGGTTTGTTTCCTAATTGTGTGGTGTCTCATCCGTGCTTTTCTTCGTAATCCTGCTTCACAGTAACTGTCAAATAGCGTGGACAGCTACTGATCGATCAACCGCCTTTACCACTGTTTTGACCCTCTTCAGGATTATTTTCCGTCTAGACCGTGTCTGTATCTCTTAATTCGTAGTCATGTATCTTCTCCCCTCATCGTCTAATATTTTATTGCCACAAGAGAGATGGTAAAACATCATGCATGGCCTTATGCGGTGGTGATCACTGCTCTGTTTCCGCACTTATATTGTCTGTGCGAAATGTGTGTTCTGACAGCAAATGTCTGTTTCTATCATCTACCACACTGTGTCACTCTAGAGCTCAATGAATATGCAGGAAATCTGACCAACTGGTTTCAAAGTAGAACTTTGCACAGATATGCAGCAGTTCGAGTTGCCACAATCCCTCAATGTACCACACAAAGCAAGAGAAGAGGATGAAGACAGATTCAAAAGAGAGATTATAAACAGAAGTGTGAGTGAAGAGAAAAGAATAGTAGTAATATTGAAGATCAATAGAGCTCTATTGGATATGACAGATCACAGAGATGGGATGCACCAGTGTCAGGTATTGACAAGGATGACTTTGAGCCATATCACCAATTGTCTCCAGCCGTCGTTGGTTCTTAAAGTCCTGAGGACCCCAACAAGACAGTAGCCTACACCTCCCTACATGACTGGCTAGCTGGCTGGCTCAAACTAACTGTTATGGATTCCACTGACTGATGAAGCCGTGTTTTTGTTTGACCACCACTAGCCAACTAACTCTTTTCCAACCTGATCCATCCAGTGTCAGTCAGCTAATATTGGCTGTTGTCGATAAAGGCGATGGCTGGGTATATCACATGCGTAACACATGTTTTAACCATCTCAATCGATGTGGCTGCTTCACACAATCTCGTCGATTGATTTTCCCTCCTCCTTACCCAGCACTCGACCGATAACGCCTCACCAACTCAATATTACTCACCCTATAACACCTACCGACTAATACGTATAGGAGATAGAACACAGGCACCTATGATCAAAGACAGTTAGCTAGCTAGCCTTTTCATGTCTTCCACTTTCAATGGCCATGTCTAGCTCCCAGCCAGCCGTCAAAGTGGATGGAGTGAACTGTTACTGAGCAGTACATATGCTCTGTGCTCGACAGCTGGAGATCACAATAGATCAGAGGACTGACTGCATCTTCGTGTTTATCTTTTTTTCGCCTTGTAAATAAATGACATCAGTGTGAGACTGATGAAACTGTGAGCCAATTAATTCATAGGAAGCTGCCTTAGAAATGTTTTGTATTTTTAATATTTTTCCTGTCCTTCGAAATTTTTCAGCTGTGTGATTGATTTTCCGGGGTAGGATCGCTAGACCCACTCCCAACTATCCACCTTTTCTCGGATATGGGACAGACTAGAAAACTAGAGAACTAGTGAACTAGTCGAGGTATTTTGCGTCGGCTGGGCGTCGAACCCCAGGCCACATACGTGGTTAATAAGCGTCCTATCTCTGTATCCACTGACGCCTTGTAAATGGTCAGCTAATAAATTCCTACAGCTCTTGCTCTGAATACCCATTGGTCGAAAACGAAATCTGATTCGATCACTTACTACGCGCAGTTGGGGACTGATGCTATTTCGTGGAGGAAGACTTAAATCTTCTAATAAAAAGCTTAGTGGAAAGTTGATTTTCGCCACGTTTTATAGACCAAGAAGATATACAGTTAAAACTTATGAAATGCGATTTCATTTCCGTTCATCCGTTCTGGCTGGCTGTGGTTGAGACAATACTTCCTAGATAAGTAAAGGAAGTGGTGAACTCCTTCCAATTTCTCCTGGTGATAGTGATTGGTGGTGATTGTTGTTGTTGTTGCTGTTGTTGGTTGGTCAGGCATCTTCATCACCTCCATATTTCTCTATGTTCACCTGGAGTCTTATCTTCGTTGACTGCTTCTTCAGCCAGTTTGTTGGTGTTCACCTGCCTGCAAGTCTTCAAGTTTGCATTAGACATTAGACGATATAAATTACCCGTCAAATCTAGATCTTCTAGAGTCTTCTTGTCGCTCCCGCGTACTTCTGTCTTGGTGAAGTTTAACAATAGCACCCCAGGAGTGCGAACGCTCCAATAACCTTGAACGCATGCTAGTCGTTGTCTAACGGCACCTAGTCATTATCATAGCTGAAATCTATTCACCAACTTAGGAGCAAATTTCACCCAAATCACGTTTTTAAGTACTGTCTGGACAGTGTGTTAATAGCTCGTTAGGGTTAGGGTTAGGATTAGGTTCCTAATTACCCAGTCAGAGAATTCACCAATGTGGGCTAAATGGGTAATTTTGGTTGGCAAAGACGTGGGCAAAAGGGGGTTAACATGTTACATAATTAACCCATTTTACTCATATCGGCCACTTTCTCCCCGTTTGCCCATATCCTAAAATATTTAATTGTCCCACTTTTTCCCGCGTTGCCCGATTTCGAACGAAAAACTGTCCACGTTTTTACCCACATATCCATCCCACGTGTCCAAAAGATAATCACCGACTGGGTAGGATTAAGGTTAGGGTTACAATTAGGGATAGATTTAGAGTTGATAACATTTGTTTTAATTTGTTTTGTCATCCACATTCCCCTGGTAAGTAGTCGTCGATCCTCTTACTGGAAACCACAGTAATCCAACCGAGGTCTTTTAGGGAAGACTGCACAACAGGATAAGAGAGATAAACAATTCACAAAAAACAGCTCATCTTTAGTCACCTTGGTGAATACCCATGTACAGAAACCAGTCTAACTTGGCAACTGATACTCCTCATTACAACTGGGAGGTATTTTTGAGTCACTTAGTCAGAGAAAGATACCTTGTTTAATATGTTTTCATGCATTTTCTTGTAAATATACGTCATGTTTTTTTGGGCGAAAATCCCTCATTTTTTATGATTGGTCGACTGAAGGTCATTTGTTTCCGTTCACATCCCTTTCAGACGCTATTGTTGAACTTTGCCCTTATCTTCTGTTATTTCTCTATAGTTTTCTATTATTATTATAATTATAATTATAGTTATAATAATAATTATTATTATTTGTCATATGTTTATAGATTTTCATCTGTCCTGCAGTCTGCTTATTCAAGCTATGAACCGCACTACATACTACAGTATGCCTTACAACTTACGTGAGTCCTCTCTGTTTATTGTTGTCATAATTTTGTTTTTTGGTGGTGGTGGTGAATGATGTTATTTTTTCCTGACTAGCTGCTACTTTTACCTTGGTGGTAAATCTGTCGCGCTTGCATATCACGCAATGACACGATGAAGCTACATTGTAACTGGTACTGATGTTCCTTACACAGGTCCTACTATAACATGCTAGAAAGGTTAATATGTGTGTAAAGCTTGGGCACTGTGGTAGTAAGTAATTCCATATTAGTTGGTATATTAGACGTATCTATCACACAGTGAGTGAAACAGTATCATTATTCACTGGATGACACAGTTTCGAACAAAATTTGTTTATTGTTCATAATCATATTATCACTTGTAATCACAAGACTTTGACACTTGAGTTTTATAGTTTTCTTTGTTCTCGTCTATTTGTCGTCGTTGAGGTAGTAGAATTTTCCGGATATCTGGGTGGACAGGTGTTGAATCATTCCTATTATATGTGTTTGCAGTTGATTCGATAAGCGAGGCTTCCGTTGTGAATTTCTCCCTCCACCCTGTGACATTAGATTTTAAAACTGTTATCTTATCCCATCCCATCCTATTGTATGGTTGTGTGTAATTGCATATGGTGTAGTACCTTAGCTGAACTATTCTCTAGATTTCTTATCTTATCATTCGGGTCAACTAATCTAGATCTTGCAAGGTTTTTAAATAATTCGCTAGTGTCACCTCGCATGTTCTACTATTTTGACCTATGCCTTCGACCTGACAATCATTGCAGGTTATTAGACAAACTAAATTGTTTTGTTTTAAAGGCTCCACAGGAACCTTTGACCAACATAGCTTGTTTCTAACTGAGTTTGTGAGTTTGATTGTCACTTTAATTCCTGCCTCGTTAAGAATTCTGCGTAAGGTTTCCAAGGTTCCTTCGTTGCATGGGATTACTACTGATGATTTAGATTACTTTTTGTTGTTGTTGTCACTATCTTGCGCATGGTACACATGCATGTCGTCGTTAATAATAGTCTTATTATTGTTACTATCACTTCTAGTATTATTTATTTTATTTTTACATTTTCCTACACAATCGCTGATTAATTTATCAGGGTAATTATGAGGTTTCAAAGCTTCTCTTATATGCCTCACTTCCTGTCTTAAATTTTCCTTAGTACTACACAGCTTTTGTGCTCTATCACTTAAAAATTTCACCAATCCTATTTTCACTGATATAGGATGGGATAATCCAAAGTCCAAATATCTGTTTGAATGTGTGGGTCAGTTTCTTGTAAACACACTAGTGTGTTCAACTGCCCATCTTCTTTACTTTTCACGCTACAATCTAACATTGGAAGCTCCTCTTTTTGATTGACTTTCCAATTCATAAGTGAATCGAATCGCCTCCACCTTTGAGTTAATATGTTCGAAAAATATTCTAAAATGTGTCATCTACATACCTGCACCATACTTATGGGGCGGTGGGACTGAACATTTCAATCGCTAAGTTTTCCCACTTATCCATGAATATATATCTGCCACAACCGGGGATATTGGTGACTCCATGGTATTTTTTCCTGACTAGCTGCCACTTTTAACTTGTTGGTAAGCCTGTGGGGCTTGCATATCGCGCAGTTACACGACGAAGTTACATTGTTACTAGAATTGATGTTCCTTACACAGGTCCTACTACTATACTATAGAGGGTATTTCGATGATAGTATTTAGACTGAAACCTCTAGTGATTATAACGTGGCGTGTTTTTACACTATCCTGTGATTGGACCCTAGTTTGTAACTAGTGTGCCATGTGTGTCTAGTCCTTTGTGTTTACTGCAGACTGAATTCTATCAGTCACGTCTGCAATGTGTGTCCACCTAGAGAGAAGTTAGGATACCAAAAAAAAAACGATAAGCAACATGGGACTCTCGCAATGATTCATCTAAGGGTCTATCGCCTACCTAATCAATAAGTATACTGAAGAAAATAGAGAAGGATCAGACACACACACACACGCGTGCTGTAGAGAGACCTTTGAGGGACACATCAGGCACCACCAACCAGTCAGGCAATCACTTGAGTAGATGCGGAATAGGAGATGACGGGTTGGGTGAGCGTAAAGCGTAGTTGGTCATGGAAGAGTTCGTGAGAGGAGAGGGAGCGATAATTACGCAACCATGGAGCCAGTTAGCTAAAGAAGACTGTAATACTGTGCAGCCCTTTTTTCACTCGGAATTTAAAGGAATAATAGTAATTCAAGAATTAGTTTGTAGAGATTCTATTTGTTTCAGGCTAGACCGCAGAGTGATATCAGTTAGAGAACCATTGAAAACCAGCCACAGGGAGTACTGCCAGACAGCTGTTTCGTCAGCCTAGTTTGGGAATCGTCGGCAGTACGCACCCACTGCACCGGGGTTCGAACCCAGGGCCTTCCGGTTACAAGGCAAGCTAGTTGACGACCATTCAGCCACTGGGACCCGACTGGTCAATGGCCAGTCCATGAATTTTAACTTCCACCCAATTCGTGATTTAGCGCGACTGTCACCAACCAATGTCATCGGTTGGAACTCCATCCTCACTCCCGACTGGATGGACCTCACTGGTCATGACTTCTCACTAGAACTCCAGGAAACTTCGTCCTGTAGCAAGTCACTCACTAGCGAGCATCAGATTAATTAATTTTCAAGAGTTTGGTTTGCAAGGATTAGATTTGTTTATACGAGTTTGATCACGGATTTATATCAGTTGGAGAACCATTGGAAACCAGCCACAGGGAGTACTGGACAGCTGTTTCGTCAGCCTAGTTTGAGACTCATCGGAAGTACACCTACAAACTAATTCTCGACCTATTAATCTGATGCTCGCTGGTGGCTGGTTACAGAACCTAACTGCCTGCCTGGATTTCTAGTGAGAAGTCATGACCAGTGGCGTCCATCCACATCGGGACTAAGGATGGAGTTTCCACCGATGACATTGGCTGCTGATGGTCGCGCTAAAATCACGAATTATTAGCAGTTAGAATTCATGCAGTGGCCATTGACGAGTCGGGGTCCCAGTGGCGGCTGTATGGTATGCGAGCTTGCCTTGGGTTCGAACCCACCCCACGAGGTGGGTGCGTACTGCGGATGCAGAGTCCCAAATTAGGACGAAACACAGCTGTCTAGTATTCCCTGGTAGTCATCAATGGTTCTCTAACTGATATCAGCCTATGGTCTAACTTGGAATAATAATAATAATAATGGTAAAGCAATCATTAATTCATTGACTGTGTGTTGCACTCATACCTATAACTGTTGTAATGATCACTGTGATTACTAAATTTGGCATATCTTTTACCGGCTTGTAATGATTGAAGAGAGAGATAATGGGAATTTGTTGTTTTTTCCTTTCTAGTTCTGCTATAAACTCTGCATGGAAACGCTTACCAGTCCTAACATGTTCAAGTAGAAATGACCAGTTGGTAAGTGGTATTTTTGTTTCTTGTTCTTGTTGTGTCTTGTGTTTATTGACAACATTTTCGGCGTTTTAATAATAATAATTCGTATATTCGATGGTGCGTCAGTGGGTACAATGACACTCTGCTTGCCTTACCACGCCACATGTAGTCTGGGTGCGTTTCCCAGCCGACGAACTACTTTGCGGGGATTTAATTGGTTTTTAAGATTTCATCAGGAGCTGACATCGGTTAGAGAATTTTTCGGAAACAAACAGAGAATGCTGGAAAGCCATCCGACTGATATCTGCTACCTTGACGGGGTGGTCGGGCTTGCACATCGCAATGATCCAACAAGCTACACTGGCTGAAACCAATGTTCCTGCAGGTCCTACCATGCCAGGAAGGTTGTTAGGATAGCGATTAGACTACAAGCAGTTACCGGCTTTGTGTACTGCTGGGGAACAGGGATGTAACAGCAGTAAAATGTTTCCCTCAGATGACCAGCATGCCAGCCAGCTATGCTGTCTCTCCACTCAGGACAAAAGGTCTTAGAAAAGGTCGACCTCTAAAATTTTAAATCATGACTTACCCTACAGTGGTCCGTAACCGGCGGTAAGTTTACTAACACGGAACCAATCCAAGAAACCAGTTCATACAGGCCGTGTGTGACAGGCCTCAAGCAATTGTTCTCTGAACTCTGAGGTCACGCAAAACTAACTCTCTTTCCATATCAGGTACCCGAATAGTCAATCAACTTCCATGGTGTTGTCAGCCGGGAAGTAACAACGGCCCACACACTTCCAAAAGCACACGAAGCCTCCCCGAGCTGGACAGCCGTCTATGTCGTCAACCTAGTTCGCGACTCTGCTTCAACAATATACACCCACCTCCAGGGTTCGAAACTAGGACCTTCTAGTTACATGGGACATTCAATTGGGTCCCAGTGGCTTAGTAATCTACCAGGTCGACTTGTAACTGGAAGACTCTGGATTCGAATGCCTGTGGTGTTGCGTTCTGATAAACTGTAGTCCCAAACTAGACTCACAAAACAGTTGTCCAGTTATATTCCCATGTCCTCCAATCTTAATCTAACCAATCTCAGCTCATGATGAAATCCTGTAACCTAATAAACTTTGCCTAGCCCAAAAAAGAGGAATAGTTGGGCGGGCATCAAGCTGACAACTTACACCGTGCATAAACAAAACCACGTCTACTGAGGCATCAAAGCATAAAGCCTGTATGATTTTCCATTTAGACGCCCTTACTTGACACATAATTGTTAAAATTATAGATCTTGTTCATCCTTTCCATGTTTGTCATTCATAGAATCATTTGTATTGGAAATACTACTATTATTTTGACTTAATGCACAATTGTGATATGCACAGTTATATCATAGGAGTGACAAAATACCATCATTGGTTTATATTTTAACATTTTACGAGTTGATCACGGAGTGATATTAGTTAGCGAACCATTGAAAACCAACACTGGAGTACCGGACAGCTGAAATTCATTCACCGAGTTTGAGAATCATTGGCAGTAAGCACCCACATCATGGGGTTCGAACCCAAGACCTTCTGGTTACAAGGCAAGCTGGCTCGTATACCATTCAGCCACTGGGACCCGATTCATTGGCCCATGAATTCTTTATTATTTATTATTTTTTCCTTCACGTTACCCAGTGGAACATAGGGCTTCTAGCCTGGAGGCTTAAAATTCCAGTAGCAGTGGTGTTTACTTTTACTGGATGGGGTTGCTAGCCACCTCATGCCTCCCAACCTTCCCTCTTTACCAGTCTTATTACTGGTTTAGTGAGGTAAAGAAGTGCGTCGGCGGCCGTTGATCGAACCTCGGACCACATGAGGCGTAGTCGGCGATCATTCTACCGATGCACATGCCATCGACGCACATATGTGATTAGTCCCCTTTTAATGTTTTCGTCGTTTTCTCCAGGATCAGTTGAATTAATAAATACAACACATAGAGATGTGTGGTAAAACTATCTAGCTTCTCCTATGTTTGAGTCCCACTCAATCATATGTCGGCAAATGCATAATATTAATTCTTTGTTTCTTTATTTTTATTTGTTTTTTCTTTTTTTTTTTTAAATTTTAGTTACGCGCATTTATTTTTCTAGCCTCAAGAAATGTACTTGCCTCTTGTCTTCAATTAATGGGAATTATGCCTTTGAAAGCGATTTAATATATATATTTAGCAAAAATATCTACGATTAACTTTTTATGTAGTCATTTATTACAGATAGATTATTTATTTTGTAATATTTCAAATAGTAATACATTTTTTTGTATGTGTGGATAATATCAGAAATTATGTTTTGGCCATTGGGTTAAGATGAAGAGGGCTAAGATGGTTGGTGCCAGCAAGTCCTAATCGGAGCATGGAGTTAGTTATCATCTTAAGGAACAATACCCTGCCTCTCACCCAGTCCTTCGCGAGCCATTGACTTGAAGCAATCTGATTCGCAAGGCCGGTGTTGAGGAGCAACTACGTGCATATCCCCATGATTTCCGTTGAGATGAAAACACGTTTATACATGCATGATTCAGTGCCACCTAATGCTGGAGTCGATGTACACCAACAGATAAATTTGGAATCAAGATTTTCCGGCGCCCCCCAGCCTAAGTCTATCCACCAATCGTTAAAATGTAAAGAGGATTACAGTATCATACTACTGATTCCTCGATATAAGTAGTTAAAAGCTACATTCATCAACCACTAAAGCGTAACTGATCAGATAAAATTGATGACCACCAATATCCTCGGTTGTAGCAGATATATTAATGGATAGATGGGAAAACTTGATGATTGAAACGCTCAGCCCCAGCACCATATAGGTATGGTGCAGGTATGTAGATGACACATTCACTGTACTTAGAACACAGGATATAGATAGATTTTTCGAACATATCAACTCAAAGGTGGAGGCGATTCGATTCACTTATGAATTGGAAAGTCAATCAAAAGGGGAGCTTCCAATGTTAGATTGTAGCGTAAAACGGAAAGAAGGTGGGTAGTTGAACACACTAGTGTGTTTACAAGAAACTTACCCACACATTCAAACAGATATTTGGACTTTGGATTATCCCATCCTATATCAGTGAAAATAGGATTGGTGAAATTTTTAAGTGATAGAGCACAAAAGCTGTGTAGTACTAAGGAAAATCTAAGACAGGAAGTGAGGCATATAAGAGAAGCTTTGAAATCTAATAAATACCCTGATAAATTAATCAGCGATTGTGTAGGAAGATGTAAAAATAAAATAGATAATAATAGTGGTGATAGCGATAATAACATTAATATTAATGACGACATGCATCTGAAACATGCGCAAGATAATAAGAATAAGGAATCTAAATCGCCAGTGGTAATTCCATACAAAGAAAGAATCTCGGAAACCTTACACAGAATTTTTGACAATACAGGGAGGAATAAAAATGACTGGCATTCAAACCAAACACAAACTCAATTAGAAACAAGCTTTGTCGGTTAAAGCGTTGATCCTTTGGAGCCTTTAAAACAAAACAATTTAGTTCGTCTAATACCCTGGTGGAATGATTGTCGGTGAGGTCAAATACATGGGTCAAAGTAGTAGAACAGGTGCAGTCAGACTGACCGATCATAAAAACCCAGCAGCAAAATCTAGATTAGTTGACCCGAATAAGATAAGAAACCTGGAGAATAGTTCAGGTATACTACTCACTACATGCAATTACATACAACATGGGATGGGATAAGATAACTGTTCTTAAATCTATTGCCACAGGGTGGAGGCAGAGATTGATAAGTGACTGAGGCTTTGTTTATCGAATCGACTATAAGCACGTGCAATAGGAATGATTCAACACCTCTCTAGCCAGATATCTGGAATATTCTGCTACCCCAACGACGACAAATAGGTGAGGACAAAGAAAACTATAAAACTCAAGTTTCAAAGTCGTGCGATTATAATTGATGCTATGATCATGAACAATAAAATTCTCCGTGTGATCTTAGTTCGGACAGTCACTCCATTTTAAATCAATGAGTCGGAGGACACAAACGTCATCTAACCTGGGGGGATTGTGAAAACTACTTAACTGTACAGGTAGCTTAGGTATGAACGTGTTAGGCGTGTGTGAGGCATGCAAGCTACAACTCAATCTCAATGATTGAGAAGTTGTTTGGCAACACCGTGATCAAGATTTGAGAATATTCCGGGAAACGTCAAATTTATTCTACTAAATGTTCATGAATTCTGGATTTGATTGTATTATGCGGGGTACTCTCAGTGGTAACAATTTTGATTATCCAAAACTCTTGAACTCGTCGGTGGCGTAGCAGGTAGGATGCTCGACGACCATGCACATGGTCGGGGGTTCGATCTCCGGCCGACGCAATCCCTTACCTCTCTAAGCCAGAAATAATGCTAGTGAAGAGGAAAGGTTGGGCATGAGGCTAGCAACCCCGTCCTGTAAAATAAACACTGGTACAGAAACTTCAAGTCACTTGCTTGAAGCCCCTATGTCCCACTGGGGAACGTGAAAGAAAAAAAACTCTTGAACCAATCAAAAGTTGGGAAATATTTTTTCAGTATTATATTAAGAGATGTTGCTCACTACACACACACACAATGATATCGAATAGTGGAGTGATAGACTTGACGTCAAAATGAGCAAATGTAAAACATGGGAGACACGAAAAGAAGACAAAGAAACACGGCGAAATTCAACAGTAGCGCCTCAGGAATGGGAACGCTTCAATGACCTTGAAGACATGTAGATGTCGTTGTTGGCTGACGGCACCTGTGATTATCATAGCTGAAATATCATCGCTATTCACCAACTTAGGAGCAAATTTCACCCAGATCACGTTTTTGAGTACTGTTTGGAAAGTGTGTTAATAGCTCGTTAAGAATAGGGTCACTGTTAGCATAAGGGTTGTAATTAGGGTTAGGATTAAGGAGAGCTTTAAAGTTGATGATATTTATTTTAATTTGTTTTGTCATCCACGTTTCCCTGGTAATTAGTCGTCGATCCCCTTACTGGAAACCATAGTAATTCAACCGAGGTCTTTTAGGGAAGACTGCACAACAGGATAAGAGAGATAAACAATTCACAAGAAACAGCTCATCTTTAGTCATCTCGGTGAATACCCATGTACAGAAACCAGTCTAACTTGGCAACTGATACTTTTTCAATATAAACGGGAGGTATTGTTAAGTCATTTTTTAGTCAGAGAAAGGTACTCTGTTTAATGTGCTTTCATGCACTTTCCTGTAAATATACGCAAATTCTTTTTTGTCGCGAAAATTCCTCCTTTTTTATGATTGGTCGCCTTAAGGACACTCGTGCGTTCATATCTCTTGAGACGCTTTTGTTCAACTTTGCCCGAAACACAATACGAAGGAAGGTCAGAGAAGTAGCAAGCAAGCACAACACGAAAGATCCGTACAATTGATGATTTGGCGATAAGTTATACATGATTTCCCTGTATGTAGAGATATCAAATTCCAGATAAACATTCCGTTACCAACCACTCTTGTCTTCTACTGTTACTACAGTAATTGCGGAAGGAAACAGTGAACAATACATCTCATCCAGTGAAAACTGGCCCCACCTGATTGTAGTTTGAAAATTCTTTGCTGATTTGTAGGGTTATCCGATTTTAAACCATAGCTGTTGCTTTGTGATAATTGTCATATATATCTGATGTTGTATTGACCTGTCACTACCACACTGGATTGTCATTCATGAGATGAATATTACTGAACTTTCAGCAGTAAGGTGGTGGTAGGTATACAAGCATGTGAAGCAGCAGCAGCAGCTATGCAGCTGAAAGATTCACCTACTGATTGAGAATACGATCTGCGGAGATAAGTGGAGGGAGGATGGTCTCTGTGACTATCTTTGAGTGATGAAATGCGAATTGCCACAATTCTAGCAGGACTATCTGGATGTTTCCTTTTTTAGATTATCGGTGGTTATTACGCGAGTAACTGGGACGATAGAGAGGTGGGGGACCAGAGGGTGATACGTAGGTTTAAGAGTTCTGGTTAACTGCATTAGCATTTAATAATAATTTATATTTCAGTAAACGGGTGTTTACAAGAAATGTATGCCATTTTTACTGGCATGATCAGTAGTTACGTTATAAATTACAATCGTGAAGCATAAAAAAAATTAATACTTTTACAAAAGTTTACAAAATTGTTCGATAATGGTATGAGCAATCAGAACAGGTTCGTATAAATATTTAATTGTAAACCCTTCACCATCAAAGTTGAGCGACATCAACCAAAACTTCCTTCCGTTTCCTGCTAATAGTTATGGTCAACCAGTGAACCGCGTATATTTGGGTAAGTGCTTTGTCGCCACGTCATATTAAAAGCTGTTTCAGGAAGAGAAGAACGTCTTGGGAAACACAGCTGCAAGTATCCAGTTAAACATATAAAGAAGTATTGTTACTGCAATAAGTAATTTTCAGGCCATATGCTGCCAGGAACCAGACTAATGGCGAATTAATCCATATGAAAAATGACAATTGGAGCATTTAGGAGCTGGAAATTATCGCCATGCGAGTCAGTGTGATTTCAAATGCAACCATCAGCATGCGTGTTCATTATTTCTTAAATGACCAGATTTATTGGCGCTGAACAGATAGTTATTGGGATTTTTTATTGGTATAAAGGTATATTCCACAGCTGTAATCCTGAATGCTTCGTGGAGGAAGTTAATGCGTAATGCTCGAGGCAATTGAAAGATATGGGACCAATAATGTTTGCAGATCATTTGTCATTATAAGTGGTCAAATATCTAAACTCTTTATTCTCATTCAAAAAGTCATATAGAAGCTAAAATGGTGAGAGCAAAGAAAAAGAAGACAAACGACAGCAGCACAGAAGAAAGCAAGTGGGGTCCTCAAGAAGTGGATTACAAATTCATGAATATATATATATATATAATGCGTTGGTGGCACAGCGGTTAGGACACTCGCCGACCATGCATACGGTCCTGGGTTCGACCCCTGGCGGATGCACTACTTTATCTCTCTAAGCCAGAAATAAAGCTGGTAAGGAGGAAAGGTTGGGCATGAGGCTAGCAACCCCATCCTGTAAAAATAAACACTGCTACAGAAACTCCAAGCCTGTAGCGTGAAGCCTTACGTTCCACTGGGCACGCACAGGAATAATATATATATATATTTTGTGTAGAAACTAAGATTATGTTGATACACTACAGTGTAGCGTCCAGATTCGGCTAAACTCTTATAAATTGGTGTGTTAGAAATGTATTCCAACCAATGTGGGTGAATTTATAATTTAGACGAGAGAGAGCTCAATCGAACGCACCATTTATAAAGATGAGAATTATGTACGACTGAATTTTGAACAAATTACTTTAAAAGTTTGTTGTCAGATGTCTTCCTCGACAGCCTTGTAGTGTACTACTGGTGTACTTCCTTATTTAAATTAATATGAAACAGTTTTTTTTTGTTATGGTGTCATGTTCAGTGTATGTGGTATTCTTCCTCAGTTGGTGGACTTCATGGTGTTTGAGTTGTTCAAATGATGGGGATTGAAGAAATTCAATTCATGTAGCAATCAGCTTCAAAAATAAGATCCGGATTTTCAACTCCAATGTGAAGTCAGTCAGTGCTACTCACTATACGGATCAGAGACTCGCACTGCGCGTCATAAAGAGCATCTCAAACAAACTACAGACCTTCATTGACAGTTGTCTTCGCTCAATACTCAAGATCAGATGACCGGAAAAGATCAGCAAAAGAGAGGTATCTCTGGGAGCGAACCAACATAGCAGGAACCGATTGTGAAACAAATAGACAAGAAAAGATGGAGATGGATTGGCTGGCCATACTCTGAGGAAACCATCAAGTGGGTGACATCACTAGACAAGCCATCGCTCGAGTGGAACCCAAATGCAATGGGAAGCGGCGAGTTGGTCGTCAGTGCAAGGGTGAGGGTGACTTGGAGGAGGTCATGTGAAGAGGAGATGAAAGCATGTGGGCAGACATGGAGACAGGTGAAGACTCTAGCAGAGAACCGAACGCAATGGAGACGTTTGGTTGAATCCCTATGTTCCTCTAGGAATTAAAGGAAACAATAATAATTCAGGTAGGCATTTCGCTACCTGTGTTGTAGTGAACAGTCGTCACCAGCGGGGATTACAGCAGGTCGGGTGTGAGAACAAATACACTCTCCACCGATGATACTGGCTAATACCAGTTTCGGTATATTGTGAATTGGCAGAAGCTGGGATTCATAGGATGATCAGTGAGTGTATCGGGCCCTAGTGGCTTAATGGACCACAAGCTCTATTTGTAACTGGAAGGTTGTCGTTTCGAATCCTGACAGTGGGTGCGGAGGAGCAGAGTCCCAAACTGCGCTGACGAAACACCTGGCTTGTCCATTGCTCCCTGTTCGTTTCACGTGGTTCTCTAACTGAAATCAGCTCTTGATGAAACCCTGTTACCAATCAAATCTCTGCAAACACTGTACACACATCTGTTTCCTTCTATTTTTGGAGTTTTCATCAGTGCGAACCCACTACCCCTACCAGGGATGATCGAAGCAGGGAGCTTCAGTTTACGACGAGATCAAACTAGTTGACCCTTCAGCTAATTGGGTTGGTGGAATTTAATGAATGCCCTGTGAATTCTATCTTTCGTCAAGTCGTGTTGTGTAGTGCTGCCACCAACCAATGTGTCTTTGATAAGCGCCCACTTCACACCTTGACATGGTGAATCCCCCTACTGGTCATGATTTCGCAGCATATCTTTCGGTTGTTCACCCATTTGGCCATCATCAGTGACCTGAAGAGATTGATGTATATTTAGATGACGGAATTAGTGGGGATTTGAATTCATATGATTTCAATGGTTAGGTTAGGTTTCGTTCCTCAACAAATACATCAGTAAGAGCAGCTATTAATCGGGACTGAGACTCAGTATTATACATAGTGACTGTCGTGGAACACAACTATCACTTATTAACAAGTCTGTGAAAATGTGTATAAATTTGGATGGGTATTACATTGATTGGTGAACATTACTATGGCATGCTCCAAATCTTTATCAGTCCCACTCAACAGTTATATCACAATGGCACGTGTAAGGTGATACACAACGGAAAACTCAGCGAGGCGTTCGAAGTGAATGCAGAAGCAAGACAGGACTACTTATTGTTGTGGGCTGGATCATACGTCAGGTTGTGTTTAGGGAGTGAGAAGGTAGAAACGCGCTGGACCGACAAGAAGACTCTAGAAAAAAATTCAAGAACTTACAGGCGAAAACAGAAAGACAAGCTAAAGAAGCAGGCAGCAAAGACAGGAAGGACTCCAGATGAACATAGAGAAGAGGTAGGTAATTAAGATAACCAACCAAAAACAGCAAACAGCACTAATCACTATCAACGGGAGAGATTTGATAGAAGTTACTTCCTTCACCTATCTGGGAAGTTCAGTTTCAACCACAGGTAGTGAGAACGTATGATGTCAGCACCAGTCAGAGTGGATCGGAAAGGCGAAATACGCCTTCATCAACCTGAAACCAGTTTGAAAATCTTCTGTACTCCTCGGCATAAAGAGCCATATTTGGATTTTTAACACCAATGTGAAGTCAGTCAGTCAGTTCTTCTCTATGGGTTAGAAACTTGACACGCGCGTCACGTATTAGAATAGGGAGAGGTAAAGAAGAGTTCAGCAGCTGCCATCATGCCATCAACTTCACGTCGGAATCAGAGATTAACTCGGAATTCCATTTTTTTGGATGTTTTTCTAAAGAGGAGATCTGATGCTTCTCTACAAAGATCAATCTACAGGAAACCAACATGGAATGGTCAGTACACAAATTTCCATAGCTGGGTCCCTTTGAGAAGAAAGAGAAATCTGATCCATTCCTAAACCTCGAGAATAAAGAGAATATGTTCAAGTGATACAATCGATGGGTAACTGGGGCGACTCAGACAAGTCCTCAAAGAGAATGGATATCCTCCAAGATTTATCGAGAAAAACATGAAGCCAAGGGAAAAACCTGAAAGAATACAGACGGTGTCGAAGAAACTATTGTTTATGAGTGTTGAATTTAAAGGTGATAAAGCACAACTGAGATCCTAAAGAATCGCCTATGCAGGTCACTGAAGAAAGCCTTCTTTATGGCTGAGCTACGTATCAATTTCTACAGCCGACAAATGATCAACGGATGTGGGAAGGATAAACTGCCGCTTTGGGCAACCTTAATGTGTGTTTATAAATTCACCCGCTCGTGTGGAGCTAGTTATATTGACCGCACAAAGCGAACACTTTCCACAGGCATCTCTGGACATTATCCGGCATGGTTAGCAAAGGAACAGTGTAAGACAATTATTAGCTCAATTCTCGAGCATTTGGTGAACTCAGGCCACATAGCTCCACCAGAGTCGTCTTTCAAGATCATCTACAAAGTGAAGTCAAATGGAACAAAGGGCGTCAGGTTTCGGCTTTTGTGTATGGCGGAGGCTCTGGGAATTCATCAATACAACGCTGAACTCTGTATACAGAAAATGTTTGTCCAGTCTCTTACTCTACCTTGGTCTTAGCCTTCTCACTAATCGTTCCCTGTTAAAAAAATTCACTATTATCACTCTCATATGCTCCTCTTGGATATTTTCATACTCTCTTCACACTTGTTAAACTGACACTCAAATACCTTTATTCTGAATTAATAGCAATTTTAACCTTATCAAATGTCTATCTTTGTTCCGTTGAGTACCAGATGATTTACAACTTTTAATTCTCACTTCTAAAGCCACTTCTGAGTAATTATATCAATTATGTCACCCCCTATTACTCAATAATAGACCACTATACATTTTTGTAAGTATAAGTACGACTGTACAGCCTCTGAAGATGATTTCGTCGATAAAGATAAAGAACAATTTATTTTAAGATTAGGGTTAGGATGTATATCTTTTTCCTAAATCTTGAACTTTATGCCGAAAAAAAAACAATAAGAAGACGTAGTTTATATTCTGAAATGATTAATGTGTAATTGAGCAATACATTTCGGACATTCTGATCAAAAACACACACGCGCAAACATGAGTGGTTGTCATATACATTTATATTGAAGGCAAGATAGCATAAATTATTACAATAAAAGATTTAATAGTGTGAAATATTCCCATATCCCATGAATTAAAAGTCAATCTGAACGAAGAATATTCATTTCACAATAATTTCTCCTCTTCAGGTCCTTACAATTATAAAATATAATATTTCTTGTCGTTACAATAATGATAGCCAGTTAGTTATGCGGTGGATACATTTTTTTTAAGGTAGAATAACAGATTTGTTATGGGGTGACAAAATAAATAGTCGTATTTGTGTGACAAATGTTGTGCTAGTTGGCTGAAATCGATTACAAAATATTTCGGTGAGATGGGAGACAATAGTGGTGATTAGTCATAATAGATTTGTAGAGTGTGGGGTAGGAAAATTGACAAGTCAGTTAAAGGTTATAAAAGATGTCAGGTGAGTGACTAGTACAAAGTGGTATGTATTAAAGAGGAGGAGATAGTAAGACTGTAATGAGAGATTCATAATGAAATAACGAATGTGTGAAATGAAACAGGTGGAGGCATATCTATTGAGGGAAAAGAGATAATATCACTAATAATAAGTCCGGATAGTATAAATGGAAACTTCGATAGTATTGAGAGAATGTTTGCATGAAGGGTATAAATTATGATGAATAATAATAATAATTGTAATAACAAGTAAACAAAGAAAAAACAAAACCAAGAGGGCTTAAGGGTAGAAGCACTCTTTATGAGAAGAAGAAGCATCAATCCAAGTTTGGTCAAGGTAGAAACAGCGTCTGGAAGTGTTCTTTTTATTTTGATACCCCATAACTAATCTATTACAATACAGATCAAATTGTGTACAGATCATTTTCACAAGTAATGAGTAAGACGGTCGGTCGGTCGGTTTTCGACATAGAACTTCGCACATATGTGCGGCAGTTCAAGTCGCCACACTCCCTCCTTTTAGCACACAAAGGAAGAGAAGAAAGTAGGAGAAATGCATAATATAGACAGTAAACAGAGGTGTGAGACAAAGGAATAGTAATAACGGAGAATAAAACAGTTTAATTGGAAATCATAAGTCACAAGGAGTGGATGCATCTGCACCAGCCATTGAGAACGATCACTTTGAGCCATGTCACCAATTGTTTCCAACTATTGGTTTTTACCGTCCCGAGGACCCCAACCAGTCGGGAAGTCTACACCTCCCGACATGGCTTAGACTAACTGTTGTAGATTTCATTGACTGGTAAAGCCATGTTTTTGTTTGACCGGCACTAGGTCTTTTCCAGCCTGACCCTATATCAGCTAACATTGCCCATTGTCGAGGAAGGCGATGACTAGGCATACGTAACACATGTCCTAAGCATCTCAGTCGATGTAATTTCACAGTCTCGTCGACTGAGTAGGAAGATGACACTAGGGAGTGGGGCAAGAAAAAGGAAGGAAGGAACCTCATCTCTAAATTGGATTATTAAGGCATGTTCGAGGTAATAACAAATAATTTTTCCTTGCATAGTACAAATTTAAGTCTTTTCATGGTCAAGGCTCCAACGAATTTAAGTATGTAACCCAGCGTTGTTTTATATGTGTCTTTAAAGGCATCATGGAAATCAACTTTGTGACCTGTATCCAATGATGCGCCGCGTTAGAAATGATGTTGGACATCTATTTCCGGGATGAGCTGTATCCGGGACACATGTGTTCACGGCAGAACCCCTTGGTGTCTGCAGGTCAGGGGTACGGAACATATTCCGTAGTGGCTGTAATAACAAATAAAATCACCGGATGCAACTGATTCCGGAAATAGATGCCCACCTTCATCAACATATAGCGAAGCACATCATGGAGACCGGTCACAAGGGGTAGATTTCAATATTACCTTTAGACACATATTTAAAGCGAGGTTGAGTCACATACTTAAGTTAGTTGAAGCCTTGGCCATGAAAGGACACAAAAACTTGTCTTATCTATCCAAAAGTTTTTGTTATTATTATTTTAAGTCTGCCTTGATAATTGAATTTGGAACCAACCAAGGTTCACCTTGGTCCTCCTTCTTCCTCTTATCCCACACTTTTACGTCATCTTCCCACATCTTATTTGTAAACCTGACCTGTACACAACTTGACCTGTATTGTAATGATTCATGCTACCCCTTACCTTCTATATAAATGTGCATGACAAGTACTCGTGTGTGTATGTGTGATCAGAATGTCTGAAATTTGTTTCAGAATATAAATTACGTCTTCGTGTATTGTTTTTTGTCGAAATTCATAACGGAAACTAATTGCTTAAAAATTTCTCCCAAATGACTCAAATTCGTCTGCTTTAAATAAGAGACTGGCGGGTTATACAGCTCATAGTTTAACTTTTACATCTTCTACAATCAATGGCTTCTACTCATCTGATTGTAATGTTATTCATCCAATTGATTTAACTCTTGAGCAGTTCTTTAGTTAAACGAAAGACAAAAAATTAACATTACAATCAGTAAACATGTGTGTGTGTGTGTAAAACTTGGGCATTGCGGTAGTAAGTAATTCCATATTATCTTCAAGTGTTGGTTTGTAGGGATTTGATTGGTTACAGGATCTCATCATGAGCTGACATCAGTTCGAGAACCATTGGAAAACCTGCCAAGGAGTACTGGACAGCTGTTTCGTCCTAGTTTGGGACTCTTCAGCAGCACGAACCCACCGAGATTCGAAACCAGGACCTTCTGGTTACAAGGCGAGCTCGTATACCATTAAGCCACTGGGACCCGATCCAATGGCCAGCCCATGAATTCTAACTTCTGCCAATTCACGACATAGCGCGACCCCTAGCCAATGTCTTCGGCGAGTATTTGTCCTCACGCGCGACCTGCTGCACCCTACTGGTCACGACTTCTCACTAGAACCCCAGGTGACTACCCACCTGAATAGGGCAAGTCGCTAGTGAGCATCTCATTGATTTTCAAGTGTTGGTTTGTAGGGATTTGATTGGTTACAGGATTTCATCTCATAGTGAGTGAAACAGTATTATTTACTGGATGACAATATTTCAAACAAAATTTGTTTATTGTTCATAATCATATCATCATCAGTTATAATCACACGACTTTGAAACTTTTTGCCCTGGAATGTTTGCAGCGGACCCGAAGGAAATGCTAGAGATGGGTTGTATGTCGCTGCTGTAGTTCCGACTGCCAATTTGGCATCACGATGATAAGCTCAATCAATTCAAATTCTGTATAGACGTGGAAACAATTAATTCTATGTAAAAGTACTTGACGGTATGGAAATAGAACTATGAGGTGCCAGTATCACCTCCATTGCCGCGAATGATGTAACTGTAATCTACAATTTATCAATGTCATCGTATCAATTTAAATGAGTGTTTTTGCGAAATTAAACATGTCAGGTGTTGGTTTGTAGGGATTTGATTTGATTGATTTGACAAGTTTAATGATGCACATTCAGCAATAAACTTTACCATAGAGAAAGAAAGTAATGATAGTATCTCATTCCTAGACGTCTTCATGGCAAGGAAAGATGATGGCAAACTAAGAAGGAGTGTGTATAGGAAACCTACAACAACAGGTCAGTACACCCATTTTTTGAGTTTTGTACCTTTGAAATATAAACGTAACCTGGTAAAGTGTCTGGTTCATAGAGCTAAGTTAATATGTTCAGACGACTGCCTCAATGAGGAGCTTAAGATTATTAAAGAATTACTTAGAAAAAATGGTTATCCAGATAACTTTATTGAGAAGAATATGAATTCAGCACCAAAGAGAGTCAGTATTGCTACAGTTTCGAAAAAGCCAATGTTCATAAAATTGCAGTTCCTCGGTGACAACATCAGTGAAATCATAACACAGCGCTTGAAGAATGCAGTTAAAAGAGCTTATTATGCAGCAGAAGTACGTTGTCTCTTCAAAACCACCCTTATTCTATGTTCGAGAAATAAGGACAAACTACCTAATTTTGCCTCTTCTATGTGTGTCTACCAGTTTGACTGCAGCTGCGGAGCCAGCTACATTGGGCGTACAATTAGGCAGTTTCATCGTCGTATTTCTGAACATCATCCAGCGTGGTTAAGCAAGGGACAAACAAAATCTATTGGGAGTTCTATTTTAGCACACCTTGTTGATACTGAGCACAAGGTTGATGTGAATACTGCATTCAAAATTATTTATCGCATTCCGACTAATCTCAACTTTGCTCTAAGAGTTCGTCTTCTACAGACAGCTGAAGCAATCGGAATCCACCTTAAGAAGCCAAGCCTGTGTGTACAGAAGAAATTTGTACAGCCACTTTGCTTACCGTGGCCATCCTTACAAGACAGGACTACGTCGCCCCCCTCCCCCTATTAAATTATAATTGTCCTAATTATTTTATTTTAATTTTATTTTGACCACTTCATCTTTAATTACGTGTTATTCTTGTAAAATTAATTTATTCTATCCATTTCTACTTTTTAAATGTGTATTGATTTTCTGCGTTAATTATCTACCCATTAACATTTTGACACTGTTTAAATATCGTTAACAAACATATCACCACTTGTTTGGTAAATTGTTGTGTACTGTAAAAATGCTATATATATTAGAGTAGAGCCAGAGAAGAGGATCTAATTGAAAAGTAAATATTTCTTCGCTCAATCTTTTGTGTTTTCCAAATGTCTAAATGGGGATATTTTCTATATTGATTTGATTGGTTGAAGGATTTCATTATGAGCTCATATTAGTTTAGAGGACCAGTGGAGAACAAGGCTCAGGGAGTACTGCCAGACAACTAACTAGGTGTATCTATCGTCAGCCTAGTTTAAGACTCCGTCAGGACTCGAGCCCAGACAGAACCTTCCGGATACAAGACGAGCTCGTAGACCAAACAACAGCCACTGCGCACACATCTAGTAGCTAGCCCACGAATTCCAACTTCTGCCAATTCACGATATCGCGTGATTGGCATTAGCCAGTATCATCGAAGGCGAGTATCTATCGTTTTACCTGACCTACTGCACCTTACTGGTCACGACCTGTCAATAGAAACCACGAAACTACCTACCTACTTGTACAGGGCAAGTGGCTAGTAGAGCATCAGAGTGATATTCAAGTGTTGTTTAGTGTATCATGAGCTGATATCGGTTACAGAACCCATTGGAAATGGCAGAAGACGGAATTCATTGGTTGGCCATTGGATTGAGTCCAAATGAGTGGTTTAATGGTCTACGAGCTCACCTTGTATAACCGGAAGGTTCTGAGCTTGAACTCTGGTGGATGGAGGGTGAGTACTGTTGAAGTGGAGTCCCAAAGTAGGCTGACAAAACAGCTAGTTGTCTAGGAGTAAGTACTCCATGTGGCTTGTCTTCCAATGGTTCTCTCACTGATGTTAGCTCATAATTGAACTATCACAGCTGAAATCTCAGTGATCTTAATCGACCAATCAGAATTGAGATGGGGGAAAGACTGGTACATTCATCAAAAAAAATATAATAAAATCGTTAAAAACATGATATTAAACTGGATAATGCTCTCTGATATGTTATAGATAGAATTGATTCCCAATTTGTCTGAGGATGATCGCCAGAGAAACCATACCATACTCGATGCATGTATTCATCGCCATGACTACTCAACGACATCCTCGGTTGTTTTCTTCAACCTATACCGAACTAGTGCACGTGCCCGTGGTTGGATCCATAAGATGATGAATACAACCCAGAGATGACAATTGGTTGTTTCCCGTTCACTGGTCAGTATATATGTGGTAGGAATCAGCTTTAAATTGTAATCATCATACGATTGATCGTGTGACCGGATGACTATGAAATATCATCCCCTTTTTCTCACCTTCGTCTCGGTTAGAAAGCCAATCAGTCAGAATATTCAAGTGTTGGTTTGTGGGGATTTGGTTGATTGGTTACAGGATTTCATCATGAGCTGAAACTGGTTAGAGAGCCATTGAAAAAGCTGCACGGAGTAATGGACAGCTGTTTCGTCCTAGTTTCAGCAGATTCGAACTCCGGTGGATGCGTACTGATGACAGTCCCAAACTAGGCTGACGAAACAGCTGTCCAGTACTCCCTGCAGGTTTTCCAATGGCTCTCTAATCAGTGTTAGCTCATGATGAAATCCTTTAATCGGAATATTTATTTTCTCCTGCCTTAGCCGAATCGCCTACCAATCAGAACAATCCATTTCCACTGCCCTGGACCGATTTTAATATGGTAAAAAATATATGAATATAACCTGTTCTTCCTGATAAATATCGTATCGTTAGAGTCACAGGCCAGTCTTTGTCTTTTGATATTTACATGACTCAATGAAGTGGAAAGTACTACGGGCGAAAAGGCATATTCAGCGCAGCACTTGAGTTGTTCATTGAGTCAGTATTGTTATAAACATGCATAAATCCACTCGGTAGTATCAGCTGTCGACAAGATCATAACAAATTGGAGATAAGGATGGGATACTGTTGCATTTGATGTTGCTCAGTGTATGGAAAGTATCTCTGACTATTTGGAAAATGTGTCAACACAAATTAAGAAGTGCGTACCATTAAACGTGCAATCTAAATCGACATGAACACGGGACCATGGTTTGTCAGACAGTGGCCAGGAATACAGTTCTGTCTTGCATGCTTAACGGTGGTCGAAGTTTTGATTGCAATAACTTAGGGAAATTCAGAAGGTATTGTGCTGTCACTATCTGTAAAGTTATTTTCAGGTCTTGTTCCACGAGTCAGACAGACGTCGAGTTTGAATGCCAACATCTTCAGGGCTATTCAAACGATAAACAAACATCAAATACTTGAATTGATCTGATGTCATCTCGTGTGGTTTGAATCTTTCACATTCACTCTTCACTTCATCAACATAAGGGACATAATCGTTGGAAGATACTTCTTATAACTGAAGACACTGGTACCGAAACGGTGACTGTATCATCGAACGATAATGCATGGGGATTCTTTTACAGAATGAAATCAATATATTTGTTATGCTCGATAGTACCAAGTTTTCGTAATAATAATAATAATAATCGAACTTTCACAGCATCATCGAACATGACACATTCAGTAAGAAAAACGTCTTCGAAATGATTGAATCCTGCATCAAATACGATACCAGATACTGGGTCGTATGTGGTTGAACTCACTGACAGAATTTGAAATGTTTTCATATTTATCTTGGTGAGTTGTAGAAGGGACTTGAACGGACAACGTCTGAGTGAGAGCTTCGATTAAATTTCATTCTGAGCTTTCTGCAGCTGTAAGATGGGTTTGAGATCATTCACAGAAATAAACGGTGCGAATAAGGTGAAATTAACACCGTAAACGATTTGTTCTGGATACACTGTGTTGAATAACGTCGTCGCCTGGCAATACCAAACGTTGAATTATTGGAATTAATGCTCCAGCACTTCTATTGCCTATTGCTTCTACAAAACCTTTGCGAAGTGAAGTGAAGTGCCGTAAATTTCAAGCACCAATACTTGATTGGCCTTTCTTCTTCCCTTAATATACTGCTTCCTAATGAGGACAGTCTCATTGATGCGAACAATTATTGTACTCCTACAAGACAACTAGTAATCCCCTACAACTTCCATGACGCTGATTCTACAGTGCAGTGTTGATACCACTGCAGTGTAGAGATCAGGCAACTTTCTGTCTCATTTGCTGCTGCTGACGTTAATAATAATAATGGCTTTATTTGGTATATATTATTATTATTATTCTTTCCTTTAATTCCTAGAGGAACATAGGGATTCAGCCAAACGTCTCCATTGCGTTCGCTTCTCTGCTAAAGTTCTCACCTGGCTCCAAGTCTGCCCACATGCTTTCATCTCCTCTTCACATGACCTCCTCCAAGTCACCCTCACCCTTGCACTGACGACCAACTCGCCGCTTCCCACTGCATTCGGGTTCCACTCGAGCAATGGCTTGTCT
The DNA here is from genome assembly GCA_944472155.2 of Trichobilharzia szidati. Classification (NCBI taxonomy): domain Eukaryota; kingdom Metazoa; phylum Platyhelminthes; class Trematoda; order Strigeidida; family Schistosomatidae; genus Trichobilharzia; species Trichobilharzia szidati. The sequence continues at coordinate 24,892,897 of OX235275.1, read as the reverse complement.
AGTGATGTCACCCACTTGATGGTTTCCTCAGAGTATGGCCAGCCAATCCATCTCCATTTCTTCCTGCCTCTTTGTTTCACAATCGGTTGGTTCCTGCTGTGTTGGTTCGCTCATTTCCAGAGATCTCTGTTGCTGATCGTTTCTGGCCGGCCATCTGATCTTGAGTAGTATTGAGCGAAGACAACTGTTGATGAAGGTCTGTAGTTTGTTTGAGATGCTCTTTATGACGTGCAGTGCGAGTCTCTGATCTGTATAGTGAGTAGCACTGACTTCACATTGGAGTTGAAAATCTGGATCTTATTTTTGATGCTGAGTAGTGCCGTTGACCTCCACACAGACTTGACAGTAGTGAAAGCTTGTCTTGCTTTTCCGATTCTTGCTTTGATATCCTCGTCAGTTCCACTCGCCTGTAGTTGAAACGATGCTTCCCAGGTAGGTAAAAGAGGTTGTTCCTTCCATTTATCCTGATCGTTGTCTGTTGTTGTTGTTCTTATCCAGGAATCTTGATTACCTCTGTTTTCTCTATGTTCACCTGAAGTCCTGTCTTTGTACGAGATTGGCAAAGCTTTATTTAGTACACCGTTCATATACTGTAGAAAATTTTCCGCCTAGTTTATTGCATGATATTTTCCCGTCATCCAGACAGGATCTTCAAATAAAATATCACGTGACAGTAGGCTATGCGAAACACTTCTGCCTGATATGAAGTACATACCAAGAAATTATGATATCTCTCCTTTGTCTTCTTCGTCTGTAAATGCATCTTAATTGGTTGGATCTCAAGAATCCATACTCTGTGAACCAAGGAGGACACAATCCAAGAACAGCTAGCTATCTCTTGCATTGCAATACGCCCCAAACCCCACGATTATGTTTTTTCTTCTCACGATAACTAGAAACTTGCGAATCAGGAAGTCGTACACACATTAAATACTCACCAGTGTGTGAAACGTTATTAAAGATTATATTTTATAAGACTTAATAAAACTAAAAGGGAGAAAATATCTGTGAGATATCATTGGGATTTTTCAATAGCCCAAATTTAGACAGATCTTACAGGTCTTTGTGAAATCCAACAATGCAGAAGGCATAGGATATCCATCAAAGACAGCTTAGATCTGCAGAAAAATTTACCTAGGGAATAAGTAAGATACTGTACCCCTACCCTCACGAATCGATTTTCTCTCTAATGGCCTCGATTTTACACCTGTAGCAGTTGATAAGATCACGCATAAAGTAGTATATCATCATTTCTCACTCATGTTGTGATTCATTATGCGATCAATCATTTCTCACGGCTGTGAGGCCGAGTTTATTGTTGTAAAGAAAATGTATAAATACCATGTGTTTTGTTTTCCTAATAGTTGTTGTATAATTAGGCGTGTTTGTCGTTGGATTGCCGACCGATGGGTTAAGTAAGGTAAAAAACAAAGTCCATTCATAGTTCTATACTGCCTCATCTCGTGGATACAGAACACCAATGGGATGTTCACAAGTTGGTTTTCAAAGTTACCTACCGGATACCAAATAATCCTTATTTTACCTCAACAGCTCGTCTTCTGAGGCTATCACAAGCTACATTAGGAAGCCTAACTTATATATCCAGAATAAGAAGTTAGTTCAGACACTTTTCTTACCTTAGCCGTTAATCATGATTTCACCAATGCTTAATTTGCTGTAGACATTTCCTTAATTTCATTTGATATTCTACTTACTATTCCATTGTTATAGTTATCGGAACTGTTGCATTTTTCTTCAAGTGTGGTAATTTCATTATAATAAATGTGTTTTGTATTTCCCAATGAATGAAAAACAAAACGATATTGTTGTTTTTACTGACGTTTCGCTATTTAATGTTGCTAATAGCTTTATCAAAGTAGCCATATTAAACCGGAATTTACAAAATCTCAGCATATATATAAGAAAGAGTTAAGGGGTGAGAAAATAGACATAGGTCAATTTGAAGGGACATATTGAAAGTGAAAATAGCAATGAAGATCACTAAACCAAATAACAAAAGCAATAGTACGTCTGTTATGATATCAAAATAAAGTTTACTAACTTGGTCATCGTTCGTCTGTCTGGAGGCATTTTTAGTTGTCAAGTTGGTCAATTGGTAAAGATAACAAAACCAAGTGTAGATTGTTGGATTTGATCAGTGTGTAAAATTATAAAAGCAGTGTGTGTGTTTACATAGTGAACTTGCTTATCACATTCGTGTTGATTTTGTCACTTCATGGGGGAGGGGAGGGAGGTGTTGTAACCAGGTCAGATTCTGTTTTAGTCCGTCATTCCTATTCAGCCAACTTGGATTCCACTTGATATGAAGTGCTTCTGATATTAGACGTTCTTTGTGATTTCTGAAGTTTTTCTGGATTATTTCAATATTGTCAAAATCAATTTTGTGGCCTGATTCTAAAGCCTGTAGACGGACTATGGCTGATGATTTTTCAAACTTTTCTAGTTCACGAATTGGATTTCTCGTTGGTCGAACAGATGCTCTAGGTGTTCATTTATTCTCATTTTGATTACTCTCTAACGATGTTTGTCCGATGTATATCGCATCACACATTCCAAGCATTTCATTTTATAGACACAATTAGAAAGAGAATCTTTAGGGATTTGGTCTTTTATATGGACAAGTTTATTTCGCAGTGTCCCTGATGTTTGGAAGAAAACTCTAATGACCCCATACTGACGAACAATGATCAAGTTAGTAAACTTTGTTTTGATATCATAACAGATGTACTATTGCTTTTGTTATTTGGTTTAGTGATCTTCATTGCTATTTTCACCTTCAATATGTCCCTTCAAATTGACCTAAGTCTATTTTCTTACGTCTTAACTCTTTCTTATATATATGCTGAGATTTTGTAAATTCCGGTTTAATATGGCTACTTTGATAAAGCTATTAGCAGCAGCATTAAATAGTGAAACGTCAGTAAAAACAACGACAATATCGTTTTGTTTTTCATTCATTGGGAAATACAAAACACATTTATTATAATGAATATCATACACCCAATGCCCAAATTTTTTCAAAGTGTTAACAGTGAATGCGGTTATTCCACTTGAAACTCTCCCAAAATCTTCCGATAGAATTAGTGTCCGTATCCGTAGTTGCATCCACAGGATCAGTGGAATGGTTGACACGATGCTGAACACAACCCAGAGATGACAACTGGTTGAATCCTCTCCACTGGTCAGTATGTATATAGTAGGAATCACCGGAAAATCATGATCATCGTACGATTTATCATGTGATTCATCTTGTCGTCGGAGGACTGTAAAATATGATCACCTTTTCCTCACCTTGCTCTCGATCAGAATGTCAACCAATCAGAATATTTATTTTCTCCTAACTTAGTCGAATCGCCTACCAATCAAAAAAACTGCCTGCCTTTTATGTACGGCCTACCGAAAATCCATAAAGCAAACGAGCCTTTAAGACCAATCTTGTCAATGATTGACTCACCATGCCACAAGTTAGCTCAATGGTTAGCTGATTCCATAGAGCCAATTCGAATTAAATTTGCAACCCATAGTCTGAAGGATAGCTACCAATTCTCCAAGGAAGTTGACAACATTGACATATCAGACAAACTCATGGTATCGTATGACGTGACCTCCTTGTTCACAAACGTACCACTGATGGAAACGATTGATATCATTTGTAAACAAACGGATCTACTACCGTTACCGGAAACAGAGATGAAGCGACTACTGCTGCTCTGCACAAAAGATATTCAATTCAAATTCGACAATCAACTCTACCGACAAATTGATGGGGTCGCTATGGGTTCACCTCTGGG
>OX235275.1:24840170-24888585 GCA_944472155.2 Trichobilharzia szidati | reverse complement strand
GGATGCGGGATAACGCATCTGCTACCTCGTTTTTATGTCCTTTTATGAATCTAATATCTGAAGTGAACTGAGAAATGAACTCGAGGTGTCTGAGTTCTCTAGGCGAGTACTTATCGTGCTTTGCATTCATGGCCTTGGTTAGTGGTTTGTGGTCTGTGTAGATGGTAAACGGTATTCCTTCTACCATATGACGAAAATGTTTAACAGCAAGATAGACTGCTAGTAATTCTCTACTGAATGCACTATATCTTGATTGAGTGGCGTCTAGACGTTTGGAGAAAAAGGAGAGAGGTTGCCATTTCCCAGCAGAAAATTGTTGAAGAACTGCACCGACGGCGACATCTGATGCATCTGTCATAATCGCTATAGGAGCGTTGACGTCACGACATACTAGTAAAGTTTCTGAGCTTAGAGTTTGTTTCAGCTTTTCAAATGCCTCGATTGCTGAAGTACTCATGTGCAGCGATTTTGCATGACCTTTTAGTAAATCTGTCAGAGGTTGGGCCAGCTGTGCACAGTGAGGAATGAAACGGCGATAAAAATTGACGAGACCAAGAAATCTGCGTAACTTTTTGAAGGAATCTGGAATCGGGTATTCTTTTATGACTTGCAGCTGTTCTGCTATTGGTCGAATGCCTTGATTGTCTACCTGATGTCCCAAAAATTTTATAGTTTTCTTACCGAATTCACATTTACTTGGTTTAATGACAATTCCATATTCGGCTAAACGTTTAAAGAGTGTTTCTAAGTGATGTTCGTGCTCCTCAGGGGATTTACTTGCAACCAGTATATCATCGATATAAGCGTAAGTGAACGGGAGGCCGTGCAATACCTGGTCAATGAATCTCTGAAATGTTTGAGCTGCGTTAGTCAAGCCAAATGGTAGGCGGACGAACTCGAATAAGCCAAAAGGAGTGGTCACCGCCGTTTTGGGGATGTCCTTGGGCTCGACCGGTATATGGTAGTATGCACGAACGAGGTCAATTTTGGAAAATATCTGAGCACCTGCCATGTTATGGAAAAAATCGTGGATGTGCGGAATTGGGTATCTATCTGCTATCGTCTGCTTATTTAAAGCTCGGTAATCTCCACATGGTCGTATCTCTGTTGAGTTTTTCTTTGGTACCATATGCAGTGGTGATGACCATGGGCTGTTTGACGGTCATATTATTCCTAGATCTAATAATCTGTTGAATTCTGCTTTTGCTATTTGCATTTTAGCTGGATCTAGACGACGTGGTTTTGCTGAGACCGGTGGACCTTTAGTTACAATATGGTGTGTAACGTTGTGCTTGAGAGAGGCTGTGGAGTAATCGCTCTGTGTCAGTTCAGGAAATTTCTTTAGCAAAATATCGTACCTGGATAATTGATCTGTTGTGGCTACCATCAAGCGAATACTCTCGACATCTGTGGAGATGCCTGAAATCGATAGTTTACGACTGGTATCTATCAATCTATGGTGACTAGAGTCAACTAGCAATTCGTAGTGTTGAAGAAAATCTATTCCAATGATAGGAAAGGTTACGTCGGCGACTACGAACTCCCACTCAAATGGTGTACTGCATCCAAAATTAAGTTTTTGCCTCCGAGTTCCAAATGTTTTTATGGTAGAATTGTTCGCAGCCTTGAGAACTAATGCTGGGTTTGGTTGTAAGCGCTCGTTGGGTGTTGGGGGAACTACACTAATTTCTGCACCAGTATCTACCAGGAATTGTGCCCCCGTTGTTTTGTCTGTCACCCTGAATAGACGGCTGTGGGACGTGTGTCGGCCAGCGACCGCAGTCGTCACCGACCGCCGGCCTTTTCGTTTCCCAACGCCACCGTTTGTTGGAAAGCACAAGGTTGTGTGCACCGTTTTGCGTGTACCCCAAATTTCCGATGATACCAGCATATATTCTGTTGTAAGCTATATTTACGCCTATTGCGTGAGTGGCTACGTTGTCTTCTGTACGTTGTGGTAGGTTGTCTATTAACCCTCATTGCCATTAATTGCTCAGTGAGCACGTCGATTTTACGTTCTAAGGCTTCTATGCGCTCGTTTGACGTTTTGTCGACTCTGATGGCTTCTGCTTTATTCAGTGGGTCTATCGTGATAACTTTATCTGGTATTCTGCTAGTGGAAGCGACAGATTGAGGTGTTGACCTCTCGTACATGCGATCTGCGATTTCAGTGAGCCTTTCTATGTCAATGTCGTCGTCTCCGAAGGCAAGAACCTGCTGGATGTTTTGCGGAAGTCGTCGCAGCCAGATTTGATAAAAGAGACGTTTATCGGTTTCTCTTCCTGCAACTAGGCTTTGCATATGCCTCATGAGTTGAGATGGGGTTTTATCACCTAACTCAACATTGCTTAACAGGCGATCGAGTGCTTGCCTATCTGAAAGCGAAGTGCATCGCAGTACCTCTTCCTTCAACTTGTCATAAGGCGCTTCTGTGCTGGGATGAACGATGTATTGTCGTACCTGCTCGGTGACTTCGTCTGGTAGCACTGTACTCAAAATGCCAAATTTAGCTGTCTGTGATGTGAGCTTATTGCTAGCCAAATAATGTTCCAGTCGAGCAAACCAAAGATGAGGGTCTCTGGGCTTAAAAACTGGTACAGTAAGAGAGATAGCACTAACAGATCCCAGCTCTAAGTTATCAGAGGTATTGGAAGACATGTTACAATTCGTAAAAAATTGGTTTAAGAGTAACAAAATAGCAAAATTTTTGCACAATAAGAATATGGCAAAACAGAAAAATGCAATGCAGGTGCTTACCACAAATTACTGCAGGTTGTGCGATGAGCAAACACAAGAATGAGTTCGGAATATGTAATAAATATATAGATCCACGAAGGTTAAAGTTTTATTAATCCAACAAGTGTAACAACGCGTCGAGGTCAAAAGTCGTCGTCGTCGGAGTCAGCAAGTTATCGTAGGGCTCACCAATTTGTTGCTGCTCTATTTTGACTGAACTAGAATGCACGTATATCTTAGTACTTCTTCGCGTTTATATTTGTGTCCTAACGCTGTGATAACTCGACATCCACAACGTAATTAAAAAGGCACTTGCGAAGGAATACGACAGTGTATTATTGCAGCAATCAAAATTCAAAAATCGAGCGAGTACCAAAAGGTATCAATTGTTAACATGCATGATTTAGAGTAATAAACAAATGAAAGTACAATTACACAATGAAAGTATAGTACGATTATGAGTAATAAAACGGGTCACTACAAGATACACCCACTAGATCCACAAATATCCTAGACCCTATTTTCACGAACAACATTACACCACCTTCAGTATATTTGGTACATGAATTTCCAAATATTGATCATCAAATATTAGCGTGTTCTTTTAACATCTTTTTTGAAACAATGCTGAGAGATGAAGCTGACCAGGCACCCATAAGATTATAGACACCCTGACTGGTACTTGTATCAACATATAATTAGATGCTCTAGTTGGGACTCGTACTCTTAGAACGAGTCCTTAGAGGTAGTTCTCGAGAATTTTTATCACAATATTAACTCAATTCATGATGTCACTGCACCTGAGAAGATTCTTAGCTTCAAATTCCCCCAAAGCGATTATATTCCGACATCATCGGGGAGAAGTCTACGAAATCACTCAATAAAATACCACAGATATCACGACTTATCATCATTAATTGCTACCACATCTCTTCCCAAAAGAATTCAAGAGTCGAAAAATATTAGCCTCAGAAACAAAGAAATGCTGGTCATTCAGCCACGGCACAACCTGGGGAAAATAGCGAAACTTTTCTAAAGTGGGTTAACAAACTCCAAAACAGCCTATCCAAAAATAATATACTTAGAGGGTATCGCTAACAAGAATACCGACTAGATATGTGATCTGTTTAGCAAGCACTTTGCCAGGCTGTACATATTGGAGGACGATCGAGTCGTGGATCTCCCACGTGAAACAGACGAATGTCTTAGTGACATACTTTTCACCACACAAGGGATCGATAAAGCTGTCGCTAGAGGCTTACGGTATATCTGGCAATCTTTCACAGATTTTAATTCATTTATATGTAGACGAACCCCATCTGTTAAGATGGACGACATATTTTCTAGTATCACCCTTAAATTAGGTGGTGTAATTTAAGTTAGCCTACTAGGGCCTCTCTTCCATCTTATACACCCAAATGACGTCTGTGATGTTATTAAGCATGTCAGACCCTTCCTATATGCCGACTATTTAAAGGTAGTCTACCACAGTACCACCCGAGAAGTGACAAATCTGCATCATGAAACTCATTCGGATATTGATTATATTGAGACTTAGTGGAAGTCACGGATGATGCAGATCAACGTGGAGAAGTGTTCAGCTCACCTTCGTATCGCACCAAGCAGAACTATGTACTACAAGCCAATCACTATTTTTCCTTCGGCACCTGACCTCGGTCTCCGCCGATTTTAAATTCTCTCACCGTGTCACCAACCAAGTTTCTAAAGCCACAAGATAACTTGGATTTATATTTCATAACTATCAAACCCAAGAATCGAAATGCTGCTGTGCGAAATGCACATATGGCCTCTCCTATAGTATTGTCCATTTATCCTAGATGGCACATCTCTTAAGGACAAACTAAAGATTGAAAGTTTCCAAAGGAGATTTACGAGTGGAATTTTAGGAATAAGTCTGAAAGTTCCCCACAACCGTCGCTGCACAACTTTTAAGATCGAACCCCTTTGGTTCAGACGCCAACAACTTAACCTCATTCTCCTATTTAAAATTCTCAAAGGAATAGTATACTTTCCCAGTAATAACCTCTACCTTACTTCTTCAACGTATGAATTACGCAGCAGCAGGTCTTCTCTAAGTCCTTTTTTGTTGAACGAAGTCTCGTTCCAACGTTTTCACAGTTAAATATAGACGGATATGGAACTTATTGCCAAGTGAAGTCAAAACCATCACTACAATAAGAAGATTCAACTATCTGCTGAATAAATATTTTTCTGAAAACTGTCTTGACACAGTTTGTCACACGCTGAAAATTCGTGATAATGCTTCCCTTCCCTTTGACTTACATGCCTCAACAGCTCTGATCACTCCCCGCTGCCTTTTAAGTCGATCGAGTTATTTGTCTAGCAAGCTTCATCTCAAAATATCCATAATCCTTTCATACAAAGCTGGGGTAGAATATACCACCTAACAAACTCACCGCGAAAGCTGCACCAAATCTACATAGATTACCCTCTCTGCAATCACATCTCCATCCGCTGATAAACTCTGCCAGCCTCATCTGTCATACTTCTCAGTCATTCAACTCCATTCAACCCTGGCTGCTAAATGTCAAATTAATCAAATATTATGGCGAATGCCCCCAGCAACTCTGTATTATGGGCATTTCAGTGTGGTAAGAGTTCCACCTCAAGGTCCAGTAGTAAACAACCTAGATATGACTGGAATTAAAATCTCCAATGGTGACTAACTAATTCTGTGCGTATGTACCATCTGTGTCTACGCGAACTCCACCTCCACAGGGGATTGTCTAAATAATCAGCTTAAATATACTGTAAGTGTTAAATATTAACGGATTTTATTTTACTGTTCTGTTGCTATAATCCTATGTAGTAGAATTCTTCTGAATTATCTATTATCAGTAACTACTGTCTCTTCCTACGCATATATATAATGCTGTATCTTTATGCAGTGTTCTTCGTACTTTTTATATCGCCCCTCGCTTTTCATATGTATATATCCAAAATCTAGAAGGTAGACTACGAACTTCTGATTTCTTTACGTTTGTATCGGACATATATATTTTTAAAATGTTGTTACAAACGAGACATACATGATATATATATTTATTCCTGTTTATGCAGGAACATACCAATTGTAGAGGCATGGATAAGTTATTATTTAAATTACACATGTTTTGATGTATGTTGAATTTACAGTTTGTTTGTTCTTTCTGACATTAGAGTCAGTCGGAACAGTCTGCAAAATAGTCTATCTGTGTAACACATAAAGAGATATAGAAATATTGTCTTCGCATTAACAAAAACCCAGATGTCAGATGAATGTAATACAAATATCTGGGAAAAATAAAGCTTGAATTCACTTCTCCTATATAACTTTGTTGTGAACAACATCCTTGAGATAAAGTTTGTTGATGTATTATTTTGAGTCAATAATGTATTTATTCCATTTTTTTCACCAGATTTACATTTGACTGAGCGATTAAGGCCACCACGACACCCATTGAAACCCACCACCCCCAAGATTGTAATCATTTCCAAATTTTTATGTGGTCTCCATAATTAGACCATTTACTCCTGACTATGATTAACCCGTTAGCAGCGAATTCATTTTTTGAGATGTATATGTGCTATGATAAGTTCCATGTATTATGGTGTTTCCCACTCGTCCATATATGCAGCGTTTGGTCACCTATTTGCCTACATTAACATAGTGAAATTTACTTCCGTCGACCAGATCTGCTGTCATCAACTGTTCTATGTCTCCTCCTGTCATAGAGTAAGGGAGATCTAAGGTTATGTAAACACATTAACTCATGACGTCTGTCTCCGCTTCTTAGTTCTAAGTGCCTTTGTACTGATTTGTGCTTTCTGACATAAGCTCACTGTGACGTATTCATTTTCACAGCGTTAACTGCGTTGTTCATTGTCCAGTAACTGTCAAAATATCATTTGACAGAAATCCTTTTGTGAAATGCCGGATAATACTAGCTTCATGCTCCATATCGACTCAATCTGGCGTCTTTGCTTTTCGATACAACAATGATCGACTAACCGCGACCTGTCTTCGCCCCGATAAGGGATGATAACCGCAAATGTAGTTCATGCGGCATCTCCAAACAACTGTCAGCCACATATTTCACGTCATTTAATAAAAGTTTGGTGAAAGAAAGAACCGGTCCCATTCGACACCTGTTTTGTCAAAGGTCACTGTTGCCACTGTCTATTCGATATGCTTTTCACTAATTCGTTTAATCCCTGATGTTTAGCCTATATTTCTTGAAGCTGTCTATTATACCGGTATGTTAATGTGAATTTGCGCACCATATCTTGTTGTCAGGAGCAGCCATGCCCGAATCGAAATTGGCAGTGGACAAAAGTATTTATGTAGGAAGGATGTCTCCTTCTTCGCTGTGCGAGGTGCACTGGTGAGAAACTATTTAGGTCTCAACCGGTTTGTTTTGGTGAGATCGTCGCATCATTTGTCGAGATGCTTCTCTAAAAACATCCACGTGGATTGGGACGTCTAGCAAGCATGACTCTGTGGCAGAGCAGTTCATGTTCACCCCACACCCGAAAGGCATATGCAAAAGACCATAAGCATCCACCACACGAATAAATGGTGACTCTGTGATGCACCATTATATGATCAAAAGTGACGAAAGCGACGGTCTCTTTACAGGAACTGGCAGATGGAGTATGTGAGTCCGTTATTCCATGCGATGCGAGATTTCGGCCACTCACTAGAAAAAAATAGTGTCGGCAGCAGGACACCCGAAGTGAACATTTCACTGCACAAACAGGCACATTCTACACACATTGGCCGCTGTTGAACAACTACAATACACAAGTATCACAGCATTCTAAAACCTGCAGGAAATGTGCGTCTTGCAAGGCATCCTTTTGCGACTAGATCTATTCAGCCTATAAGATTATCTTGCAGATCCTTGTAGCTTTTTGTCTTTGTTGGTCTATATGTGCTAAACTTTAAATTGCAATGAGTGACTCCTATGCAGATTATTTTAAGTTCTGTGTGTATTTTTTCCTGACACCACATACTACCAGTATCGTTTGGGAACCGATAATGAGTAGTCGTTTTCGTTATTTCAGGTATTGCATATAAGATGACACACTTTTCATGGCGGCTATTTCTTACCTTTTAGCTTTTTAACTTTAGTGTTTTTATTCTTGTGTAACATAGCTTCGATGACTAATTGGGGAAATCATTGCTTATGACATTAGTTGAGTCTGTCGAAAGTGAAGTGTAATGAACCTATCCTGCTGAATGATAGCTTCCGGGGTGTACACAAAGAATCAAAAATACTTATACAACAACTTTCCTTGGAGGATTTGTCTTTACTGGAAGCTCTGTGGTCGTTGGTGGTATTTTCGACGACCTAGAGGTGGATGTCGTTTCAGGAGACCTTTGAAGTGGTAGGCTCACTGCTTACTTTGCGCCTCCCTTTCGGTCATCAGTTTGCCTGCACTTTCATTCATCCGTTTAATCTCTGTTGACCTCTTCCCATTTAGCTGCCTGATTTTCAGATGTTATATTCTGTTGTCTGTCTTACCTGCAGTCTGTTCTACTTCCGCTGCTTGTGTATTGTAGGATTTTCTTTTGGCTTCTCCTGTATTCATCCTTGAATTTCTATTCAGTGAAGTGTAGACTAGAATCGACATATTTTTCCATCGTATGCGTTTGTGTTGGTTGATCTTCCTTTTCATTATCCACATCTTCCCTATTAGTCGTCACGCGTTCGTAGAGGGCCAGCCGGTCTCTTACCTCCTCCTTCTTCCCAGGAAAGCTGTAGGGGTTTTCTTCCACATTGCTTTCAGAGGCTTCCAAGAGCCCACGAGGCTGGTTTTATCAGTGATGTTCCTCACTGTCTCCTACTTTCCAGTAATGGCTTTAATGTACATGGCTTTTGCAATTTCTTCATTCATTAAATCTTTTTTGTATATTCTGACTAAACATTGCTGTATATTTGTAAAATGTAGCATTCGGTGCATGTAGCTGGACGTTTATATATCGCCTAAAATTAATATTTTGGTTTATAACACTTCATTCTTTCCAGGCTGTATGTTCTGTTCTCACTCATTGTATATCATCACAAATCCGAAAGCTTTCTCCTACGTTCACACTGATAGTTGCAGCACAGGGATGTATTGATGATTACAACTCTACCATATGGTTTCATCATTTTCTTAACAGCAGGAGAACAGATGAATCACTTTTTTTTAAAACAGTCTGTTAGCACATTTATTGAGACAAGCAAGATGAAGTAGAACACGCGATTAGTGAGATCCTGTAATTATGCAGTACTGTAATAATTATTTGTAATATTAGTATTTCACAATAGCCGAATTACAGGAAATCAACCAACAACACAGAGAGGGATGAATTTAGGAATTTGTATTTGGTGGAATTATTATCAGTTCATATAATAAATATATTAACAAAGAATAGTAAGTATTTAAACAATACAATAATAGAAATTGTCAATCACCACAAGTACAAACACCGGGTATCTAGGGAAATCCACACCTTAATTAACCGTCTGCATTCTACCTATTCAAGTTTATTGAAACGACAGGGTCGCAAGTTTGTTTCGTTTTCAAGTGAGAATAATCGCTATCGCAAGGTGTTTGCACGCATGGTGTAGCAAACGTCACAAGAGATATTCTGACTACGTAAAAAAGTTGGTAGAACACCTGTAAAACAGTCAATTGCAACATCTGGTATGGTTAATGCATTCCTCTAGACCAGTAATACATGATCAACTACTTGCGGAGATTCTAGTTGTAGTTCACTGCCTCTGTTCTACCCATTCAGTGATAATAAGATGTGTTAGCACTGATTGTGCTACTGATAAGCTAAATTAAACCAGCCTTTACTAAACGTAGGTTACCCAACTGCCCAATGAATCAGTACTGTTTTGAATTGATTGTGTTCTCTGAGCTGTTTGATTGTTCGATTTTGAGGCTTTCGTAGTCCACATTCTAAACAGCATCTTCACCACAGGTTTAAGTATAAAACTGACTGATTTAAATTCTCCATGAATGATGTGTGGTGAGAGCAAGCTGCTAGCCAATTGGTAGACATTGATCTACGCTGATTGGTGGAAATTAATCTAGGCTGATTCAACAACCGATCACAGCTGACCTAGACGTGGACAAATATGATTCGCAGACAAGTGGCTCGCATTTCCGAGAAATATCGAAAACGAGAAAGCAGAAGACTGCGTTTGTTTGCAAACAACCAATCAGAAGACCGCCTTCTTTCTGCGGGCAGAAGCCTATTAATGTACGTAAAATACATATAAATACCTGTTGGTTTTCGTAATAAAACTGATCTGTTGCCTGGCCCTTGTCTTCTGTTGTTACAGATGTAGTTGTATCTCCTGGCAGCCACTGTCGTGGCTGGATGTTAATTTACGTCTCTATTGGTCAAATTTTCATTTACCTGGAATCCAAACTTTCTTCTCATGTGATTTACTTTTTATTAGCTGGTATATTCGGTCTATAATAATGTGTTTGTTAGTTACTGGCTGATTCACTTGAGTACCAGGCTTCTGGAAATTCCTTGGCACCAATTTTGAAGTTTCCAAATCAAACTGGTGTCCGGAATTAACCATTTTCATTTATGAGAATATGTATCATGTCTTCTTACGGCTAATTTGAATTCTTGCATTAGGATTCGAAGGAGACGCCCATTTTGACCAAAGTAATGTTTATTTTAGTTCATAAAGTTTATTTTATAAGTGGTATTAACTTTTTCTTCTTTTTGTGTTGGATGGGTCTTTTGGTTTGCACAGTATGTAATGAAGTGATTGTGCAGGCTGGCTGGCTAGCTTGTGTAGTGTATCTATTTCAAACGCTTTAAGTATTCTAGCTGTTATTTCAGAGGTATTTTTTATAAATGGTCGGATGAATTTTCTTGTTGTCTTTGATGTTGGTTAGTTGTTGGTGTTGTGACTTGTGTTTAAACCCTTTTTGATGGCATTGTGAGGATATTCATTCTTTTTTGAAGACTGTTAGTAGGTATTTTTCCTCCATTCTCTTCAAGACAGGAATGCTATAGTGTGTCTGAACTCTTTTGAACAATATCTGCATGCATCATATGGTTAAATTTCAAAAAGAAAAGGTTAAACGGACTCTCAGCTCAGAACATGTATCAACAATGAACACTGCCATTAAAAAATTAAGCAAACGACGCAAAGAACGATGACGAGTTGTCCACAAGGAAAAATTAACTAAGATTTCTAAATAACCATCTGAAGAAACGCTAAATGATTGTTAAAGTGGGCGTCCCCTTCGAAACCGAATCCAGAAACACAAGTTGTCTATAAAAAGATATGATATATATTCTTTCGTATCAATGAACGTGTTTAATGGCAGATTCATTTGAGTACCAGGCTTCTGAGAATTCCTTGGCAATAATTTTGAAGTTTCCAAATCAAATTGGTATCTATAATTAACCGCATTCATTGATAAGAAAGTTTAGAGGCTGACAGTATTGACGTTCGCGAATTGTACGGAGTACACTAACGCAAGATCTAATAACAACAACTTCTATAGAATTCGTTCCGCGTAGACGAAAGGCAAAGCAAAAGACCAGAGTTGATCGTCCAAACTACGAGATGAATGCTTAACTGGCTAATGATCGTGCACGAAGGTGACACGACGGAGTACCAAATGGCATGGATACTTGACCGAAAGCTTTCAGCTAAACAAGTCGACTTAAACAGTGAGGGCCAGCATCCAATGTTCAGTGATGATTGCTGTGGTCAATAATTTCGGGGAATTATTTACCGATACAAAAGAATATATATAATGTGTTTCCACAGGCAATTTGCATTTTTGGATTTGGATTCGAAGGTGACGCCCATTTTAATCGAAGTAATGTTTATGGCAGTTCATACAGTTTATTTTTTAAATGATTTTAATTCTATCTTCTTTTTCTTTTGGGTGGATCTTTTGGTCTGCACAGTATCCAATGAAGTGATTGTGCTAATTGAATGTCTGGTTTGTGTGCAAATTCTATTTCAAATGGTGTCAGTATTCGAGCTGTTATTTCAGAGATATTTTTCATATGTGGTAGAGTGAATTTTCTTTTGGTCTTTGATTTCGGCTTTTTGTTGATGGTATGACTGGAGTTTAAACACTTTTTGATGAAGTTGTGAGGATATGCATTCCTTTTGAAGACAGTTAGTAGATATTTTTCTTCTATTCTTTTCAGCACAATGTAGTGCTACAGTGTGTTTGAACTCTTTTGAACAATATCTGCATGCATCATATGGTTAAATTTCAAAAAGAAAAGGTTGAACGGACTCTCATCCCAAAACATGTATCAACACTGAACACTGTCATTAAAAAATTAAGCGAACGACGCAAAGAACGATGACGAGTTGTCCACAAGAAAAAATTAACTAAGATTCCTAAATAACCATCTGAAGAAACGCTAAATGATTGTTAAAGTGGGCGTCCCCTTCGAAACCGAATCCAAAAACACAAGTTGTCTATAAAAAGATATGATATATATTCTTTCGTATCAATGAACGTGTTAATTATGGACACCAATTTGATTATTGGGAAAATGTAGAAATTTTAAATAGAGGAAACATCAGACAGTGATGCCATGGAATTCCTAGAAGCCTGGTACTCAAATGAATCTGCCAGTGATCAACAAAAACAGCACTATAGATCAAATTTACCAACGGATAAAAATTAAATCACATGACAAGAAAGTTCGGATTCCAAGTCAATAAAAATATGATCAATAGAGATGTAAATTAACATCCAGTCACGACAGTGGTTGCCAGGAGATACAATTACACCATTAACGGAGAATTTAAATAAGTCCATTTCATACTGAATCCTGTGGTGAAGATGTTGTCTTGAATGTGGACTAAGTAAGCTATGCAGTTGAACAATCAACCAGGTCAGAGGACACAATGTATTCAGTATCATCCACCCGAGCTACAAATCTTCTCCATCATTTCAAAATCGGTACTGAATTTATTTTTCATTACTGATAATATAAAGCAAATCAAAATGACTTAATTAATTAGTAATATTCTCTGTTGAGTAGTATATCTGGGTAAAATAAAAAGTTGAAACTACTCAGGGAAAAGGATTTAGAACTTATCTAGTTGGTTTGGTTAAATTACAGACTCAGAATCAGTACAAATCACCAGATTTCTAACTAGATGATTCGTCTGTCTTAACTGAGCCAAACTAAGTACACAGCTGATGATCTCGACCTTAATTAGCAATGCGGCTGTCCGTTTTTAAGACCACTTCAATCTGGCTGGAAGCACCACTCATTCATGAGGGCGGCATGCAACTACTCATATCAGTCAGTCAATAGTACTGTAACGACAGAAAAGAAGGGCCAGACAAAAGATCGTTTGTTGAGATTTTATTTTTTATATACATTGTTATTATTAGCGTTATTGTTAGCAGAGAAACGTCTTCTGATTGGTCGCTTTCTTTCTGAAGCTTACTCTGTACTGCCTGTGACCGTTTCTTAGAAAGTTAAGCCATATATCTGCGAATCGTATTTGCGGATGTTAAGTCTTCTGTGATTGGTTGGTGAGTTCCTCAAGGTTAAGCTTTGTTAATGTTTTTTCTCATGACTCCAATTCGGGACGTAAATATTCGCGTCAATTGTTGTCTACAATTTTGGCTTGTTCGCAGACAGCTCTCATCCCAGCATGTACTCTTATGTAGTTATGCTTGCCTTCTTGTTCACCAGTTATAGAATCAAGCAGACCATACGTTGTGGTGATGTGAATAATTTCCATTTCCATAAGAAACCGTGTAGGGTGAAATTTTGCCTCTTCAAACTGTGCGTAAATTTCAAATTAATTTGCGAATTGTCAATAAGATTTAACTCTTGAAGCATTTGACGAAAGTTTCAGCTATTTTTGAGGCATTTTGAGTAGATTTTGGTATGATTTGTGGACTCTGGAGAAAATGCCAATTTTTTGATGCGTCTCCCCAAAATTAGTTCCGAATTTACCCCAAATGTTTCATTGAATTTATTTCAAAAGCTTCTGTCCTATAAGTTACAGAAGAGGATTCATGAGAACATTGTTTAATTGTGTAAGAAAGCATTTGCTCAAAAGAAAAGGCCGACGAAGATATATCTATTGTGGAAAGATGCCGGAGTGATGATGGCTACCCACAGAAGCACAGTGGAGAAAAAGTCTATATTTCAGCATTTTGCCTTCAAAAGTGATGACATTACTGGTAGAACAAGATGAAAATTGAACGCTGCACTGATAAGAAGATATCCAGCCGCCATCAGTTTACATATACATGCCAAAGCAAATACATTGGAAGAACAGAGAGAAAGGTTATTGTCCGCATTTTTGAACTCATACCCAACAAACTGGGTGAAGCTAAAGGGCTTACAGGCGTTAAACAGTACGATCACGCACCATCTACTGAACACTGTCCACATTGTCGACTGTCTGCAGGTATTTAAAATAATCTCAATAGGCAAAAGAACCAACCTAACTTGCTACATTTTGCTAAGACAATCACCATCAAACGATTAACATGGAATCCGTGAACACAGAAAGAGGTAGTGTTGCGATTTGCACTGCCTTGATGACAAAAAAGTATGCAAGTTTTATTACGTCACCCTGTGTGTTGTTTAGAAAATTTTATTGTTTCATCTAGGCATGACTCACCCTACTACACTTCTTCGCTACTTTATAAGAATGTATCTACTGTAGTTACATAACCTATTATATTGTAACACTCCTTCAAGTTAAGTGTTGTTTCTACCCACAAAAATCTGTTGAACTCTGTCTTTTCGTTTCCAGGCTTAGTCGTCTAATTATCATATAAATAGTTAATCTATTTAACTCTTAATTATTTGACAGCTAACATAATTCTGAACTTGTGTCGCTCATAGTTCCAGCCAGTTGCTCCTTGCCACTGTGGAAAAAGTATATTCAAATCTTTGGTTACAGGATTTCATCATGAGCTGAAATCGATTAGACAACTATTGGATAACCAGCCATAGGGAGTACTGGAAAGCCACTCTTTTCAGACTAGTTTGAGATTCTTCATCAGTACGCACACACCCACCTCCGGGGTTCGAATCCAGGACCTTGTGGTTACAAGGCGACCTCGTAGACCATTAAGCCACTAGGATTTTATCTAATGGCCAACTCATGAATTCTAACTTCTGACGATTCACGATATAGCGCGACTGGCACTACCCAATGTTATCTGTGGCGAGTATTTGTCCTTACTGCCGCTGACCAATTGTACCCCACTGGTCACAACTTCTCACTAGATCCCAGGTAACTACCAACCTGAATATAGGGAGTGGCTAGTGAGCATCAGATAGATATTCATCATGAGATGATATCGATTAAAGAAGTAGTTCCCTATTTGGGTCCACTCGACCAGGAGTGAGGACTGATACTCACCAGCGATGACATTGGCTAGTGAATTGGCAGAAGTTAGAATTGATGGGCTGGCCATTGGATCGGATAACTTTGACTTAATGGTCTACGAGCTCGACTTGTAAACGGAAGATCATGGGTTCAAACCCCCGTGGTGGATGCGTACTTCCAATGAGTCCCAAACTAGGCTGATGAGAGTGGCTGTTCAGTACTCTCTATGGCTAGTTTTCCAATGGTGCTCTAACTTAAGTCAGCTCATGATGATAAAATCCTTCAACCAACCTTTGTTTTGAATAAAGCAAGAACAACAGTTTTTGCAAAATAAAGTGGTACCACTATTTATTTCGTTGGCTTTTCATCAGCTGCTTACAGGCCAATGTCATTATTAAATATATCTACAGAAATGATTTTAACATACTTGCACAGAGTTCATTTTAAACAAAAATCAATTAATTAATATATGCACACAGTAATAATATACATATATATATGTAACATTAAACGCTATTCCGAACAATAATGGTCATACGCAATGAAAACTTTTCAGCATTACGCATTCAGATGAAAAATAGGGTGAGAATATCCAGTTACCAGGGTAAAGAAAGACTGATAAATGTTTCTTTCTGAACGTACAAATCAGGTTTCAGGCGCTTGATGGAGATAGCTTCATCAAACTTGGGGAGAATTGAGCTCTTTTGCCTATTGATAATTTCAAACGATTTTGCGACGTCTTCCTCATGACCCATGTCAAGGAGATACCTGGCAATGGCACTGTTCCCTTTAGAAATAAGCTTTTTGGTGCATGTTCAGAAAATCATAGATATGCCCTTCTTTCTGTTCTTCCAATGTAACTGCTCCCGCAGATACATGCAAATTTGTATACACAGTTGGAGTTGTTAACATGAGAAGGATATCTATCAATTTTTGATTGCATCAAAGGAGAGCAAGTTGTTCGATAGACGAGAACGAGCTTTGCCGCAGGATAGACTCTTGCTAGTGACGTACTCAGTCTTCTGTTGACCATTGCTGCAATGTTTTCACCTTTGTAATCAAGTTGAATGTAGTTTGGCTTTTTCTCCACTGTGATTTGTTTGACATTTGAGACCACAGATCTTCCGTACTTGTCAATGAATCTTTGAGGGTAACCACTGTTCTTCAACATCTTTACAAGAAACACAAATTCTTTCTCTAATTTCTCTATAAAGCATAATCCATAGTCCACGTTTAAAGATATTTGGACAAAAACTATTAAAATGTAAGTATTGTCCGTTCCATGTAGGCTTCCGGTAAATTGACTTCTGGAGACTGCCGTCTTCTAGGCGTTGCATGGCGATGTCGAGGAAGTGAAACTTTCCTCCATAGTAAATCAAATATTGGTATGTGCGTCACTGAATAATCTGAGTAAGTGTGAAGCATGACTTTCATTTTTGCACACTATAAATGTGTGATCAACGTATTGACAGTAGGAAGTTGTTTCATCTATTGCATGCTTCAACTTTGTTCTTTCAAGGTTGGACATGCATATATCTGCCAAAACAGGGCTAAGTGGACTACCCATAGCCACACCATCTATTTGGCGGTAAAGAGTGTTGTCAAATTGGAATTGCACATCCATGGTACACATAAGCAGTAGGCGTTTGAATTCCGACTCTGAGAGTGAGACAAGATCAGACTGCTGAAAAATGATCTCAATAGTTTCGTTGATCGGAATCATTATGAACAAGGAGGTTACATCAAATGACACCATGAACTTATTTAAAACGTTCATGTGGTTCACACTTTCAGCGAAATGAAATTTGCGTCGGTGGCACAGTGGTTAGGACTCTCGCCGACCATTCACATGGTTCGGGGTTCGATCCTTTGCCGACGCACATACGATATCAATGGTCGGCCTGCGAAATTTGGGCTACCGGTCTCACATGCTGAAAATTCCATACTTGTACCAAAAATACGGTGTGGAATCAAGCTATAATAAAATAAATAAAAAATGTATGAAATCTTTATTTTAATGAACAAAATCGCTCACATGACAGGGAAAATCAATGATATTCATCTATTCAAACTGTTATTATGCTGTTAATAATAATATGCTACAGTATTTAGCGAAAAAACTCATCAGTCAAAGAAAAGATAATGAAGATAAAGATATAAAAAGTGCAAATTATAAAAAGTGTAAATCAATAACACAAAAATTGTCTGATTTCCACATACTACTGAAATCCATCCTTTCAAAACAACCACATAATAATAAGTTTGAACAAACTTTTCAAGTTCAGCTATTTGATAGTGAATCTACTGACACAAAACTCACTGACGAATTAGAAACACTTTATTCTATTGCTAATAAATCTCTAAATTCATATCTTGACGATACTTTATGTTCAGTTGGTATTGAACAACAGCAAGAACAACAATATCCAATCAATTTAAAACAAGAAAATTCACCATTGGGACATTTAACAGATATACCACTTAAACAATCATTTGAAGATCTTCATGAAAGCTTGAACATTGAACAATTTGGTGATGTTGTGAATTACAAACCTAAAATAAATAATGACAGCAAATGTGAATTACTCGACAACAGTCAAGAATGTTTTGATAATATTCATGCCATTAATCATAAATCACACGAAGAATGTGAAACAAAGACTGATGATAAGCCTACTTCAAAATTAGAGGATAAGAAAGAGGCTAGTAATTCATTAGTTGATTTAAACAAACAATCATATAATTCAGGAACGAAAACTATTGAACTATTGAACAATAAGTCATCCACTGAGAAACACAGCGATCCCCAGTCAACTTTTGTTGATCGACTTGACAGTCCATTATCTGATTTCACTGACTATTATTATCGTTACAACTTTTATGAGCAAATAACAAAAGAGGAACAAAAACAAGAGACGGAACACCACCACCAACAACAACAACAGCAAATAAGAGAAGATGACCTTGAAGTTAAACCCGCTCAAAATTCAATCTTATCAAAAAGTGATGAATTAAAACAAAAGGCTTATTATAAATCACAAAGTAATTTACTACTAGTCAAGAAAAATATCCAATTACAACATGCTTTAGTTAAAAAAACTAACCAAAGTTCTACTTCTAGAGTATTTGATAAAAAATCAAAAAATAATTTAAAACAAAATCATCAACAAATTATTTTTCAAGAATTCAGTAGTACAATTATTTGGATATTACCTATTAAACAACATAGTATCATACTGTTACGAAACGAATTTTCCCGATCAGCTTTAAATTGTTCGCGAATAGACGACAACAGTCAATTTAAGCAAAGTAACAATGAATTTTTAAAGGTTCAATCTCAGTTAAACAAAAGGCCTGTTGATACCCTTGAATATAAAATTCAATTAAAAACACATGAACAGCAGGCAATGCTGGCGATCGACTTCAATGCATTCAATAATGCTGAAAGTAATCCATTTGAGGGCTACTATCGAAGTTTATCTCATTCAGATTATTCTCAGTCACCATCTCACTGGAGTGATGTTTACTTTGATTTCAATGTTGGGAAAGAGAATAAATTGCACATGAAAATAAGAAATGATATACCACTAAAGTAAGTTTATTTGTTTCTGCTGTGCAAATCAACGGAAGTGATTCGATTTTCAACTGATTACGACTGGTTAACTAATCTTAGTTGTATTGTTCTGTTCCCACCTATTTGTGTGTTGAGTTGGGAAATGTTCTTCGGAAAGAGACGCCACTAAATGATGTCGCATGTCAGGTCATCGTTCTAGTGGAACCTTAATGGAAAGCGACAAGTTTAGTATCCTAAGGTGACATAGACTAGGCTGTGCGTAAGAGGAGGGGATGAGAATGTATAGGCAATCTTGGAACCAGCTAAAGAGGACCAAAGGGAATAGGGTGTAATGGTGAAGGTGTCCTGTGGAAGCACTATGATCCACTCGGAGCCAAAGAGAATAATGATAATGATAATAAAATACGTTTTCCTCCATGAGTAGAAGTACTGCTGTGGAAGTTTGATTTGGCCTTTGGTTTGATTTCACCTTAGAAATTGCTGAGGAGTCCTGACATAGCACGAAACAAGAACTGTCACTTTTGTAGAAAAATAAAACGCAGACACACAAATTTTAATTTTAAGCAATACATAAGGCGTTTAAATAGACTGTAATAGGCTAGTTAAAGACCAAATATTCATAATGATTATACTAGACGCTTTGGATTTTTTTCAGGCTGTGCCAGCTAAATAATTTGTTGATTTTATAAATCGCGCTTACTACATCATCTTCTGAAACTGGCATGATAAACCTCTGTACAAAACTAATTTCTGAATCACTAATTTTTAAATGAAATAAGTGATTAGTTTCGGAGGAAGTGAGCAGACGAGGTAAGTGACTGTAGTGATGTGCTTACAATTTGTTATTATTGTTCTCTTGGGTTCCAGTTGGAAATTAGGGCTTCAGTAACACATCCTTACTTTCTTCTCTTTTCTGCTGTCCTATTCGGATGGGCCCACGACTGGAAATAATCTGTAATGTCTTCCTCGCACGATCTCCTCCATATCACCGTCGGACCAGTGCCACACTCATCGTTTCCTATTAGGGTCCCACTGGAGCAATGGCCTGAATTGCGCGCGAAGTCACTCAACGGTCTTCTCAGTGGTGTGTGCCATATCGATCTCCATATTCTCCTACATATCTGTTGAACGACAGGTTGCTTGTTAGTTTATGGGCAGAGTTTCTGGCTGCTAATTCTTTCTGGTTGGTCATTTGACCTTCACTATAGAGGCAACCAGGGCAGCTGTTGACGAAAGTCTGCAATAGCCTGTTCGAAATGTTTTTTGTGATGCACAGTGCAAGTTTTTAACCCACATGGCTTCACATTTGTCTTGAAAATCCAAATCTTGTGGTTTATGCAGCTGAGTGCAGTGTTGAAGAGTTCCACACCAATTTCAGATTGATGAAGGTGTGCCTTACCTTTCTGATTCTGGTTAGTGTTGACATCTTCATCTGTTCCGACTGCCTGTGGTTGAAAGGCTGATTGTTGTTGACTAGATAAGTGAATGAAGTGATGACCTCTTTCAAATTACTCACGTTGATAGTGATTAGTGATGATTGTTGTTGTCAGTGTTGGTTAGTTGGTTGGTTGTGGCAACTACCTCGGTCGTGTTTAGCAGTCAAACATAGAGAATTTAAGTATCACCTTGTATACGTTTGTAAAGGCTGAATGTTTATCAATCTTTTGCCCTTTACCCACCAGATGTTCCAAAATATGGAACTGCTGGTTGACTTACCTAACCACGTTGGGTAGTGCTGTAGAGAGTGACGGTGGGCTTGTTGAGTCGTTCTACTTGTGCAACTGTCTCCACAGAAATAGTTAGATTGACAGAAGTAAGAATTCATGAGTCACTGACCATCCCGCCAAAGTTGTTAACTGGTCAACTAGCTTAATCTCTTAACCTGAAGGTTCAAAGTTGGATCTTTGGTGGGAATTTTTGCATGCACTGATGGATAAGGAGTTTCAAAATAGGGCGAAACATCTGTGCCCAGGAATCTCTTCTGGTTTTCACTGATATCCTTTTAACCGCTGTTGGTTCATGAGGTAATTTAACAATAGACATTAAATTAATTCACATCCACATAAACCGAATATAGTTTTCTTATGATCTATGCGACTAATTGATATTGTAACCAGAAGAAGGCAACACACGGAAGCAAACGAATCTTTTCAATTGATAGTTAATATTCTTTAACCAATCACTGAGCGTGTGATTATGGTTTAAATTAAACAGCATGAAATAGAATGTTCAAATACACATAGTATTATGTTGTTCATACAGTACTGAACTGTGGGAATATATGAGAATAATATACCTTTGGAACACACACTGTCTGAATCACACCACCACAATATAACCTCTCCGGCAGTTCATGTGACCCAATAGACTTATGACTGGGTATAATAATACTAACGCAAATGGACAACTCAACTAATATGCTAACTACGCCTATTTTTCCGTAATACTTTCCTTTTCACTGAGCCACGTAAATATTAAATTTTATGAGGAAAAACACGTCATATTTATATATTTTCTTAACGACATTAAAATCGGCCTAGGGCAGTGAAAATACGCTGTTCTGATTGGTAGGCAATTTTGCTAGGTCAGAGAAAAATAAATATTCTGATTGGTTGGTGATTTAAGCAAGATAATTAGCATTTTAAGCCGATTCCTATCAAATTTTCACACACACATATAATGTTTGTTATTGACTTTTTAGATATTGTGCTACCGTCATCGCCTATCAATTAGGTAATCCAATGGCTGAAAAGAAAATTCACTTCTATTGGCCTAATGATACTACTGAATTAAATACTGATCAATCATTGACTGAAATGAAATTAGAGAATAATGTAGAAATTATTACAAAATTTCAGTCATAAAATAACCACTAAAGCCTCAAAAAGAAGACATAACAAGCTGTCAAATGTGAATGGATGAGAAGTCAAGAGAAAACGACGAGAGAGCGAGAGCGAAACAGAGGGAAGTTGAGAATTTAGAGTATCAGTTTTATCGACTCCTTACTACTAACATTTTTGGATTCGAAATAATCAACTGACTTCATCATTTTATTTGTTTTTTTTATGTATTCTACCTTTTCGTTCTGGTATCGTTTATGTGAAATGAGTCGTTTCTTTTGAAAATTGTATTTCCTGGGACTAAGTTAGTACTTGTGTGCTAATTGATGACGCTTATTGATTTGTGTTACGTCATAAAAACTTTGTACAATTAAATGTTGAGTTTTTTAATCCTTTGGTTGGACATTAGGTCGTCGGTAAGTCATTTCATGCGCCTGGTCTTCGACCTGGTTGCTGCAGACTGAATTCTATCATCGATGAAAACGAAATGCGTATTTCCACGAAGAGGCTCTTTTCGGTGAATTCATTTACCTCTTTAACTCTACACTCGCACTTATAAACAATTCATTTTTTCACAAAACACTAAGGTCCTCTAGTTGTCTAGAAGCTTTGTCCTTTGAAGCCAAGTATGTTAATCTTTCATTGAATATCGTGTTTGAAAGGTTTCAAGAACATTATCTTGAATGATTGCAGAGAGGTAATAGAAGCTCTGTGGTGAGAGTTGTCTGCAAGACAAAATTGTAGACAAAAATTCACGTCAATGTTCACGTCCCGAATTGGGGTCATGAGAAAAAACAATAACAAAGCTTAGCCTTGAGGAACTCAACAATCAATCACAGCAGAATTAACGTGTGTAGATCCGATTCGCATATATATGGCCTAACTTTCTAAGAAACGGTCATCAGCAGTACAGAATAACCTTTAGCAAGAAAACAGCCAAACAGAAGATGTTGCTTCTGTGCTAAAAATAAAGCTAATAATAATGTACATAAAAATCTATAAATATCTCTTGATTATCTCAATAAGCGACCGTTTGCCTGGCCCTCGTCTTCTGTCGTTACAACTGTACGTGGAGTGTGATAAACGGACATCTAGAAGACACGAGTCACCTCATCTCAACAAACGTCTTCTTTTTCAGAATAATCTACAAGGTGAAGAACAGCTCATCAAAATCAATATGCTTTCGTCTTCTCTCTGCATTTCATATATATTCTGGCCATTCAGATACATAAACTGGAGCTGTGTATGTGTACACAAGGAAATTATTCAATCAGTTCTGATTATCACGGTAACAACCTTGATTTTTGCTTATTTGTTTGTTTTTCTAACTCCTTATTACTCTTGTTTTTCTTTAGGACTCTGATATAATTTTATACGCTTCTTCGTTTTTAAGAGCAATCTGATTACAACCCAATCATTGAATTACCCACCACATTACATAACTCGAATATTCCTATTCGACTCCTCTTGTGAGTTGACTAATATTAAGAAACATGATATAACAAGTCACCACTTTTGTTACTATCCTACTGCATGAAACAGAGATTATAGATTGTATAAGAAGGTAATCTCACATACACAAAGGGTCGAACTTCAGGTAAAGGAAACAGTCAGTACCGATACCAACACAAGTAGCAGTCTAGAGGGTGTGAAAACATACAAAATCAACCGAAGAGTCACCAGGAGAGATGACTAATAAACTGGTGGAGAATCAATAAAGCTCACTTCAACCAATTGAAGCATTGAGCTGAAAACATGCCTAGTATGGCGATGATGAAAGCTTCTCAAATAAACCCTCTAGCCGGCTCAGAGATCACAGCTATATCAAAATCATCCACTTGTGCTATTTATAGAGATTGTAGACTAGTGCGATTGTGTACAGCTGAAGAGGAGAATGAATTCTTCGACAAGAGGCTTTTTTCTGAACTAAATATTTTGTTTTCTTTAATGTCTAAATGGAGATTATTCATGAATTGAATTCTGTCAGTCAAGTTTGCAATGCGACCACCGTCCTAGGTGGCTCGCGATCGCGATGCACTTTGAATTGTTGCTGTTGTTAGTTAGTTGGAGGCGATCAGCCTGAAGACCTGGCTCGACCTAGGTTTTTTGCTGACTGTTGGCACTCACCAGTCAACAAGGCGTATCTGCAGTCTCTTGAAGGAACTGACCATGTCCTGTATGAGATTCGAAGCCTGGTCACTGAGTTCTTTCTGAAGTCGGTGATGTTACCATTGACCTATTTGGGCTTGACATTGACCTCATTTAGAACTGCAATGGATAGTTTGTTCAGACAATAGATATTAACTAAAGCCCTATACTTATTCCTTGATGTATTTAGTGCAGAGTGAAATCTATCAGTAAAGTTTTATTCTATCGTGGTCAATATCTCATTGAACATTGAACGCTCAAGGAAGTTTAACATTTTTCTGATCAGTTTTGATACAATATGCAAATCGCTGGAAAAAGATAAGAACACGGGCAGGGTTATTTCGTCCTTGTTTGAGCCTCACCAGGTGTGAGTACTAATGACCCAACCTGGGATCGAATCTTGGTTACCAGACCACTGGACTTTAACTTCTGCCAATTTGCTTTATGTATATGACGTAATCAATGGCCGATGTCATCAGAGAGTGCTTGTCCTTACACCCGACTTCGTTAACTTCGCCGATCATACTTATAGCTGGATCTTCAGGCAACGTATTTCTTTAGCCAGTTACT
Source organism: Trichobilharzia szidati (assembly GCA_944472155.2). NCBI lineage: Eukaryota > Metazoa > Platyhelminthes > Trematoda > Strigeidida > Schistosomatidae > Trichobilharzia > Trichobilharzia szidati. The sequence goes on along the minus strand of OX235275.1, from coordinate 24,864,322 downwards.
GTTGAACACTTAACAAGTTTCCAAGTGTTGGTTTGTAGGGATTCGAACTGTTTGAAATGTGATCATTTAGAGAACTATTTTAAACACCAGGGAGTACTGGAAGGACGTTTTGTCCCATTTTTGGACTCTCCATCAGCACTTACCTGTAACCCATCCAGGTACTGAACCCATGACCTTCATCTCACACAGCCAGCCTATTAATCACTTAGCCAGCTATTCGGAATTCGTTGACCCTCAGATTTCAACTTCTGTAGCGTTACCAACAACCGCTAATGAAATCGATGTATATGATGGACTGTGACAGCTGTAATTTTATTATTAGAACTTCAAGAAATTTTCGCCCTTTTAATGAATTCATGGATGTCAGAATTCCAACCGAATGTATGAATAGTTGATTAAGTGGCCTCGTGACTTGAAGGTTTTACTTTCTTCTCCCTGATCCTGTTGTGAGTGCATACTGATGAGGAGTCCTTAACTAGGAATAAACAGCTGTTCAGTTCTTCATACCTCTCAATTATTCCATAAATGATGTTGATTCGTGATGAAATCTGCTTTGAAATTCATCAAAATATCTTCAAAATCAAAAGTGTGAGCAACAAATACTTATATTAGTGATTTCACAAGAATCACCCATCTTATTATATGAATATTATTCCGTTGGTTCCGAGTGAACATAGGGATTTAAAAGTACATGCGTATTTAATTTTATTCTCTTCAGTCCCTTTCATTTAGCTCTACGATTCCTCATAAGCCTTCGTCTCCTCTTCACACCATCTTCTCCAAATACCACATACGAGCAAATGTACAACTCGTTGTGGTCTCCTATTTGGCTTCCATCAGATCAATGACCTAGAGCGTGACATCACCCAGTGGTTCTCACAGCATGTGTCCAGTTTATCTCCATTTTCTGGAGGGATTCTTTTCAGTGATAAGTTCTTGAATCGTTCGTTTTCAGAGTCTCATGCTGCCAATTCCTCCTCGCTTGTCGTCTGATTTCCAGTAGTGAAGTGAAGACAGTTGCTGATGAAAGTCTCTATTGGCCTATCGGAAATCCTTTGTCTGACATTCATGCTGGTCAAGTTCCTGAACCATATAGAGGCCGAATTGACTGACTGACTTGATGTCAGTGTTTAAGATCTAAATCTTTTTCCTTATGCTGAATGCAGAATAGTTTTTCACTGTGATTTGTGAGTTGGGAAAATCTGTTTCGCCCTTCTGATCATGCCTGGACAACTGCTCATGTGTATCACGGATGTACACTTCCAGTTTGACAACTCTCTTTACCGCGAAGTTGATGGCGTAGCTGTGGGCAGTCCACCTAGCCCTGTTTTAGCAGATATCTTCATGTTCAGCCATGAAAGAACAAAGTTGAAGCATGTGATTGATGGAACAGCGTCTTATTGTCGATGTGTAGATAGCACATTTTTAGTTTGCAACAATGAAAGTCATATATCCTACCTGCTCGGATTATTCAACGACGCAAATACAAATATCGAATTTATCATGGAATACGAAAATCACGGAAAGTTTGATTCCTCTGACATTGCTAAGGAACATCTGGAAGATGGTCTGGTCTCAAGAGGTCAGTTTACACAAAAGCCGACGTGGAATGGACAATACCTGCATTTTAATAGTTTTTGTCCAAATAGCTATCAACGTCCACTAGTCAAGACTCTGTACTACAGAGCTGAAAGAATATGCCCTACAGACAGATTGGAGGAAGAAGAATTTCTAATTCTTGAAAAGGTGTTTATAAACAATGTTACCCTCAAAGGTTCATTAATGAGTACGGAAGATGTGAAGTCTAAGATGTCAAACAAATCAGAGTGGAAAAATGTCTGTCTTCATTCAAATAGATTTTAAAGGTGGTAATATTTCAGGAATAATCAATAGAAAATTGAGCATGTCACTAGGCAAAGACTATCCTGCAGCTAAGTTGGTTCCCGTCAATCTGACAGAAATACTCCTCTTTTGGTGCAGTCAAAAGTCGACAGATACTCTTCTCATGTTAACAACTCCAACTTTGTATACAAATTTATGTGTATCTGCAGTAACAATTACAGTGCGACATATACCAAAGAGCCTACGCTTCAAGGGGATGAATGCCTTCAATAGCGCCATTGCCAAGTATCTCCTTGACACGGGTCATGAGGTGGATGTCGAAAGATTGTTCAAGATCATCAACAGGCTTAAAAGAGTACAATTCTCCTCAGGTTTGCTGAAGCCATCTTGATCAAACGCCTGAAACCTGATTTATGCGTTCAGATGGAAGTAGTTATCAGTCTTTCTTTGCTCTGCCCGGTAACTGGAGGTTTTCACCCTCTCTTTCATCTGATTACGTAATGTCGAAAGTTTCCATTGTGTATGGTCATTATTGCTGCTTAGGATAAAATATTTATTATTATTATTATATATGTTATCATTGTATGCATTTATTGATTTTTGTTTAAAAATGATTTCTGTGCAATTATGTTAAAATCTTTTCTGTAGACATATTTAATAATGACTTTTTCCTGTAAGCAGCTGATGAGAGTCCAACAAAATAAACAGTGAAGGTACCATCTTATTCTGCACAAACCATATTTCTTGCTTAATTCATATTCTTGTCTTCTCGCTTCGTTTCCACGGTCTTTTGTAATGATTTAGTCCACCAGAATCAGTAATATCATCGGTGATAGCACGTAGAAAGCTTCATCTTACACCTGACTTCACTTTACTGGCATTGCTGACTTTCAAACTATTTTGAATCACTTGACATGTAGCTGTTGAGATTAGGTTGATAAAGGTTTGTGACAATCTACAGGACTAAAACAGTTCCTAAATCACTTCCCAACAATGGCTTTCGAAGGCTTTTCCAAAGTCGATGAGATTTAGTTAGAGACTTGATTTGATTTCCATTTCCAATTAATCTCCAGTAAAGATTATTAACAATTATCCTTATATGTTTTTTCAAACAAAAATAATTTGCCTCATAATGTGAACATCAGGACTTGTCGGTCGATTCTGGTCAAAGGAATATGGTTATGTAACAACAGAAGAGAAGAGTCAGGCAGCAGATCGTTCATTAAAAAAATCAGCAGATATTTATGTATTTTTATGTACATTATTATAGGTTATTGTTAGCAGAGAAACAGAGCCTTCTGATTGGTTGTTTTCTCGCCGAAAGTTAATTTGTCATCTCTTTGTGACTGTTTCCTTGAAGGTCACACCATATATCTGCGAATCTTATCCGCCCACGCAAAGTCTTCTGTGATTGGTTGCTGAGTTAGTCCTAGTTCTTGTTTTTTTCCCATGACCAAGATTTGGGACGTAAACATTGACGTAAATTGATGTCTATCGATTTGACTAACACACAGCTGTCACCACAGTTATAGCTTCGATAAAGCACATCATGACATAATATGAATCAATAATTGAATCATATTTCGGTCAAAAAATATGGTTTGTACTGATTATCAAATCATGCTTTGATACCGTATGACTACAGTTAGATAAACGTATCCAACAGGTAGCTCTGCCTGATTTGATCATTACATTTCATCCTGAAATCAAATACATTTACATGCCCTTACATGTCCATCGGTTGTATTCTGGGTGCTAGTTGATGGTTTAATTACCCAGCTTTCGTCTTCCTTCTAGACAACATCTTCAGCTCAGGTTTTAATAAAACGTGAATGTTTTTGAATTCTCTCTCTCTATGAAGGATGACATAATTGTATCTCCTGACAGTCATTGTACCCTCCGACGAAATTCGAAGTCCTGAATGCCATCAAGATGCTAAAAGCTGGGAAAGCGCCAGGACCAGATGGAATCCCAGCAGAAGCTTTGAAAATAGACCCAGAGACAACAGCGGACTTGATGACGCCACTACTAGAGAAGGTGTGGAAAGAGGGCAAAGTACCCGAGGATTGGAAGAACGGATACTTATTCAAACTGCCAAAGAAAGGAGATTTGAGTCAATGTAAAAACTGGCGTGGAATTATGCTTCTGTCCATTCCAAGCAAGATACTATGTCGCATCATCCTGGAGAGAATTAAACAAGCCCTAGATGAAAAACTTCGTCCGGAACAGGCCGGATTCAGGAGGAACAAGTCATGCATTGATCAAATCGCCACACTACGGATTATCATTGAACAAAGTTTGGAATGGCAGTCACCTCTCTATCTCAACTTCATCGATTTTGAGAAAGCCTTCGACAGCGTCGATCGAGAGGTGATTTGGCAACTACTTCGCTACTACGGGGTGCCGCCGACAATTATACATCTCATCCAACAGCTGTATGACAACGCTGCATGCCAAGTAATCCACAACGGGAGGCTCACGGAATCCTTTGAAGTGAGGACGGGAGTGAGACAAGGCTGTCTACTGTCATCAATGATCTTCCTGATTGCAGTTGATTGGATAATGCGGCAGACAACGGCAACCAACGAGGGAATAGGCATAAAATGGACCGACACAAAAGCCTTGGAGGATTTGGATTTCGCCGATGATATATGTCTGATTTCCCACAAACTGGAAGATATGCAAGTGAAAAGCAACAAATTGGCAGAAGAAGCAGCAAAGATAGGACTTCAAGTGAACATAGACAAAACAGAGGTAATGAAGATTCCTGGCCAACATCAACAGCAACAACCGACAACAATCAGCATAAATGGGAGGAACCTAAAGGAAACAACTTCTTTCACCTACCTGGGAAGCATCGTCTCAACTACAGGAGGAACTGACGAGGATATCAAAGCCAGAATCGGAAAAGCAAGACAAGTTTTCATTTCTCTCAAGTCTATGTGGAGGTCAACAGCATTCAGCGTCAAAAATAAGATCCGTATTTTCAACTCCAATGTGAAGTCAGTACTACTATACGGATCAGAGACTTGGCGTGTCACAAAGAGCAGCTCAAACAAGCTACAGACCTTCATTAACAAATGCCTTCGCTCAATACTCAAGATCAAATGGCCGGAGAGGATCAGCAACAAAGATCTCTGGGAGCGAACCAACCAGGAACCGATCGTGAAACAAATAGGCAGGAAGAAATGGAGATGGATTGGACACACTCTGAGGAAACCAGCAAGTGACATCACTAGACAAGCCATTGCTCGAGTGGAACCCGAAAGGGAAGCGACGAGTTGGTCGTCCAAGGGTGACCTGGAGGAGATCATGTGAAGAGGAATTGAAAGCGTGTGGGCAGACTTGGAGCCAGGTGAAAACTCTAGCAGAGAACCGAACGCAATGGAGACGCATGGCTGAAGCCCTATGTTCCTCTAGGAATTAAAGGAAATAATTATATAAATAATAATAATAATGACAGTCATTGTAATGCGTGATAGGTTGTTAATTTACATCTTTATTGATTACTTTTATTGACTTGAAATTTGAACTTTGTTGTCATGTGATTTATTCCTTATTAAAATGAAGCCCAGAAGCACTGTAGCACTTCGGTGCTGAAGGGAATGGAAGAAAAATACCTAATAACTGTCTTCAAAAAGAATGGACATCCTCACAATTTCATCAAAAAGGGTTTAAACACAAGTTATAACACCAACAACATGCCAACATCAAAGACCATAAGAAAGTTCATCCTACCACATATCCAAAATATCTCTGAAATAACAGCTCAAATATTAAGACCATTTGAAATAGCACACCAACCAGACAGCCAGACAGCCAGCACAATCACTTCATTTGATATTATGCAAACCAAATGACCCACACAACAGAAAAGGAAGATACAATTAATACCATTTACAAAATAAATTGCATGCATGAACTGCAATAAACAGTATATCGGTCAAAATAGGAGTCGCCTTTGAATCAGAATCCAAGAACATAAATTAACTGTGAAAATACATGATATATATTATTTCTAATCAGTGCAAATAGATAAGGAGATGCTAACTTTGACCAGTATAGCCTTTATTACATACAGTTCTGCAGTGTATATTTAATTACTTCGAACAAAATTTGTATACAGTTTCTTGAATAAGTTGTGTTCTCTGAGGTGTTTGATTTAATTTCGAAGCTTTCATCGTGCATCTAGACAACAACTTCAGCGCAGGTTTCATTATAAAATGGGTTTGTTTAAATTCTCTATGCATGATGTAATTATATATCCTGGCAACCAGTGTCGTGCCTGAATGTTAATTCACGTCTCTATTGATCATATTTTTATTGACTTGGGTTTTGAACTTTTCATGTGACTTACCTTTTCAAAAGAATAGTTACTGAACAAAGAATGTTCTTTTCGATAACCTGCTCTTCTTCATCAGGTTCTACAGTTATATGCGTCCATAAAATTGAATGAATGAATTAGTGTTATTAACAACATTGATGTTGTTTAAATGACATCGAATCAATAATAATAATAATAATAATAATAATAATAATAACAATGGATTATAGTTCGATATCATTAAAATAACAATAAACTGAATATCAAAAAAATTAGGAAAAATGACGATAATACACAATTCACGAACTTATAGTGTCCATTGAAGACCAGCGCAGTAGAAGTGGCTGAACTAGCTACTACTGCACACGCAGCATAGGTTGTTTAAGGAGTACCGCAATAGCCTTGGCTGTTTGGAGTATGCCATACCTGGATGTTTTCGGCAGTTTATTTGGTTTTTACGAGCTGATCACGGATTGATATCAGTTAGAGAACTATTGAAAACCATCAGTAGTACTGGACAGCTATTTCATCCTAGTTTGGGAATCATTGGCAGTACCCACCCATTGGTGTTCGAACCCAGGTACATGGTAGATGATAGAGAAGGATTATTCAATGCTAGCTTTGTGGCCGGCTTGGACTAAGTCTTATTTTCTACACGATCGATAGTGATTCCTCAGTTGAATGATAAAGTAGGCAGACTAGCCACTTTTAACTGAATTTTCTTTTTATTATCTGGTAAATTTTGTCTATAAAAATATGCTTGTTAATCGCTGGCTGATTTACTTGAGTACCAGGCTTCAATGAATTTTCTGTCATCAATTTTGGTGTTTCCTCTATTTAAAATTTCCACATTTTCCAATCAAATTAGTATCCATATTTACTTTATTCTGCCTCTTATTATTATTATTCCTGATTCATTTAAAACTACCTTATATCAGTGGCATTATCTTGACAAGTTTCAATATTATTATTATGAATATTATTCAGTTTTCCATTCTTGATATATTCAAGTTCTTTCTGTGATGACTAATTGTTTATTTAAGTGATGTCATTGAACCGTATAATGCATTTTATCTTAAATTTAATCCGCCCTTCCTCCCCTTATCTATTTGAACATGACCTGAAAAACATCCACACCTGTCATTCCGCGTGATTAATTCAATGTAGTTTATTTTCAAGAGTTGTTTTGTGAGGATTAGATTTGTTTTTCGAGTAACACCACATGTTGGTGTCAGATAGAGAACCATAGAATACCAGGGAGTACTGGACAGTCAGCTGTTTTATCCTAGTTTGGCAATCATCAGTTTTAAATCTCCCAATGTAATTCTTATGGTTTGTATATATCTCTCTGTATATAGAGTATTCAGCAGATGAAGAGTGCTTCCACCGAAATTCTGTGAATTCATTAAATCCTGTTTTATTCACACCTTTTCTGGCTTGTTTTTTATATGATTTAGTTGAGCTCCTCCATTATTATATCTCGACTGATTCAATATAAAAGCAAAAATCGATGCATTTTTATCGATTGACCTTGAATTTAAAATACGCATATTAACAATAGCTTGCCTATTGTCCTAAACGTCTCCTCCTCCTACTACTTACTACCTTGGATAAAAGAGAGAAGCTATCGAAGATCTTGACAGCGTCTGTTTCCATGAAATCATGTTTATATATATTCACACTGGAATTAAACTAAAATCATTATTATTATTATTATTGTTATTAATATTATTACGATCGAAAGAAATTTATTCAGCGAAACGTTTAAAAGTTTACTTTCCCGGCACATGGTTAAAAGCAAGAAGTAATTTTGGTATACCAATGAGTGTTCAATACATTACTTTATCTCAAATGAACGATTGGACATCTGATTGGCCAGATGAAAAAAGTTGGCAATATTTACACATGGCAAATTATGAACCACCTTTATACATTAAAGAAGGTTATTGGATACCAAATTCATTTAAGTAAGTTCCATAACCAGCTCTGGTTGAATTAGATATTTTGTTAGATATTACTCACTATATGAGCTATTCAGCTGGCCTAGATTGCTTCAGGTAAAGTTCGTCGGTGGCACAGTGGTTAGGACTCGCCGAGCATGCACATGGTCCGGGGTTCGATCGCCTGCCGACGCACACCCGATATCTATGGTCGGCCTGCGAAATTTGGACTACCGACATCCATGCTGAAAATTCCATACTTGTACTGAAAAATACGGTGTGGCATCAAGCTGCAATCAAAATAAAAATAAAATGAAAAGTAATATAAACAATAGTGTCCCAAAGGATGCGAACTCATGAGTGACCTTGAGTCGACCAATCACAAAATTGAGGGATTTTCGCACAAAAAGATGACATTTATCTACGTGAAAATGCAGTTCTCCCTAAAGCCCTCGGCTGAATTACTACGGTTTCCAGTAAGAGGATCAACGACTATTTACCGGGAAAATGTGGATGACAAAACAGATCAAAATCACTAATACCTAATCTGAATCTATCCCTTATCGTAAACTTGACACTTATCCTGACCCTAACCCGGTGAAGTTCAACAATAGCGTACCAGGGGTGCGAACGCTCCAATGGCTTTGAATGCATGCTAGTTGTTGGCTAAAGGCACTTGTCATTATCACAGCTGAAATATCAACGCTATTCACCAGCAAAGCAGCAAATTTCACCCAGATCAAGCTTTTAAGTACTTTTTGCACAGTGTGCTAATAGCTCATTAGGGTTATCATTAGGGTTAGGATTAAAGTAAGGGTTACGATTAGGGATAGATTTATAGTTAATGCCATTTATTTTAATTTGTTTTATTATCCACATTTTCCTGGTAAGTAGTCGTCGATCCTCTTACTGGAAACCATAGTAATTCAACCGAGGGCTTTTGCGGAAGACTGCACAACAGGATAAAAGAGATGAACGATTCACAAAAACAGCTCATCTTCAGTCATCTTGGTGAATACCCATGTACAGAAACTAGTCTAACTTGGCAACTGATACTTTTTCATTATAACTGGGACGTATTTTTAAGTCGTGTCAGAGAAAGATAACCTGTTCAGTGTGTTTTCATGCGTTTTCTTGTAATTATACGTCATTTTTTATGGAAAAGTCACCTATTTTTATGAATGGTCAGCTGAAGGCCACTCGTACGTTTGCATCCCTTGGGAAGCTACTGTTGAACTTTTCCCCTAACCCCTACTCTAAACGTAATAGTAACTCCAATCTTAATTATAACCCTGATCCTAACCTTAACCCTAATGCCTACCTTAACCGTAATCCTAGCCCTAATGAGCTATTAACACATTGTCCTAACAGCATTCAAATACGTGATCTGGGTGAAATTTGCACCTGAGTTCATGAACAGCGTTCATTTTTGGTCTGGAATAATGGTAGGTGTCTTTAGTCAACGACTAGCATGTGTTCAAGGTCATTGGATCGTTCGCACTCCTGAGACGCTATTGTTGAACTTCGCAGTAATCTAAGTAGCTCTGGATGGTGGTTTCATTCATTTTGCAGCTGAGATCTTCACCGGCTGAATCAGTGTTGAAACCACTCGAATTTTTACCTAGTTATTAATTAGATACTTTATTCATTGTTTTTAAAAATTTATAGAATATGATATGCCTACTTAAATGTTATAATAAGTAATATACAGATTAACGAGTAGAAATGGTTGCAACAAGCGGATTGCATAATGCATAATCTTAGAAGGATGAAGAGTAATTAAGGAATAGATGGATGTTCAAGTTGGTTACGTAATAGATAATTAAGGAAAAATAAAGCGATTTAGACAATGCTAACTTGCAATTAAAGATGAAATGGTCAGAGAAATAATAAAATAATTTGGACAGTTATAATTTTTAAAAGGTTTGGGGGGAGTGGAGAGAGAAGTAGTCCGATTTATACATTCATGTAACGATGGCCAAGATGAAGAAAATTACTGTAGGAATTTCTTCTAAACACGCAAGTTTGTCTCCTTTAAATGGATTCCAGCAGTTTCAGCTGTATGTAGAAGACGATCTTGTAAAGCAAAATTAAGATTAGTAGGAATACGATAAATAATTTTAAGTATCGTATTAACGTCAACCCTATGCTTACTGTTTACAAGGTGTGCTAAAATAGAGCTAAGAATAGATCTTGTTTGCCCCTTGATTAACCATGCTGGATGATGTTCGGAAATGCGATGATGAACTTGCCTAAGTGTATGCCAAATGTAACTTGCTCCATAGAAACAGTCAGACTGATGGATATTCACAGAAGAGCGTGGAATAGAGATGGCAGTGAAGAGACAACTTACCCGGTAGCCGCACTGAATTCTTTTTTAACTGCATTCTTCAGGCGTTGTATTACAATTTCTCTGATTTTATCACAGAGAGACTGTAATTTTATAAACAATGGTTTTTTGGCACCTGTTGTTGCCCTACTGGTTTGTTTTAGTAATTCTCTAATAATCTGATGTTCCTCATTGAAGAAGTCGTTTGGATAGATTATTCTAGCCCTATGAACCATACATTTTAAAGTAGCAAAACTCAGAGAATAAGTGTACTGACTTGTTGTTGTAGATTACCTATGCACACTCCTTCTTCGTGTACCATCCTCTTTCCTGGCTTGGAAGACGTCTGTGAATGAGATACTGTCAATACTTTCTTCCTCTATGGAGGGGTTTATTGTGGAATGCGTATCATTGAACTTGTTGAGGATGTTCATTCTGCCTTCTGAATATCTAATTGGGGATTTTTTAATATAACTATAAGTAGTCGACAAACTGACCAGAAATAAAGTGGAACGTTTCATTAAAGTGAATTAAAGTTCAGTGTTATCATGTCTAATTCGAAACAATTTATGAGTTTCAGTGTAGATTCCGTAACTAATCAATATCGGTTACAAAATCATTAGAAAAAGGGGGAGCACTGTATAGCCCCGTTTAATCCTAGTTTTGAAAACATTTATTTCCCAAAACGAATTTAACTAACATAGAGCTCTGCTGAAGCATATATACATTTGAAGAACAAAAAGAAGGAAGCGTTTGTATCAAGGTTTTCTGAATACACATTTCGAAAAGTCTGAGATTAAGTAGAAGGATATCTTTGGAGAGGGCCGTCACATGAGATATCTGACTAACAAACGACATCCGGTAGATATTTTAATTCTCCTTCGGAATAATAAACAAACAGTCAGTCTGAATTCCCGATTGTAGAGTGGCGATTATCTCCGCCTGCCTCATAGAAAGCCTGAGTTTGATTTTCAGTCGCAGAGTTGGCTGTAACCAACCAACAGCAACAACAGCTACTAGTACCGATCACCGTCGACGGGAGGAATTTGAAAGAGGTTAATTCTGTCACTTATCTAGCCAACAAGCAACGTTTCAACCAAAGGCATTCGGAACGGATGAAGATGTCAGTACCAGCTAGAATCGGTAAGGCAGGTTACACCTTCACCAGTCTGAAATCAATTTGTAAATCTTCTGCAATGCACTCAGCTGCATAAACAACAAGATTCGGATATCCAACATCAATGTGAAGTCAGTCAGTCAGTTCTTCTACATGGGTCAGAAAATTGGCGAGCACATCACGAATATCATTTCCAACAGCCTACTGCAGACTTTTATCCACAACTTCCTTAGCTCCATACTCAACATCAAATGGCCAGCCAGAAAGAATTAGCAACAAGACACTCTGACCACAAACTAACCATGAACCTATCGTTCAGCAAATATGTAGGAGAATGTGGAGTTGGATTGCTCATACACTGAGGAGACCGTCGAATGAGATCACACACTCTAGTGGAATCCGAATGGGAAAAGACGAGTGGGTCTCCCGAGGGTGATATAGTGGAAATGAGAGAAAATGGGGTTTGTGGGCCCATCTAAAGAGGACAGCAGAAAATGTGTTGTTGAAGCCTTATGTTCCATTTGGAACTTATGGGAATAATAATAGTCATGTTAGACGACAACCACAACCTGGTATCACTACGTACATAACAATAAGATATTATAGTAAGCATGACGAGTGCCAGCTAACACGAAACCTAGGTCTAAGTCTTCCTGCCGATTGCCTCCAACCACTGTGATTTCGAGTTACCTAGAATAGTGGCCACACTGCAAAGCTGACTGATAGAATTCAGCCTTCATCAAAGTCAGGACTAGACACATCACGCCAGTTACTAGTGTCTAATCAAAGTAAGACTATGTCTGTTTTATTTGATTGTTATTACATCATTTATTCTATTTTTTAAAATTTTTTTTATAATTTTCTTTTTTCTTTTCATTTTTTCCAAACACAAAACATTTTATTTAGAACAATTTGTACACCCGAAGCTGAACATAAAAGTTTTACTGATATGGTATATGAATTTACACAGGAAGACTATGAAAAACGATTTGCCACATCACTAAGAAATCTGTTTACGCGGACGGCAAAACATTATGATGGCGGTTATTTGAATATCTTATCATTCTTTGTAAATATTTGCCAGTGTTTACGTAAAAATGTAAGTCGATGTGGTTTATTGTTATGCTAATGTAAGTGTAAAACTGGGACAAACTGTAGTGGTGGAATGTGACTTATGAATTGACTAACTGATTCCGACACAGAACTTTGCACCAATGTGCAGCGGTTTAAGTCGCCACACCCCATGTAGTACATAAAACAAGAGAAAAAAGTAAAATGAAACGCAAAATAGTGACAGTAAACAGATATATGTGGCAAAAAGAAAAGTAATATCGAAGAACAATATGATTTTTTATTGAGTATTATAAGTCACAAGGAGTAGGTGGATATGCGCCATTGAGAACGATTTGAGCCATATCATCATCAACTGTCTTCAGCAGCCATTGGTGTTTACCGTCCCGAGGACCTCGACCAAAAGGTCCACATCTTCCTATGTGGCTTAAACTAACTGTTGTGGATTTCATTGACTCATGGAGCCATATTTCGGTTTGACCACCACTGGCTGTTTTCTAGCCTGACCCTATGTCAGCTAACATTGCCCATTGCCGAGGAAGGTGATGGCTAGGTATGCGTAACACATGTCCTAACCATCTCAATCGATGTAACTGGACAGACTCATCTATTGATTTCCCCTCCTTCCTTACCTAGCACTCGACGAAGCCTAACCTCAATATTGCTCAACCTATTATAACACTTCACATGGGAGATGGAACGCAGGCAGATGGTGGAATGTAATTCCATATTAGATAAGTTTATTTATTAAATATCACACAGTGATGATGCAGTATTATCACCTGAATGACAAGGTTTGGAGCATAAATTATTGTTACTCATAATCATATCGCTGTAGTGCCGTGGCTTCACAGTTTGTCTGATGTTTGTATTGTTTCACTCCAACTTCCCCCGTTTGTTGTTTGTTGCCACTTTCCATATCTCCGGCATAGACGTTGCATCATTCCGATTCCACGTGTTCGGTGTTGAATCGGTAAACAAAAATTCAGTGAATAACCACTCTATGTCTGATTTCACCTAGCTATATCACTTTTTAATACTCTCACCCTTCTCCCATCATCCTATTCTGTGATCACAGACAGGTGAATGAAATGTCATACAAACAACAAAGGTTAATAAAGCAGGATTTAATGATGGATTCATCAAATTTCCGCAGAACTCTTCCTTAGTTGAATACTCCAAATACATGGATATAATTCCCTTTGAAATTACATTGAAAGATCTAAGACTGATAAGCAAATAAACTACACTGAATTAGTCATGCAGAAAAGCAGTTGCGAATGTTTTCCAGGTCATCTTCAAATAGATAAGTGGAGAAAGAAGGTATGACAGATTAAAATTAACATGAAATGTATCACACGCTTCAGTTACATCATTTAGATTAACAGTTAGTCACTAGAGAATATATCAAGAATTGCAAACAGAGTTATATCAATAGTATTAGTCATAATAATAATAATATTAACAATAATAATAATGTTGAAGTGAGTTAAGATAATCCTACTGATAAAGGATAGTTTTAAATGAATCAAAAATAATAATAAGACGTAGAATAATAAGTAAGATGTATTACCATGGTAGATTCAGAGTGACGACCATCTGCTTTTGTACACAGAGACCTGGTTCATAAACTCGAATTGCACAAGCCACTGCAATTGCAAGCATCCTCCTGTTTCTTTGTCTGCTAACAGTAACAGTGAATGACTTGACAGCGTCGATATCATGTTCGTAGTCCACAAGATGTTTTATTATTGAGGATTTCGGCACTTTGCACTCAGCTATTTTCAACCACCTTGACAAATGCTCCATCATGCGAGTAGACAATCGCCTTTCTGCATGACCTATGAATTTGCTTCCACAAACACACTGAAATTGATATACGCAATTTGAAGTGTGGAGGATCGACGAACATTTGTTTTTGCCAGATTGTTGAAGCACTTGCTTTGTGGTGTTAAGGAAAACAAGTTTTGCAGCATAATAAGTTCTCTTGATAGCTTTATCAAGTCTTTATTTGACCGCTTCTTGTACATCATCTCCTTTCAGTGAAAAATTGACGTGTACACATTTCTTTGGAACTGCTTGGATTGTATTACAGTGTCTCATTTCTTTCGAGTATTTATTAATGAACTTCTCAGAATATCCATTCTTAGTTGAAATATCTTTCAGAGTCTTTAGTTTATGTTTAATCGCATTGTTAGAACAAATGTTTCGTGCTTTACCAATTAGTGTTCATACTAAGTTCTTTTTATAATGGATTGGAACAAAGCTCTTGAAATGTATGTACTGTCCCGTCCATGAAGACTTTCTAAATATAGATCTTTTTATTGTGCCATCAGTCCTTTTCACTAGAAGTGTAATACAATGACTGAGCTCTGTTTTTGTAGATTATTTAACATAGCAGGATCAGTCATTCTACGTCTGGTTAAATTTTTATGTAGTACTGCCACCGTATAAAGAAGGAGTATCAGAGGTCTTAGGTAGGATTTTCAATGAGGCTGTAATTAGTTAGGGTGTCATGTAGACCAACCAACCAACTCACTCACTCACAGATTAACTTTGTAGGCTTAAGGATTTCCGTAGCATTTGTCGGTTTTATCACAGTTAACTGTGATGTCACTCAAGTAAATATTTCTAATTTTCTTTGAAAGACACTCTTGTATACTAACACTAGAATGGATTTTTAATTGTAGAACCTGAAGAAGAAGAATTTATTGACGGCGACGACTGTTCTCTCCAATTATTCCTTTTTTCACTATTAATGACTAGTGTGTGTTAGTGACACAGCGGTAGAATGCTCGCCAACCATGCAGATGGTTCGGGGTTCGATCCCCGACAGACGCACTCCTTTACCTTCCTAAGCCAGTAATAAAACTGGTAAAGAAGGAAGGTTGTGCAAGCGTAAAAGTAAACACCACTGCTACCGAAACTTCAAGCCTCTAGCTTGAAGCCCAAGGTGCTACTGGGAACGTACAGGAATAAAAAAAGAATCACTAGTGGGTATCACTCACAGAACCATTGGGAGATCCCTAGGGAGTACAGAACAGCTATTTCATCCTAGCTTGGGACTCCACTTCAGCATTACTCACCCACAGGGCGTCAAAGCCAGGACATTCCAATCACAAACTAAGCTCGTAGACTATTCAATCCAATCACCGATGGATTCCAGCCTCTACCAATTCGTGATGCATTTATTACGCAATCACCAAACCAGTGTGTCATCTGTGAGTAATTCTTCTCTCACCTGACTTGGTGGATTCAGCTGATCACAACTTGTCACTAGAACTCCTGTAGAACTTTCTCTGTGCACATCAAGTCGTTAGTAAGCATCAGATTAATTTTTTTAAGTCTTGGTTCTGAATTGATCACGGTTATCTACATTTATATATTTCTTTCTTTTTTACAGGATACCCATTTATATTGTCCAAATCCATGTCGTAAACCAGATGTCTGTGATGTCAGTATTAATAGTAATGGTTTATGTCTTATCCTACCGAGTAGTGAACCGCTGAAGGTGATTCCATCAAATTTACGTTCTTTGCTTGGTTCTGCTTATGCCTACGATTATGAATGTGTATGTATTGATGGGTATGTGTTTAATCATACACTGAAAAAGTGTATTCCCATCGAAAAACAATGTGATTCTTCTGTGTAAGTTTATTTACCTTTGGTTTTTCTGAATACATTTATATGAAGCTTGTTGATGACGTGATAGTCACGTGGTAGGGTTTCATCATGCCCTGACATTGGTTAGAGAACCAATGGAAAACCACCGGGGAGTATTGGCAGACAGTTAGCTGTTTCATCGGCTTAGATTGGGATTCTGTTTCAGCAATACGCGCCCACCCTCCACCAGTGTTCAAACTCACGGTCTTCCGGTTACAAGGTGAGCTAGTAGAACATCACTCAGCCTCTGGTACCCGATGCATTCAAGCGATTGACGATATAGCGCGACTGGCACTAGCCAATGTCGTCTGTGAGGAGTATCTGTCCCTACACCCGCCCTGCTGTACAGCACTGCTCAGTTGTGGATCGCTAAAGAATCCAAAAAAACCAGGCTGGCAATACAGCTGTCCAGTATTACCAACTGGTTTTCCAGTGGTTCTCTAACCGATGTCAGTTCATGATAAAATGCCCACAGACGAACACTTGAAAGTCATGGAGCAATTTAGTAGATGGTCACTAGCACTCTTGTATAAGCCTTGTCAATTATACGTACGTACAAAGACATAAATGTCAAAAAGTGAATGTACTGAGCAGTCAATTTAGGTTTTCTATAAATTTATACTCCTTTTCATTTTATCATACCCCTGTCTAGTCATGAACCATCCAGAAATGAAATAAAATCATTCCTCTTCTTCTCGATGGCAAAATTTATTACAGGATGCTTATCGTCTGATTTGTCAAAAATGTCCTCAATCATTTGGAAACCTACAGTACTAAGCAGAAAAATAACAAGTTCCAGAGTTTAAACACTAATGTCAAGTCAATCAGTGCTTCTCTGTGGTTCAGAGACTTGAAGTTTGAGTCACTAAACTCATTTCGAACCGACTTTAGACTTCTATCAAAATTACCACCCTTTTTTCCATACCGAAGAATAAATGTCCTACAGGCCAGAAAGCACTAGGAACAAGGAACTCTGGATACGAGTCAACCAACAAACTATTGTCTAAAGAACATGGGTAGGTCGTAGGCCAAGAAGATCGTTGTGGGATATCATGGGACAAGCCGTGGCTAACAAGCGGAACCCGAGTAGGGAACAAAGATTCTCCATAACATATCATCTTATCCTTACACTGTCTAACTCCATGTCACCTTCCGGCATGTACTTCCTATCTATGTGATTTGTTTCCCAATCGGGCTGCACTCCAGCGTGTGCCTAATCCATCCTCATTTCCTTCCGCATATATCTGAAGTGTTAGGAGTTCTATGGCTGGTTAGTAGCCAGAGTTCCTGGTTGTTTATCCATTCTGACTGAGGGACCATTTAATCTTCAATATGGAGTCTGTTTGAAGTGGTTCTGGTGACTTAAACGTCAAATCTCTGAACTCAATGGAAGAAATCCTTGACTAGCTTGACTGGAATGTCAAAAATTTGAATCCCGTTCTGTATGTTTAAGTTCTACAGATTTTGAGAGTGATTTCAGACTCATGAAGGTCTGTGTTGGCTTTCTGCATAAGTAAATCTCATCTTTTTATTCATACTTATAATGTATGACTCATAATCTCCTTTTCTCTTATTGACTTTTATAAAAAAACCAAAATCTAGTTGTTTTAATGATGGAATATGTGAGTATATACCTGAAGAACAACGAATTATTCAAGAAATTCAATTCAGTTGTAAATGTCCACCAGCATGGAAGGGATTGTCTTGTAGCGTAAGTAAATAATTTCAAACAGTCAAATATTTAATTACTGGTTTGTTGGGATTTGATTTGATTTATTAGAGGATTTCATCATGAGATGATGCCGGTTAGAGAAACATCGGAAAACCAGCCATAGGAAGTACTGGACAGATAGCTGTTTCGTTGGCCTAGATTGGGACTGTGCTTCAGCAGTACGAACAGACCACAGGGGTTGAAATTCAAGAACTTCCTGTTATAAGGCGAACTCGTAGAACATTACTCATCCACTGTGATCCTATCCAAGGGCCAACCCATGTATTTCAACCTATGGCGATTCAGGATATAATGTGACTGGTACTAGCCAGTGTCATCTGTGGCGAGTATTTGTCCTCATCCCTGCTGATCTGTTGTAACCCACTGGTCTCAACTTCTCACTAGAACCCAGGTAACTACCTATCTGGATGGGGAGAGTCACTACTGAGCATCAGACTGATGTTTAAGTTAAAACAATTAGTCCCTTTGATATATACATTCAGTTTTATTAGCTAATGGTTATCCGGAAAACTTTATCAATTGTCAAATTAATATATGTGTAAAACTTGGGCACTGTGGTAGTAAGTAATTCCATATTAGTTTTTTTATTTGATATATCACACAGTGAAACAGTATTATTTACTGCAGTAAATAATACTGTTTCACTGTGTGATATATCAAATAAAAAAACTAATATGGAATTTATCAATTGTCACAGTAAAGAAAGACCACATCTCGAAATGACAGCTTCTGTACCAAAGAAAGCTATCTTTATTAACCTACCGTTCAAGGGTGACCACATTATGCAGTTGACAGCTCAAAGACTTCGGTCAGCCATCAAACGCACATTCCACGCCGCATCTCTTTTTCTCACTTGCCGAACATTTTCGATCCATGTACCTACGATTAAAGGACGAAATTCTGTGGACTCTACTTCAAACTGTATCTACAAGTTCACCTGCAGCTGCGGTGACACCTACATAGGTAGAACCAACAGAATGTTCCAATGTCGTCGAAAATAACATGTTCCAAAATGGCTACTAAATCATATAGAAAATCACAATGCGAGTAATCTGAATAGAAATCCAGCATCATCCATTGCAAAACACTTATTAATGTAGGGTCACAAAATCAATATTAATGACTGTTTCACAATTATTTCACTTAACTCTAATTCAAGGTTGGTTATTGAAGGTGATGGAAGCACTTTGGATTAATCACATACAGCCTAAACTGTGTGTACAAAAGACAATAGACTTCAATCTTCGCCTACCCTGGACTACATGACCTATCTAAATATGATTGGTCATTAGTATGTACTTTTGTGTTTTTTATTTAACTGAGTAATTGTCATGATCTTTATCTTATTGTTGTTAACCATGTTAGTTGTAAAGCGGCCGTAAGGAAACTACGAAATGACGATATCATCTCGCGAAATTTGTCTTCTAAATGCCTTATTCAAATTGATGTTTAAGTGTTGGTTTGCGGGAATTTGATTGGTTACGAACAGAAAATAATGACTTGATATGGGATAAAACAGATTGTCCATTGTCATCTTAATTCTTGTAAGAAAGGAAATAAACTTTTCTGTAATAATCATATTCAGGAAGGTGGGGTTAGGATCAGTGGCCTGACTGACATACGACCTAAGATTCTAGGTTTCTGTAGACTTTAATACAAGATAGATTTAATAAAACAACAGACCACAGAAAACCATTCAAATTCTATCTGGAGAGAAGGGTGTATCGACGTATCGACCTTTACTCTTCGACGCATTTTGACACTTTTATTTGTTGGTTTGCGGGATTTGGTTGCTTACAGTTTTGATCACGAGCTGGTATTTTCTCTGTATACACATATCACTAATTGGCAGCATTTGGAATTCATGGGCAGCTAGGTTGTGTCTGGCATGATCGATGACACACTTGGTAGTTACTTTATTGAATTTCCCACATAGTTGATTCGCAGAACTACTCTTCTAACCACTGCTGGCAACATTAACAACAAAAATAGCACCCTGTGATACCTCCGAAACCGCGACGCAAGAAGACACGAAGAGGAGATAGACCGTTGACACAGGGAGATCTTACTGTCTCGTATCAACAGGGAAGATAGTTGATAGCGCTTGTGTATATATATGCTTCAAATGACCTTGAGAGGCACTAGTTACATTAATAAATTAGAACAGTCAACAGCCAATAGGATCCCAAGGTCAGTGGTGATGGAGAGGGAAATACAACAGGCAGTGTAAAGATAAATTTATTATTTTGGGAAAATTAAGTCTTTATAACAGGTTCTCGAGCCCCTGTGGTGGGTGTGTACTGCTGAAAAGTTCCAAGCTAGGACAAAGCCGTTGTCCAGTGGTTTCTTAACAGATGTCAGCCCATGGTCAAACCTCTAGTATTATGATACGTGAGTGTACTTACTACCAGTGTTCACCACTTCACAACTCAATTTCACTTAGTCGATGGAGGCGTGTTGTGACAGAAGTTTTCTGTGAATGCGTCGCCGAGAAAGTATATCCCAGTCGACCTCATACAGGTGTTTGGTAGTTTATGGAAATTTGTGATCTAAAGACACGACAATCTGAGTGGTATCCCTCAGAGACATTCATCATTACAGTTCTTATTTAATTTCATTAGAAACTGTACGAATGTAGGTGACAGCAGTGGACGCCAATGTTGTTACAAGCATAACTGATTTCACTAAGAAAATAATGTCTTTTCATGATTTACAGATGACCTGTAGATGGTATAATTCTCAATCTATGTGAAGACACTGACAAAACATTCAGTCCCCTAAATACCATCAGTCAAAAGTCTAAATGATTTGGATATATTATTCGTCTTTGTCAAATGTAAGATGATACTATATGAGAGTAAAATATTTGAATGTACTGACCACTTCACTTGCTTTGAGATTTACGTCAGTCCGAAGGAAACTGGTTAATGTCTGGCTAATTCTCAGCATGAATACTTTTTTTGCAGTCTCAGAAAATATTTCAGAGCTATTGATTTAGATTTTCGCTACTTCATAAGTCACTGAAGGTCACCAGTTGTAAAATGTAGCTATCAAGTGTTATTTTGCAGGAAACTGATTGGTTACACGTTCGATTACAGTTAAAGAACTACTAGAAATCGATGGGACACTGAACCACAGTTTCATCTCAGTTTGGGACTCTTCGGTAGTTTGCATTCATGACTTCACCAAACTGGGGTCGCATCCAAGACCTGCCAGTTATAAAGCGATTTCATTGAACATTCAGACTCTGGAATCTGTTTCAATGGCCAGCCCATGAATTATAACTTCGAAAAATTCATGTTTTTAGCGTGACCACCGGGAAGTGTTATCAGGAACGAGTACCTATTTCCACGACCGACTTGATGGACAGCCATAATCACGGCTTATTACTAGAACTCAAGGCAACGTCCTTATCCTGTAGCCGATCACTAGCAAGCATCAGATCAATTTTCAAGAGTTGATTTGTAGGGATTTCATTTGATTCAGATTTGATCACGGACTGATATCAGTTAGAGAATAAGTTAAAACTCCTAAAGTGTAGTGTTTGACAGGTGTTTCGTCCCAGCCTGAAATTCATCAGAATTATGCACCTATCACCCTATCGGGGTTCGAGGTCAGCATCATCATGGTAAGAGGCTGGCACGTTAACCTATCAGTCATTAGGACATAAATCAATGATCCATGGATTCTAACTCCTGACAGCCTCTAGTTATTTAATGAATATTAACTTACTTTCCAGGCGTCACTTTACACACTTTGAATAAGTTACAAGTTTGATCACGCACTGATATCAGTTAGGTAGGATATCTTATCTAAGAATGGATATCCTGAGAAGTTCATTAATAAATACTCTAAATAAAACACCCGCTGCAAAACAATCCAAACAGTTCCGAAGAAACCTGTCTATATCAGCTTGCCGTTCAAAGGAGATGATGTACAGGAAGTAGTCAAACGAAGACTCGACAAAGCCATCAAGAGAACTTATTATGCTGCAAAACTTGTTTTCCTTAACACCACTAAGCGAGTGCTTCAACAATCTGGGAAAGACCAGTTGCCAATCCTCGACAATTCAAACTGTGTATATCGATTTGAGTGTGTTTGTGGGAGCAAATACATAGGTCGTGCGGAAAGGAGATTGTCTACTCGCACGATGGAGCATTTACCAAAATGGTTGAAAACAGCTGAGTTCAAAGTGCCAAAATCCTCAATAACAAAGCATCTTGTGGATTACGGACATGATATCGACTGGGTCAAGTCATACACTATTGTCAGCAGACAAAGAAACAAGAAGATGCTTGCAATTGCAGAGGCATGTGCAATTTGAGTTTACAAACCAGGTCTCTGTGTACGAAAGGAGACGGTCGTGACTATGAATCTACCATGGTAATACGTTTTACTTATAATTCTACCTCTTATTATGATTATTATTATTCTCATTATTATTATTCTTGGTTCATTTAAAACTATCCTTTATCAGTAGCATTATCTTAACTCACTTCAGTACTATTATTATTATTATTATTATAACTATTACTATTCTCTAATGTCTAATTGTTTATCTAAGTGAATTAATTGAACCGTACAATGCATTTTATCTTAATTTTGATCTCCCATACTCTCTCTCCCCTTATCTAATTGAACATGACCTGGAAAAACATTCGCACCTGTCTTTCTACATGACTAATTCAATGTAGTTTATTTACTTATCAGTCCTATATCTCTCAATGTAATTTCAAAAGTATATATATCCGTGTATGTAGAGTATTCAGCTGACAAGTTCTACCGAAATTTGATGAATTCATTAAATCCTGCTTTATTAACCTTTATTGCTTGTTTTAAATTCGTATCGGGAAATAAATGTTTCCAGTTAGGTAGGCATTGAAAACTAGGGCAGCTGTTTCATCCTAGTTTGAAGCTGTCCAGTACTAACTCTCTAACTTTCAATAGTTCAATAATCGAAGTCAACCCGTGATCTAATTTAAATTCAACTAAATCCTTACAAATCAACACATTTAGGAATTTTATGACTTTAATTCGACTGACTTCTGGAATGTCGACCAAAGTGTACAGAAAGAACATGACTTTGGCAGAGACTAGAATTTATAGAATACTGAACAGGGTCCTTGTGGTTAAATGATCCACGAACTTGCCTTGTAAGTGGAAAGTACTGGGTAGTGGGGCGTGATGTTGAAGAGTTCCGAACTAGGAAGAAACAATTGTGCAGTACTTCCTGGTAGTTTTTTGGTGGTTCTCAAAATGATGTCAACTCATGATGAAATCTGTAATCAAACAAATTCCTGGAGCCAACAATTCTTAATTAATCTGATGCTCACCAGTGACTTGTTGTATATAAGAGGTTACACCATGACTCCATCATGCATAAGGTTTTATTTTGATAAATCACACAGTGTTGTACAGTAATATTAACTCATGACAACGTTTCCAGCACAAATTATTGCCACTCATAATCATGTCAAAGCACTCACAACTGTTTTCCTCCATTTATATACATGTGTGGAATTGATTAGATATTGGAATAAAAATCAATATGAGATAATGTACATTCAGAAATAATAATAATATGAGTGCTATTGATCAATTACAATCAGATGGGAAATAAGACGAGTGTTTTTATACTCAAAATAAGTAACCTGTTACAACGTTATGATGTGTTTGAATTGAAATAGAATTTTAGATTATTTATTATCCTCCCCTGATTTGACTGACTGGTGGTAATAATATCTTCCATATTTCTGGTATTTGCATTAAGTCACTTCTGTTGCATGTGTTGTGTTGGGTGTGGATTCAGTAATCAATCTCTCTCTCTCCACTTACATAGATTAATTTTTAGAATTTAGAAATGACTCAATGCAAATGTCAGAGATATGGAAGATATTATCACCACCAGTCAGTCAAATCAGAGGAGGATAATATTTTTTCTGATTACAGCTTGATTCAACACCGTACTTTTTGGTACAGGTATGGAATTTTCAGCATGTGATATCGGTAGCCCAAATTTTGCAGGCCGACCATAGATATCAGGTGTGCGTCGGCAGGGGATCGAACCCTGGACCATGTGCATGGTTGGCGAGATTCCTAACCACTGTTCCACTGACACACTTAAAATTCCATTT